>OW240912.1:146645608-146681449 GCA_933207985.1 Pelobates cultripes
CTGTGAGCCTGACACAGAAGCTGGCAGACAACTAACTGCTATTCAATCTATTATAGTGAAAAAAAATATTTTTTTTTAAATGCAAGCTATTGTGACACCAGTGAGTGAGTGGTGGCACTGGGCAAGTGGGCACAGTATCCACTGTGAGCCTGACACAGAAGCTGGCAGACAACTGCAATTACATTACACAGAAAAAAAAAAAAGCAGACTGATGTTCTAGCCCTAAAAAGGGCTTTTTGGGGTGCTGTCCTTACAGCAGAGATCAGATGAGTCCTTCAGGACTGTAGTGGACACTGTATACACTAACCTAGCTATCCATTTCCCTATCAAATCAATAGCAGCTACACTTTCCCTCCTCTCACTAAGCATGCAGCTTGAGAATGAATCTAAAATGGATGCTGTCCAGTAGATGGGAGGGTCTGCTAGGGAGGGTGTGCTGCTAATTGGCTGGAATGTGTCTGCTGACTGTGAGGTACAGGGTCAAAGTTTACTCAATGATGACGAATAGGGGGCGGATCGAACCGCGCATATGTTCGCTCGCCGTGGCGAATATGCTATGTTCGCCGGGAACTATTCGCCGATATTTTATAGTGTATTTCCACCAAATTGAGACAGTGCACTTTTTTATTTACCAATCTTATAGACCCAATTCACTCTTTACAGTCAATTTAAATTTTTAGTTCTTGTTCCCATTTTGTAATACTCTTTCTCTCCTCTAGCACTCCTTCCCTCATAGTTGGGGACTTTAACATCCCAATCAACAATCTCAACTGCCCTGATGCCTCCCGTCTGCTCTCTGTAACCTCCTCCTTCAGCCTCATACAGCAGGAAACACTATTGACATCATCTTCACCAATCTCTGTACTACCTCTAATCTCTCCAATGTTCAATTTCCTCTATCTGACCACCATCTGCTGACCTTTGACATCGGCATACCCCAAACCAAAATTTCGCTACCCTCAACTCTCCAATCTTGCAGAAACCTCCACTGCCTTGATCTCCAGAATTTCTCAACCAAACTCTCCTTTTACCCATCTCAAGACTCATCTGTCCTAACTCTGCAACCTCACTCTAAAACTATACTCTCTCCTGTCAACTAGACATCATGGCACCTCCTACATTTAAACGCAGCAAGCGCTCCCAATTACAACCCTGGCACACCAAACTGACCCGATATCTCAAATGTTCCAGAACTGCTTAACGCTGTTGGAGAACTCTGCACCTGACTTCCTCCACTATAAATTTACACTCTGGCTCTTTCCTCTGCAAAAGTAAATTACTACAATACCCTTATAACCACACTCTACCGCGGACCCAAGCTACTATTTCACACTTTTAGTGCTCTCCTTTGCCCTATTGCTCCCCCTCCTCCTACCACCCAGTCCACCTCAAACTTTGCAACTCACTTTAGTGAGATTTCTACAATCAGGGAACAGATCTAGAACCTCTCTCCCTCCCCTTTCCAATACATCACCCAACCCCACTCACTACACTGTTCAATGCTCATTTGCACCTACTACAACAGAAGAGGTTTCTGCTCTGGTCCTCACCACCTGTTCCCTCGATCCTATTCCCTCATATCTCATCCGCACCCTGTCTCCCTCTCACTAAAATTTTCAATCTTTCCCTTTCCTCCGGCACATTTCCTTCACCCTTCATGCATGCAACCATAACGCCAATTAAGCCCAACCTTGACCCCAACTCCCCATCCTACTATCGCCATATATCGCTACTGCCGTTTGCCTCCGAGATCCTTGAGAGAGTTGTGTATGTGAGATTGACAGACTTCCTCGAATCCAACTCTCTGCTTGACCCACTTCAGTCTGGATTCTGCACTCATCACTCTGTTGAAACAGCTGTGACCAAAGTATCCAATGATTTAATTGCTGCTAAATCTCGCGGCCATTACTCTCTCCTAATTCTCCTTGAGCTTTCTGCTGCCTCTGACACGGTTGATCATCAACAGCTTCTTCTGATTCTCTGTAATCTCGGTCTACGAGACACTGCTCTCTCTTGGTGCTCCTCCTACCTCTCCCAGCGCTTTTTCAGTTTTTTTTCTACCTCTTCTCCCTAACCCCTCTCTGTTGGCATTCCCCAAGGTTCTGTTCTTGGTCCCCTACTGTGCTCCATCTATACTGCCTCCCTTGGTAAACTCATCAGCTCCTTTGGCTTGCATTATCATTTATATGCAGATGACAGGCAAATCTACCTGTCCTCTCCTGATCTCTTTCCGCCCATCTTGACTCGTGTCTCTGACTGCCTCTCTGTGATTTCCAACTGGATGGCTTCCTTAAACTCAACCTGTCCAAAACAGAACTTCTGGTCTTTTTTCCTTCAAGTGTTGCTACTCCCGTGTCGGTCTCCCTCCAAGTCAACAGTGCCACCATGACCTCTACCTCGCAGGCTCACTGCCTAGGTGTTCTCTTTGACTCTGACCTCTCCTTCACCCCTCATGTCCAATCGATCGCCAAATCCTGCCGCTTCCATCGCCACAAAGCTCGCACCCACCCCTATTTAACACCAGATGCGACTAAGATGCTGGTCCATGCCGTTGTTTTTTCTTTTCTTGACTACTGCAATCCCCTTCTCAGTGGTCTTATGTGTTCCCAGATTGAAGGCGCATTTTCCTGTCTGCCCGCACCTCTCACGCCTCCCCCCCTCTGTCAGTCTCTACATTGGCTTCCAGTTAGATATAGGGCTCAATTTAAGATTCTGGTGCTTGCTTACAAGTCCCTACATAATGCTGCTCCACCCTACCTATCCTCCCTTATACACAAGTACGTCCCTTAGAGGCCCCTCCTCTTTGCTGAAGACCTACATCTATCCTCTGTCCGTACTCCCACATTTAATGCTCGCCTCCAAGACTTCTCCAGGGCTGCACCTTTTCTGTGGAACTCCCTTCCCTTCTCCATTAGACTTTCACCCAGTCTTCACTCCTTTAAACAAATCCTTGAAAACACACTTCTTCAGGAAAGTGTCATGTTCTTGATCATATCAGATAGGAGTCGATTGTCAGGGTTAACTAAAGTGGCTTTATTTACAGGTTTTGGCATTACCGCAGTAACTTGTAGAAGATAATAAGGATATGGAAAGGGAGAAATAACCGTTAAGGCAATATGCCCTGTATAGAAAACAACCAAGTGTGCAAATAATAAAGCTGGAGAAAGTATAGTAAGAATAACAAGACAGAAATAGGAACTATAAAAAGAGTCAAGAAAAGAAAACCTTAGAAATTAAAATGTTCAGCAATGTCCACATAGTCTTTTTTGCAGGGTTGTATTAATCCAGGTAGGCAGGATAATGCAATAATAATCCAGGTAGCTATGGTGCAGGGTTTAATGGATCAGGTAGGCAGGTTAAAGTAGAGATGTGTATTATCCAGGTTGGTATGAAGCAGGGTTGTATAAAGCAGGTAGGTACAGGAGGGTTGACAGTAATCCATTTGATTTTCCTCACCCCTCAAGGTAGTAATTGTGTATTTCTCATTCTCAGGGTTCTCTGTCAGATGGCTTGCAGGTCTGAGGGTTTGTGTACTACCTTTGCTCGTCCTAGAACTGCACTCTACTGGACAGATATCTCAGATGTTTGTAGCAATTCAGGTAGGATGCAATGCAGGTAAGTACAGGAGAGTTGATAATAATCCAAATTAGATAAGGAGTAAGGGTTGTAGCAGTTTAGGTAGGATGAAATAAAGGTAAGTACAAGTTCTCTCACAGGAGCCAGGATCTGAAGTTCTTGGTATGAACACCAACTTCAGTGGAAAGGACCCTTACTTTGTTGGGTGTGGCCATTTATGGCAGAACTTAATTACAAATAACACAGGTAAATCTGATGAGACTAGTGGCTAGGGAGGCCACTAGGGGCGAAAAACAGGAATTGCATTTAAAGGGATGGTAATAATCGAAAAAGTCTTGTTTGTCAGTATACGAACCTGACAGAAAGCATATCATTTAAACGGTTAGCGGGTTTTCATTCCCCACCTCCATGACTCCTCTCCTGCAACTGTCAAAATAACCTAAGTTCTCAGTGAATACTTTTCTAGCAACCTATTCCATTACCCCTACTAATACCTTTTGTGTCACTATACCCCACTTCCTCAACCCCTCTGTTCCTGTGCGTCCATTTCTCTGGTTATAATTACGTGTCTGTTAGTCCACCCATTGCACAGAGCTACAGAATTTGCTGGCGCTATATGAATAATACAATAATAAAAATTAATAACAGGTTGGAGAGGTGTATCTATGTCCTCAATTATCAATGTTATAGAGCAGGGGTAGGCAACCTACGGCACTAGTGCCATGCACGGCACTCAAGATGTCTTTACACGGCACTCAATGCTGCTAGAGTCAAACAGGCTTTGGCCTATCAGGAGTCCCATTAAACTGCAGATATCTGCTAATACGAAAAGGTGGTGAAGGACAATTCTCAATTTATGCATTGCAGCACGTGGAGAAAGTGATCTCAGATCACTTCATTGCAGCACTTGTGAATGAGAATCCACACTGTAGTAGAGCGGCCCGCAGCTGCTGTTACAGCTCCTGTCCTTGACCTGTATCTGGCCAGCCTGGTCCCCACTGGAACCCAGGGAAGCCACCCACACTGCTAAATATACACAGACATGTAGAATAACCCGCCACTCATACAAATAATACAAACAGCCCCAACGTAACCCGCTAACAATCCACATACATGCACACAACCCCACATGCAGCCTCTCACATGCAATACCCCAAACAGCCCCCTCACACTACTTAACACACAATGTGACATATCCATCCACACACAATTCCACAAGCAGCCCCCATACACAGCCCACATTCATATGTATCATACATGCTACCATAAACTACTAATGAACATATACAATATAATAGCTTATATACACACAAATACAACGATACCAAGCAACTGCAGTATAAATAACACAAGCAGAATATGGCAAAATAAACATCTCAATTTAAAAAAATAGGATCGCACGCTACGGGACATCACAATCCTATATCGGCACAGTGCTGCTAAAAGGTTGCCTACCCATGTTATGGAGTCTGCTGCAAGTCTCTTCAGCTTGTCAGTCTTAAAGGGACACTCCAGGCACCCAGACCACTTCTGCCCACTGGAGTGGTCTGGGTGCCAACTCCCACTACCCTTAACATAAACTGCAATATTTACATTGCAGGGTTAACTCCTCCTCTAGTGGCTGTCTATCAGACAGCCAGTAGAGGGCACTATCAGGTTTATAGCAAAAATGTCTCTCGTTTGCAGTTGGAAATTTATAGAAAGTGGAAAGAAATCTTGGATTTTGTTATTCTACAACAGATTTTCAATAGTAACTATTCCAGAAGAGAACCAACTATTCAGATTCAGATCTTCAATATTATGCATTAAATGACTTAGTGGCAATACAGCTACAATCTTATCAACTAAGTGGCAATCTTTTTTCTAAATATATCCCAGATAGTCAGGAGATTTTTAATTACAATACTTTATGGCATCTTTTTCCTAAATATCTTTTATTTTAACCATTATCTGACAAAAAATGAATTCTAACACATACATATAAATGTATAAATGCATAACTATATATTTATTTGTCTATTTGCTTATCTATTTTTTACCATTTGATTTTCCTCACCTCTCAAGGTAGTAATTGTGTATTTCTCATTCTCAGGGTTCTCTGTCAGATGGCTTGCAGGTCTGAGGGTTTGTGTACTACCTTTGCTCTTCCTAGAACTGCACTCTACTGGACAGATATCTCAGATGTTGTACCAAAAATCTGCTGAAGCCACTCCCCCAACTTGGAGGGTCACAGCCCTGAGTGCTCCTATCACAATTGGAACTGCATTTTGGTGTATGCTGTCCCTGCTAATATTTTACACTACTATGCTCTGGATTGTCTAGGAGGCTTCATTGCACAGTCTGCACCAATGTTTCTGTAACCCTATGGAACAAGCACAGATTAAAAGAGCCTGACAGGCTTGACAGAGCTAGGAGGCAGGCATAGGGAGAAGGCCCCCTGGGATTGGGAGTTGGAGTGTTAAGGGGTTGGCCCAGTATAAATAGACAGCCTTTTTAGAATTAGGCACTTTTAATTTGCTTACCTGGCCTAATTTGTGATCAACTCCTGTCTGCAGCTTGGGCCTGGTAGTTTTATTTTTTCCAGTTTTTTTTCTTGTTGCAGGTTCAAGACCCAGAGGATGGATCCGGTGGAGCCGCTCCTGGCAGAGGTGAGAGGGGCAGCATGGGATCGTGGAGCAGCATGGGAGCAGGAGCGCCTGGGACCGGCCCTGGTGGGGATTCGAAACAACGGTGGGACTGTTGTGTGGAGACGGTGACACAGAGCCGCGAGTTTGGAGACCCGAGCATGGGGATAGGGGATGGTGCTCCACCCCCCGGTGATGCCGTGGACGGCCGTTGGCGCGGGAGCATGCGGCCGCATGGCCAGGTGGACTGTAGTGCAGCTCCCCAGTCAGGGCCGGCGCGTCCATAAGGCGGCACAGGCGGCCGCCTTAGGGTGCACGGGCTCTGGGGGCGCAATATTTCAGTGACCGGCAGGAGGGAAGCTCTCCCTCCTGCCAGGCCACCATCTCGACCCCCGGCGCGGCAGTGCTGTGATCAGGCGCGGCGAGGGAGCTCTAATCTCCACCGTCTGCTCCCTCGCGCGCTGCCTACTGATGCCGCGGGAGCCGGAATATGACGACATCAGTAGGCAGCCCGCGAGGGAGCAGAGGGTGGAGATTAGAGCTCCCTCGCTGCGCCTGATCACAGCACTGCCGCACACCTCTCAGCAGCCCCAGCCCTCAGGGACCGATCCATCATCCACACCAGCTCTCCAGGTAGGGAGGCTGGGTGGAAAATGTGTATTTATAAAATAATTAGTGAATGTATGTGATGTGTGTCTGTGAGTGACTGTGTGTGTGTCTGTGAGTGACAGTGTGTGTGCATGTGTGTCTGAGTGACTGAGTGTGTGTGTGAGTGAGTGATTGTATGAATGTGTGTGTCTGAGTGACTGAGCGTGTCTGTGAGTGACAGTGTGTGTGAGTGACTGTGTGCGTCTGTGTGTGTCTGTGAATGACAGCGTGTGTGACTGAGTGTGTGTGTGTGTGTGCATGTGTGTGTCTGAGTGACTGAGTGTGTGAGTGAGTGATTGTATGAGTGTGTGTGTCTGAGTGACTGAGCGTGTGTCTGTGAGTGACAGTGTGTGTGAGTGACTGTGTGCTTCTGTGTGTGTGTCTGTGAATGACAGCGTGTGTGACTGAGTGTGTGTGTGTGCATGTGTGTGTCTGAGTGTGTGAGTGAGTGATTGTATGAGTGTGTGTGTCTGAGTGACTGAGTGTGTGTCTGTGAGTGACAGTGTGTGTGAGTGACTGTGTGCGTCTGTGTGTGTCTGTGAATGACAGCGTGTGTGACTGAGTGTGTGTGTGTGTGTGTGCATGTGTGTGTCTGAGTGACTGAGTTTAGGGGATCTGCTCCGCTCGGCAATGCAACAATAGAGGTAGGAGGCACACCAGGAAGCAGAGTGTGACCACTAAAGGGGTGTGGGGTGCACCAAGGGACAGGGAGGGAATGGGAGAGAAAAACCAAGAGACAGGGAAAAAAGGGGGGAGGGGAGAAGAACACTAAGGGACAGGGAAGTTAAGAGGCATATAGGTGAAGATTTTTTTTGGGGGGGGGGGCGGAAAAATGCATCTTTGCCTATGTACCTAAAAATCCAAGCACCGGCCCTGTCCCCAGTTGGGGGAAGCCGGGGTGGGCACGGGCTCTGCTGAGGTCGACAGTGGGCGCATGGGACTGCAGATCGGGAGGGTGGCCCCTGGCGGCAGGAGATGGTACAGCAAGCTTGCTGTTGCCTGGAGGACCAGGAGCAGTGTCGCTAGAGGAGCATCCCACAGGCAGGCAAGTGACCTTGGTGTGAGGGGGGCAGCTGGTCTCCCTGGGGGGGTTGATGCAGCTCAGGGGGGTCCCGGGGTCTTCAGAGACCGAAACAAGGCCTTGGGAAAAGCTTTGTCCGGGATTGCTGCAGTGGGCCCCTCCTCCACTAGGGGTGTCACTGGGACTGTGCTTGGGCCCTTTGGGAGTCAAGGCACCAGCATCGCAGCCTGGTAGTGCTGGGCAAAGGCAGTGCATGGGGGGGTTGGTGCCAGTGAGGGGGGGACGCAGGATCAGAGTCACACCCTTGCGTTGTCTGGGCCCCTGTTTTGGGACCGCTTGGTTGGTGAGTTGGACACTACACAGCACTCACAGGATTTTATTGATTCATTGCATGGGGGGGTGTTATTAAGGTGTGGGCTCCGGGTTTGGGTGTGGCGAGTGGGGGAGCTCCGGCAGGCTTTCCGAGTCGGGTGCTGGGCGGTGGTGGCAGCGGGGGCCGAGGTGGCATCGGAGGCGACGGCATCAGAGTTGGGTAGAGAGAGAAAAAAACTGTCCGGGGGCATTCCTGATGCAGCGTGGCAGCATGCATACGTGTCCTTTGCGGGCCCTTTAGGGGTGCATTTGAAACAGGAGGTGAAAGAAAAAAAAAAGAAATGTGAGTTTTGTGAAATTTTTTCGCTATTGCCGCTGGAGGACAACTTGGACCTCAAAGAGCGGACCAGAAGGACACCAAGAAGGAGGAGGAGGAAAAATGTAAGCGGTATCGGAAAATACCTAAGTCCTTCAGGAACTGGCTGCGTGCTTTCTGCATTTTAGCCAGTGTTATTGGGGTGAAGTCACCGGGTCCGTGTTCATCTTTGTTCTGCTATCTAGATGGGGTGTGGGAGGCTTACCGCACGTAAGGTGGTCTGGCGTGGTGGAAATACGACGAGCAATTCCGGCAAGGACTTGCGGCAAATCCTGGGATGCAGTGGGACCAGATGGACCCGCCTCTATGGATGAAGCTTATGATGGCGCAGAAGTCGACAGCCTTTCAGTCGGCGGCTGGTACTGGAAGTCAGTCCTCTTCGTCGGCCACATTCAAGTGAGGTATTTGCTGGCTCTTCAATGAGGGCCAGTGCAAGTGGGGCACTGGGTGTAGGTTTAAACATGAGTGCTCGGGCTGTGGGGGTACCAGATATTTTAAATGGGGTAAGACTGGGGCCTCTTCTGGAGTATGTTCCAGTGGGGCAGTTCCCGTTGCCACGGGGATCAATGCTGGTGAAGCTCGATGTGATGTTACCGTGGCAAAGCCAATACGGTAACAAGTCAGTTGTTGCGAGCGGGCTTTGGGGAGGGATTTTATATCCCGTTTCAAGAAAAGGAGGAGTCAGGTAGTGTGCGTAACTTGAAATGGGTCTTTGAATTCCCAGATGTGTTGCGGGAGAATCTGGGTAAGGAAGTGCAGCTGGGTAGGATGGCGGGCCCGTTTACATCCCTCCCCTTGCCCAATTTGTGGGTTTCTCCACTAGGGGTCGTCCCTAAGAAGGAACCGGGGAATTTCGACCAGGCGGTCGAGTTGGTTAGGGAGGCTGGGCCTGGGGCCCTCATGGAGAAGGTGGACGTGAAGGCAGCGTTTCTCCTGCCAGTGCACCCGGACTGCCACCACATTTTAGGTTGTGCCTTTGACGGTTCATGTTTCGTCGACTTATGCCTTCCAATCGGTTGCTAGATTTCGTGCGCGTACTTTGAGAAGTTTAGCCCTTTCTTAGAGTGGGTGGTGAAGACGGAGGTAGGGTGTCAGTCGGTGGTCCACTATTTGGATGACTTCTTGTGTGTGGGGCCTGCCTGACTCTCAGCGCTATTTTCACCTGCTGCGGACCATTGAGTGGGTGGCGAATAAGTTTGGGGTGTCCAAGATGGAAGGTCCGACCTCCTGCCTGAGATTCCTGGGCATTGAGATAGACTCTCGAAAAGGGGAATGTCGTCTTCCTCAGGATAAGCTGCTGGGATTGCGGGCGGTGGTGGAGGTGCTTCGGGCACGTATGCTAACACAGCGGCAGCTACAATCGCTCATGGGAAAGTTGAATTTTGCTTGCAGGGTGGTGCCTCTGGGCAGGGCCAGATTAAGAGCCCAGTGGGCCTGGTGCTGACAATTATGAGAGGCCTAAGTACAGAATCTTATCAACCAAAAGCACTAAAACAGTCATACCTCTCAAGCGTTATGTATCTGATGGAGATGTTGCCGGAGGGAAACTCATACGATACAGCAGAAGATAAGAAGACTCAGATTCTCTTAAAATATGTTAAGCTCTCTCTAATTCATGCTTTCATCTTTCAAGTAAATCCATACCCCCTAACAGCAGGGTCCAGTGAAGCAGGAAGTCAATGGGCTGTGTAAAAGGGTGGGTCACTGATGCGGATCATGTAACCAGAACTGCCAAAAGGGACGAACATGCCCAAAAAGGAGGTGTGTCTGCCCAAAGAATTGGAAGGCTAGCCTGGCATGAATGCATGTCAGGCTGCCTGCAAATCATGCATGCTGGCCAACAGCATCCTGAACTTGGCATAAATGCTCCATGCTTTCTAAGGACTGTCCCCTAGCACTCACATATCCACTTGTCTCCTTACCTTCTTACAAGCAGGCAGAAGCTCATGGTATACAGTCTGAGACAGAGAAAAGGTGGATTTAGTGAGTGTGGAAGAAAGGGAACATGCCACAATGTTAGAGAGACCAAAGTACGCATTAGGTCTCCCTGTGTCCCCGTGTCTTACAGTGTCCCCTGGTGTCTCAGTGTCCGCATTTTTCCCTGTAGCCTTTATCCCATCCATCACTTCCCTGAGCTGTAAGCTGTCTATGCAGGCTGGGAGATGCTGTCTGGACTCTCTGTGTTGTGTAGCTGCTCCCCCGCGGATCGGTGAGTAGAGAGATGCAGGTATATACTGTAACTTTCTATCCCTGCCTCTCTCCACACACACAGGGACCCCTACTGGCCGGTGTTGATATTGCAGAGTAATCTCTGTTTTGCCGGTATTATTGCAATATTGGCACCAGCCAGGCAACCTCAAATAAATACCGACCTGGTGGCAACCCTAAGAGTAGTGTGTAAAAAAAAAAAAAGTTACGTTTTTTTTTTTTTAAATCAATGAGCCTATTCCATGGGCATGGGCCTGGAGCTGCAGCTCCATCAGCCCCTATGTTAATCTAGCCTATGGGGTTTTCAGTAGGAGTCTGGCCAGGGCCACGGTCAGAATCCATTCGCCTCATCACTTTTAGGGTTACTTCTGCTATGAATGCTGACCTGGAGGTCCTGTGGGGATTTAACGGGACAGTGATTGTCAAGCTCCTTAATGCGTAACTTGGCTTTTCTCCAGCTGTTTCAGCACTGTCGCTTTGGGGTAACTTGTCCATTTTGCATGCGGTTAATCGGTTATCAGCGTCATCGGCTCTGGTGGTGCGGTTTTGCGAAAATTAGTCCTTATGTGTATGTCTCTCAATGTGGTTTTCAGCGCGCGGCATGTCCCTGGTTACTTGAATATCGTGGCTGATGCTTTGTCTCGCTTTCAGTGGTCCCGGTTCCGGATGTTGGCGCCTGGAGTGCTCCTAGCACCTGGACAGCATACTGTAAGGTGTTTGGGAGTCCTGGGAGGCCTCATGTGCCGGGCTGGAGCTTGAGGCTTGCGTGGGTGGCACGTCACGATGCCCTATTATGGTTTACATTTAAGCTACTGGCCAGGGGCCCTGTGGTGGTGGATAGGAATAGGACCACACTCGCATTTTGGTTTAAGCTGTGTGGTTGGGGGGATTTGATGAAGCATTGTGTG
This sequence comes from Pelobates cultripes, assembly GCA_933207985.1. Lineage (NCBI taxonomy): Eukaryota > Metazoa > Chordata > Amphibia > Anura > Pelobatidae > Pelobates > Pelobates cultripes. The sequence continues at coordinate 146,657,282 of OW240912.1, forward strand.
ATCTGTCAGGTTTTGAAGGGTTTCCGGAGGGGGCATAGAATTCCGGATGCGCGGCGGCTGGTGTCTATCAGAGATTTGGTGAGCCTGGTGCAGGTGCTGCCTGAGATTGGCTTCTCTGGCTTTGAAGCTAGCCTGTTTGGCGCTGTGTTTGTTTTGGCCTTTTTCGGCCCATAAGTGATGCTGCCATGAGAAATAGTCAGGAAAATAAATTTACTGGTAAGTATGAAATAAAATTTCGGTATTCCTGGCTAATCATGGCAGCATCACTTATGGGTAATACCCAAGCATACTATCTAGAAGGGGTGGGAAAAATAATCCACACTCATTAACTGCTATAACACATAATTTTATTATGCCGTACTAACAGAAGCCAACACGCTACATCCAGCCTATAATGTTTAATGAAGGTCATAGGAGAAGACCACGTTGCTGCCTTGCAGATGTCATCAGGAGACACCTCTGCCCAATTAGCCCATGATGTAGCCAAAGACCTAGTCGAATAAGACTTAATCCGTTTCGGAGGAGAAACACCTTTCAGAGTGTAAGCTTTAGTGATGATGTTGGAAATCCATCTACGTAGTGTAAAAGTGGAAGCAGCTTCACCTTTCCTGGAGCCTTCAGGAATAATGAACAATTGATCCGTCTTACGAAATGTACCAGAAACAGACTGATCAAGTGTTCCCTAATATCCAGATTATGAGGTTTTACATCCAGATCCGAGGAAGGTTCAGGAAAAAAAGAAGGCAGAACAATCTCCTGGTGTAAGTGAAATTTAGAGACAACTTTGGGAAGGAATTCCATTTTCGGACATAAAACCACTCTGTCGTGGAAAACCTGAATATATTCCTCTGCACAGGAGAGAGCTCTCACCTCCGAGATTCTTCTGGCTAAAGTAACGGCCAACAAAAACAGAGTTGTGTACGTGAGAGAAGAGAAATCCAAGTTCTCTAGAGGAGAAAAAGGAATTTCGGACAAGGCATCCAAGACCAGAGGAAGATCCCATGGAGGAGCATAATTCCGTAGAGGAAGTCTAATGTGATTGGTAGCCTTAAAGAACCTGGCAATCAGGGGATTTGAAGCCCAAGAGTAGTCACAGAGGGCCGATAGTGCAGAACACTGAACCTTCAAGGTACTCAGGCTTAAACCCTTATCCAATCCAGCCTGTAAGAACTCCAAAATCTAGTTCTGATCAGGGTTCAAGAAGTCTAGACCTTTGTTAAGAGGTCTATGGACTTAAATGACTCCCATATACGGTGATAACACTTAGACGTAGATTTCTTCCTAGACAGAAGAAGCGTATTAGTTACTGCCTCAGACAATCCTGTTTGCAGGAGCCGTTCCCTTTCAAAAGCCAGGCCCCCAATCTCAGTTGTACAGAGTTGGGATGGTAGACAGGACCCTGACTTAGCAGATTGTTCCTGATTGGAAGTCGCCAGTGTTCCTCCAAGGACATTTTGCACAGGAGAGGGAACCAGGGCCTCCTTGGCCAGAACAGGATGATAGCTATTATCGCTTGATTCTCCATCCAAATTTTCTTTAGTAAGCAAAGAATTATCCGTAAGGGAGGACACACATATCCCACATCGAAATCCCAGATTTGAGACAAGGCATCCTGACCCATTGCCCGATGGTCTGGAAGAAGACAGAAGTACTTCGGGACCTAAGTGTTCCTGTCCGTAGCCATTAAGTCGATCTGGGGTATGCCCCACCGATGGGTAATTGCTTGGAATACTTCTGTGTGTAGCTTCCATTCTCCTGGTAGAATGCTCAGTCTGCTCGGGTAATCTACCAAAATATTTTGAGGACCTGGTAGATATACTGCCTTTAATCCCTGAAGATGATTCTGTGCCAGAGACATAAGAGGAGTCAGTTCCCTCAACAGAAGTTTGCTCCGAGTACCACCTTGGTGGTTCACGTATGACGTCACTGCACTGTCGTCTCTCTGAATCGTAATCCAAGCATCTTGTATTAAGGGAAGAAACCCTTAATAGCTCTCAACTCCTTTAAGTTTGAATGCATTTTTCTCTCTGTGTTGGACCACCTTCCCTGCTTCCAAAGATATCCCATATGAGCTCCCCATCCTTGTAAGCTTGCGTCTGTTGTAACTACTAACCAGTTCGGTTCCTCCAACGGAAAACCCTGACTCAGATTCTTCTTGTTCCTCCACCACTTCAGCTGATCCTTTGCATACTTCATAAGAACAATTTCTTGATCCCAGTTTGACTTGTGCTTGCTGAACTGCTGCAGAAACCCCATCTGGATAGGTTGAATTTCCTAATGGGCCCATCTTACCAGTGCTATCGTGGACGTCAGGGACCCCAATAGGCTCATATAGTTTCTGGCAGAAAGGGACTGACAGTCTTGTATATCTGTAATCTTCTCGCAAATCTTTGTCATTCTTTCTGGCGAAAGAGAGAGAGTTGCTACAGCAGTATTTATCTTTGCCCCCAGGAAAATAATCTTTTGGGATGGAATCAGAGAGCTCTTCCCTAAATTCAGCATCCATCTGTGAGCCTGTATACAGTGTATTGCAGTTTGAGTATGAAGTAACACCTCCTGGGCCGAGGAACCCACGATAAGAATATCGTCGAGGTAATGGAAAATTTCTATTCTCTGCAACCTTAGAAAAGCAATCAGAGTAATGAGAACTTTCGAGAACGTCTTTGGAGGTAGAGTGAGCCCAAAGGGAAGTCCCCTGAATTGGTATATATGTAAAAACGCAGAAACTTTACATGCGATGGGTGAATGGGAATCTGATAAAATGCGTCCTTGAGGTCTATGGACGTCATCCAACTTCCCTTTATGTTGAAGACAATACTGGAAATGGACTCCATCCTGAATGACTTGGTCTGTAGGTAGGAGTTTAAGACCATTCAGTCCAGAATCAGTCTCCATTTGCCTAAAGGCTTTGGGGCCAGAAACACGGTTGAATAGTGGCCTCTGAACTTTTCTGCCTTCGGAACCTCCACAATAACCTCTTGTAGGATTAGTTCCTCGATACATACCTTCATAGCTACTTCCTTTCTCCCTCTTGCAACACGAGATTGCTTGAAGGTAGGAGGTAGGAGGTAGGATACGTGAAAACTCTATGAGGTATCCTTTTAACTGACAGAACCCATGATCCAGACGGGGAAAGAACTTTAGGAGACGACCTCCTATCCCTGGCTGGATCTGCGCACCTTCAGAATCCCTTATTAGAAGGTCTGGTACCTCTACCTCTGGAGAACTTTGAGGAAGAAGAAGATGGCTGAATTGCTCTCCAATTGGAGTACCCCTCTATCTGTGCGGCCAGCGTTCGTACTACCGAACGCCACGTAGCTGAGAAAACCGCGGCCATCTTTTTTCAGCCGAACAAAGGCAGCGGGACTTGGTCGTCGAGTGTCTGGAACTAAAATCGGACACTCGACTTCCCGAACACCGGCCTCCAACAGACGAACGCTGGAACTATATTTCCCAAATAGCTAGAAGAGCGCTATTCGGTACTTTTGTGCATTCGACAGAGGGGAACAATCGCTGCTGAGAGCCAGGGGGATCCATTCGGTACTTTATTCGTTTTTTTCCCCTTTACTGAAGTAACCGGCAAAACCACCCAAACTCTTGGAACTATTTTGGGCAGCCAGCCCATGGTTAGCCGGTCACAGAAGACTTCCACATTTTTTGAGAACCCCTGAACCGATCTGGGTGAAATTTGAATATGTTGGTCACCCAGATAGGGGCTATCAGGCGACATATTATTTGTGGGGATACCTCATGTATAAAGGGGTGTTCCAGATATTGGGGAAAATTGTGATTTTTCTGCCTGGAGATAATCAAGTTATTACTTTATCAGACTTGAATATCTCCAGGACTAGGGGAGGGAATTGTATGTGTGTACTGGGTGTGTTTTATGTTTTTACTGTAACGGATTGGTTAAACTCTGTCCCTCCCTGTGGGATGTCCCCTTGCATGGGGACTTGCATAAAAGCCTGTGTGTGATCATCAAAGCTCAGTTCAGTTGTACCCTTCTTCTTGACTTCGGCTGATGTTTGGGGATTTGTGTGCTTTATTAAGGGAATTATCTTATGAAGCTATTTGGATTACTATACAGTTCGTCTATTTCATCTACCGAACGGAGAGCTATATTCACTGATGCTCTGGCGGTTCGGGAGGAAACTACCGAATGAGGATTACATATACCAGGTTTCCTTACAGACACCTTTTGTCCAGTGGAAGAAAGGCTCTTCTACCATCCGCTGCCTTTTGGATGGCCTCCTCCAGAACTTTGCCGCACAGTAGATCCCCTTGAAAGGGAAGAGCACACAGAGATGCTTTTGATGCATAGTCTGCACCCCAAGCATGTAGCCACAAAGCCCTTTTGGATGCTACCGTCAGAGCCATGCTCTTAGCCACCAACTTGGTAACATCGAGAGAGGCCTCTGAGCAAAATTCTGAAGCCAAGTGGAAATCTTTCAGACTTTCAATCAGATGGTTTGGTTTTAAATTAGTCTAGCTACACTGAGATGATCTGGCTCAGTTACAAAGAGATCAGAAGCATCTATATATTAGTGTATAGCATTGTATATTTTCAGACAGGTTCTCCCATTTTCCTCATTAACTGTTCTCATGGGACGGAAATACTATTTTTTACTAGTACAATTAGTATTAGGGATTTTGTATATGTATGCACAGTGGCTATTTTTATTCATAATAAATGTTCCTTTGTCTGATATAAGAATCAGAGACTTATAGGACAGAAGAGTAATGTATTGACATTTCTGCTATACTGTGTTTTGTGGTTTTTAAATCTGATTTTGGTGGGCCCATTTATAAAAATGCCTGGGCAGTGGCAGCTTTTGTAGGTACCTATTCAAGCATACAGTAAAAACAAAAGAAAAAGTTACCTGCACTCTCTCCTTAATCCCTATGTATATTTAAATTTAAACAACTGGAGGTCATTTAGTTACTCCAATGGCCAATGGAAGGAATGCCCGTCTGCCAATGTCAAGGCAGACCCCCCTAGGCGGGTCCTACACTGACCTTTCTCCTATGCTTACTTGAGCTTCTGGCAAAGATATCTCTAATGAGACAGAGAGGGATATTTTTTATATACACCCCTATATACTTATTAACCCTTAATAGGGAACACATGGGATGGGCGCAGGGCCGGTGCAAGGACTTCTGTCTACACAGGCAAAGACACATTTTGCTGCCCCGAAAATGTATCTTCACCTGTCTGTCTAATATTCCCACTTTTGCCCCTCTTACCAATTATTTTGCCCCTTTGCATCTTACCACCTTTTTCTCTTGTTTTCCTTTTTTGTATATTGTATCCTGTCTGGCATTATTTTTTACGTGTTTTGTGTCTTCATCCTACTTTTCTTTACCCCCTTGCGTCACACACTCACTCGCTCATACACACACACACACTGACCATAACACACACACACTGACCATTACACACACACACACTGCTAATACACACACACTGGCTCTAACACGCACACACACTAACTCTTACATACACACACACACTAACTCTTACACACACACACACACTAACTCTTACACACACACACACACTAACTCTTACATACACACACTGGCTCTAACACACACACATTAACACACACACACACATTCACACACTGGCTCTAACACACACACACACATTAACACACACACTAACTCTTACATACACACACTGGCTCTAACACACACACACATTAACACACACACACACACTAACTCTTACACACACACAAACTCTTACACACACACACACTGGCTCTAACACACACACACACTGGCTCTAACACGCACACACTAACTCTTACATACACACACTGGCTCTAACACACACACATTAACACACACACACACATACACTGGCTCTAACACACACACTAACTCTTACATACACACACACTAACTCTTACACACACACACACTAACTCTTACACACACTAACTCTTACATACACACACACACTAACTCTTACACACACTTACTGTTTGTTATAGTTGCAAAACAGAGGTCCCGCTGTACTGTTGTAGCTTTCCTCCTCTCTCCACAGCAGTTGGCCGCCGGGATATGATGTCACGTATCCCAGCGGCCTGTAGCTCAGGAAGAGAGTTGCCGCGGTCGCTCCTCGCTGTTCCGCCCACTTCCCTCAGTGGGTGCACGTTTCTCAGCCAGTTGGGCAGATAGCTGCAGAAATTGACCGGCGGGAGCGGAGTTCTCCGTGCTCCCGCCAGTCACTCGGACATTTTTGCGCCCCATGGGTCCGTGCGCCCTAAGGCGGCCGCTTGTGCCGCCTTATGGTAGCGCCGGCCCTGGATGGGCGGCAGCATTGTAACAAAGCTGTGTGATACAGAAAGTGAATACAAATACAAAAAGATAAGTCCTTGTTTAAATATACATAGGGATTAAGGAGAGAGCACAGATAACTTTTTCTTTTGTTTTTACTATATGTATTGCGTCTGATGTGTACTGTGGTCGTTGCTGCCACCCAGGAGTGATGGGAATGAGCGCAGGACTTACCTATTCAAGCATGTCTTGTGCCTGCTTGATGGTAGTGGGGTTAGTGACAGTATACAATACGCCTTGCTCTAACACTTAAACATATGTAAATTATGCCTGGACTTAAAGAAAGGTCTTTTGCTATTTTTTCAAATCTTGTGGGGTAAGGCCCTGGGGAGATAGCGCAGCTAAGCAGACAAGGGCACATGTATGAGTGTAGGGATAGATGCGTGGGATTGGTTGGGTATGAATGTGTGGGTGGGATTATGTGCTGTGTGAGTTAGTGGGGCGTGGTTTTACCTCAGTGCCACTTAGGATTTCCCTCCCGCTCGCCCCATTAGTCGCAGCTAGCCGGGGGTATGTCTTTGCCAATTAAGTTTGAGGTGGTTACGTTTAAGTATATGGAATTAGATGGGCAAGTTTTTCAGGTCACAACCTCCCCTGCTCTGAAGGGTTAACCTTAGGTTACCTGTTATGACGTGCCCACCGAGCGTGGAAAAGGTCAGCTGGTGGTAAGCATTGGAAGGAAAGGAGTTTATGCCGAGGGGGGAAGTGAGAGGAAGTGGTACATAGGCGCATGGTCAGTTTATTGGCAAGGACGGTTGGGTTCACTGTATGACACTATGTGTTAAGTTATATATGTTAAGTTATGGTTATTTATGTTTAACGTTTTGGTTACAGAAAGAAGGTAGATTATTAAATAAATTCTGGATGTGTTATACAGTATTTATCATATGTTATAATAAATGCTGTGGCCTGTTTGATCCATACTACGTTGTCTGTAATTATTTGGGGGGTTGAATGGGATTGGTTTATGTTTATGCTGCATCGCGATTCCCCACTACGTACATACATGCAGTGGTTAGTACCTACCAAACTTGGTGGTCACACAGAAGAGCTACTGTAGATCTAATTGCTGAAAAACGTAATGCTAGTCATTATACAGTGCACAAACCAATCAGATTGCCCATGATGAACCCTGTCCACCATCGAAGGTGCCTTCAATGTGGATGTGAGCATCAGAACTAGCCCATGGAACAGTAGAAGAAGGTTGACTTTTTAGATCAGTTGAATGGCCAGTTGCTTGTGTGTTGTTTACCTGTTGAAGATATGTCAGCAGGATGAACTAAGCGAAGAAGTCAAGCTAGCAGAGGACATGTTATACTCTGGGAAATGATCTGCTGGGAAACCTTGGGTTCTGCCATTCATATGGTTGTTACTTTGGCACGTACCACCGACCTAGTGATTGTTTCAGACCTTGTTTCAGATTCATGGCAATGGTGTTCCCTGATGGCAGTGAACTCTTTCAGCAGGAGAATGCAGGATAATGCCACACTGCAAAAATTGTTCAGGAATAATTTGAGGAACATGACAAAGAGTTTAAGGTGTTGCCTTGGCCTACAAATTCCCCAAATTTCAGGCCAACTGAGGATCTGTGGGATATGCTGGAACAACATATCAGATCTATGGAGGCCCCTCGCAACTTACAGGACTTAAACGATCTGCTGCTAATGTTTTCATGCCAGATGCCACAGGACATGTTCAGAGGTCTTGTGAAGTCCATGCCTTAATGCATAAGACCTGTTTTGGCAGAACAAGGGGGACCTACACAATATTAGGCAGGTGATTTTAATGTTGTGGTTGATCAGTGTATATATAATATGAGAACATCCAGGGTAGTATAAACGAAAGAGGATTATTGTGGCGGAACATACCGATAATTTCATACCTTTTACTTTTAAGTGTTTGGGAGTTATGGTGTCCGAACAATTTGCATTCGACTCTCGAAGGAGGGCCACCCTGGTACCCCATTAGAACGTTCTCACCTCGTAAATTGAGTGCGAAACCGCAAGGGAAGTAATTAATAAACGCTTCCCCTGGGTGGCCGCCACTTCGTATAACCAAATACACAATACAAGAGTGGCGGCCATTTTGTCTTCCGAACGTGGGCAGCAGCACTTGGTCGTCGAGTGCCCTTGAGCTCTTTTCGGCTAGGCAATCGCACAAACTCTGGTAAAGGTTATACCGCTGCCCGTTCTATTTCCTACCAACAATGCGAATGACGTTCGGGAGATGGGAACTACCGACTGGGGGGAGCATTCGTACACAAAAATAAAGAGAATACCTTGCATGGTTTTTGCACAGGAACCCCCAAACAGAGACCAGCGGGGGCACCAGTTTCCCTGGAACTGTTTTGGGCTATCCCTTCGTGTCCGGCCGGTCACACCTTTACCCCGGTGGCAATCCAATTCTACTAAACAGATCTGAGTGATACTTGGCCAAATTATACAATCAGATCAGATATATCTGTGGATATAACTGTTGTGGGATTCCTAGTTATGATGGGGGTATTTTTGGAGTACTGTATATTTTGTATAGGTTTTCTGTACCTGAAAAATAATCAAATTATAGTTTTTCTCACACAATTTGCTCTCAGGCACAAAGGACCCTGAGAAGGAAAACCCTTCCATAGTTTATTGGAGACTCCATGTTAGGGGTCTGTGCATAAAAGCCGTGTGTGGCCTGAATAAAGCAGTTGACTCCCAGAACTATATTTCGTCTGGTTACTGAGGGAATGGATGCTTGCATTTAGTGGTTCCAGTCTGGCTGAGAGAAGGAATTAGCGGAGGTAACCAGTCGGGTTACCCGTGGTCCGCTACATCTGGTGACAGTGGTGGGATGGTACCTCCCAGCCAAAAGGAACCAGCGTTCACCAGTCGACCAAACCACCGAACAAAGAGCCGAACCGATTGCTGAACTACATGGCTTTGAAGCAAAAAACCCTCAAGTAGTTGCTAGAAGCACGAGGGCAAGTAGCCAGCAACAAATTCAAGGCAGCTTTAATTACAGCCCTCATGGAGGATGACAGGGCTCCTATGCCGAGGGACAACGAGACTGAGCTACAGAAAGAGATGCAGATTCACCTAGCTTATTATGGAGGGAACCCAACAGAGGAGATTGTGGGCCGAACACTATATGAGGTACAGACATCTGTTGGCGCTAGGGAATTGGGTGAACCAGTTATAATTAACCGAACATTGGGCATTAGGTGTATCCCCAGTCAGTGCGGCAGCTCCCAAACACAAGCCCAAGATTCCCTATAACGGAGTCAGAGGAGGACATTTGAATTTGGATGAATTTCTGAATTACTTTAAACGTCAATGCCTGTTATTTTTACCACAGATTGGGTCCTCCTCCTAGCGGGAAAGTTAATGGGAAAAGCTGCGGACACTTACAAAGCCATGCCAGACACCGAACTGTAGAACTATGCTTGAGTTAAGCAAGTCCTACTGGCCCGATATGCCATTACACTGGAGGCATATTGCAGGAAGTTCCGCACATGAAGAGAGATTGCCCCCAGCAAAGAGGGTAGCACCCGGACCACCACCCGCACCCAGAGCAGCCGTCAACTTTTATCAGGCTGCTCCCTCCTACACTCTAACTCACACAACGAGGAGGACTGGGGTTTTCTGCATGAGGCTGATCCTGTACAGTATGGGAAACACACTTAAAAGCAATGTGGATCCCCAAGTTTGCAACAAGTAAAGTACAATAAATGTAATGTAATTTATCTCTCTCAGTCTCTTGTGCTATCACAACTAGCCTGGTCACATGCAAGCCAACAGCCGGACAGCCTGATTTATATACTATCCCACCTCAATGACTCTGTGTGCCTTCATTGGCCATGTGTCCATGACAAAATCACCATTAATTGGCTGTCCTCTAACATCAAGCAAAAAAATTTGCTAATTTCATTGGACAGGGAATATTGAAACCGGATTGGGCAAGCAAGCATTACATTGCACAAAAGGAACTAGCTTATTGGTCAAGATTCCTGTCACCATTTACGTATTTATTCCCCTCTCTCTCTTGTTTTGCCACTTTTCAGAAATCCGAATCACTTCCGCACATCGGAGCTTCGGCACTTTGGAAACCTCGGCACTTCAAACATTCATAAGCATCCGAGTGTCCGAATGGCATAAAATTTATACGAATGTACATTCGGAACGAAACTAATTGCACATGTCTACTGTGAGGCAAAGGTGGATCAGTAAGGGACCCCCATCATTCCATATGTGCTTGAGCTTCGGAACCAACAAGAGGAACTCACACAGTTAATGCACCAGCGCACTTGGTATGAATGATGAGCCAGGAGCCGTAGCTTTCAAGTTGGACAAAAGGTTCTGGTTTTGAAACCTGTTCGATGACACGCTACAGTGGCTTGACAGGGCCCATAATGGGTAGTGGAACAGAAATGTGACACTACCTATGTTATCAGTCCATTGCTTTGGGGAAGGAGTTCGACACATGTTACTTGTGAACATGCTGAAACCCTACCACGAGTGGACAGAGGACACAGCCGCCATCTGTGCTCCCACTTCGGATAATTTTGATAATCTTCCCCTACCTGACGGTTCCAAAATGCAATGGAACCACCCAGTTTTGCGTGGACTACAGGAGGCTCAGCGATAAAACAGTCTCAGATGCGTACCCCATGACTCGTATAGATGAGTTCTTGGATAGGATGGCTCGGGGTCAGTACCTTACTACTATCGACTTATGTCAAGGCAAGTGATAGGCATGGCAGAGGTGCAGTACCTGGGACATTGAGTAGGGTGTGGGAAACAGAATCCTGAACATGCCAATATTGAGGAAATGTGTTCCCAATTACAGTGCCCTTACCAACCTGACCCGAAAAAATGTACCCCGCCAGGTAAACTGGACCCCAGAGTATGAGCAAGCTTTTCAGGAACTTAAAAAAGCTCTTGAAAACGCACCCGTCCTGGCCGCTCCTAATCCAAATAAACTGTAAAAAATTGGGGTAATAGGCGCTCACTATAGTTAGAAAAGATTAATTTATGTGGGCTGCAGTACACAGTGCAAGGCTTCCCAAACCTTGTGAATGAAACAAACAAACAAAAAAGAACCTTGTGAATGAAACAAACAAACAAAAAAGAAATTGGCGTATACCACGCCCAATAAATTATACGTATGTTTAATCCTCAAAGTAACAGAAAGAGACACAGTAATAGTGCAATACAGTATAATAAAGTGCAAATCCCGCGCCCCCAATTGTTTGAAAATTTATTTTCTCACACCTAACCAACTGCAACCCCGAAAACCCATCCAATACAGAGAAACCGTGCTGCATTCCCTGCTCCTGAACAGCGGCTCTCTGGTGCGCCCAATAGATGAAGGAGTGGCCGATCAACCATGCCACCTGACCTGGAAAGAGAACAAGAAATGTGACCATTGTGGGACCAGCCCCCCCCATCCAAAACATTCCCGAACCCTTTAAAAAAATCAGATGAGGGGGTACGTACTAACGAAACCGTATCGATTGCCACCATCCTATCCACTTGACTAGATCTTCACCAAGCCCCAGGTGAGATGCCTCAGTATCTGCCCCAATCCAGAAGGAGTGGGTCCCAAATTCTAAGGGGTCCAACTCCAAACTATGTAGACCCAATCGGAACACCCAAATAATCTGGAAGCTTGACAGAGATCAGTTTTTGTGAATCAAAAATGATCCTGCAACATCTGAATGAACCTCCATAAAATCAGTAGCACATGAGACCGGGCATAAGACCAACCCTGGCAAAGAAAACAGCTTGACCCGGCACCCCTTCCCGAATGCATTCATCTTGGACCGCTGCAGCCAAATCCACACCCTATCCTGAGATATCTCGACATTCGCTAGCTGAACCCCCCAGCACCTGCTCGGCTCTTACTAACTAGCTCTCCAACCCTAAATGCCCTGAAAAAGGCCTACACGAAAGCCACTGTGAACAGCCCCACCTCGAAACACACTGCAGGTAACACCCCACCAACCGCTGCAGGACCTCAAAAGTTACCGGATGTCTCTTATACAAGAAAGTCCTACCTTTCTGATAACCCTTAAGTGCCTGCCTGATGACGAAGGCAGGGTCGTCAGATCCTCCCAACCATACAATACGAAAAGCAATGCTAGAGCCGCGTGGTCAACAACTGACGGCGATGCCTGTCCCGCAAACAGATGACACAAAAACCACAATAGCGCATCTAAATACCCCTTCCTGGAATGTTGCCCCCAGTACACCCCACAACCTCATCCCATGCCCTCCATACGTAAGCGGCCCTTGTTCCTGGCGCTAATGACTGCCGTAACAGCCCTCCATACAGGACAGTCCGAGCCGCCACATCTCCGCTGGACATTCCTGACCATCCTCCTGCGGACCTGGAGCCGCCAACCGAAAGCGCTCCCACTGTGAACGAGACAACGCATTAGCCACCACATTCAGATTACCAGGCACGTGGAGTGCCAGGAACACAATATTCAAAGACATGCACAAGAACACAAAATGCCTGAGCAAATGCACCACGGGAGCAGAGCACGCCAACAAACTGTTAACGGCATGAAAAACAGCCATATTATCCATGAAAAAAAAACACCCGTTTCTCAACTGCCATGTTCTGCAGAGATGTCTGGCTTTGGCTTCTGGTATCCAGTACTCTTTTTACATTTCTTGTTTAGTTTTTGTGGTTTTCTATTCTGTGTCTGGTTTTCTTTATGCTGGGTTTTTCTGGGTTCATTCCTGTAATCTGTCCTTGGAATTCCCAGTCTCCTGGATTCATTTATATGTTTGTTTTAGGTTGCCACACCCGTTTGTTTTTAATTTTCCTTTTGTTTCAGTCTGGACCTGCAGCAGTGTTTCAAGTCTCTGCCCTTTCTTGCAGGTAAGTGCTATTGTGGTTTAGTATGGTTCTTTTAGCGAACATTAGGCAGTGTAGGACCTGCCGAATATGGGGTACATTGGCGTTGTGGCAGGTTTATGCAATGTATGATCATATAATGTAACTAAATCCCCATACTTTTCATATATAGTGCTTAGTTATGTCTCCTCTTGTTTTGCCTATTATATCTTGTCTTATTTTGTAATCCCAGTTCATGTACAGTCCTGTCCTGCCCTGTTCTTGTTTTCCTCATGTCTTGTGTACATGTTCTGGGTTCTGCTTTCTGTCCTGCTCTGGTTCTGGGTTCTATTAGTTCTGTCTTGTTTTCATGTTTGGTGACTATTCTAGCCTTGCCTTGTTTTTGTACTGGAGACATGTCTGCTGCAGAGCCCCCCTATCCAGTTCCTGGGAGGTCTGCATATCAAGTTCCTGCGATCCGCTGTAGCTGCATTAGGGTTCTAGTATGTGGCCGCGCAAACGCTGGTGCTCAACACCAGGGGGCGTGCGGTTACCCTGCACCTGGCCCTGTAATCCACTTCCACGCTGAAGACTCCCACTTCTCATCAGGCACTCAGGGATCCCGGTTTCCGTACCGCCACCCGTGACACCAAGTTATCCACCACTGCTACCCTCAGCCATTCTACTGACCACGGCACTACGCACCACCGCCCCTCGAAATAGGCGCCAAAGCCCACACTGCCAGACGCATCCGTGAACAGCTCGAGATCTACAGAGGACTCTGTCGGACCCCAAAAGAAAAACCGTCCGTTAAAGTCCTGTAGAAACAAATCCCAAATCCCCAAATCATCCTTCATGGCGTGAGGGGATCGAATCCCACTTGTGACCCTCGCCAGAAATCGGTTCAAAACCCTCCCCATTGGAATCACGCAACATGCAAAGTTAAGGCTTCCCAGCAACGACTTCACTTCCTGCAGCGTCACCTTACGTACCCTCTGAACTGCCCCCACTGTTGCCCGAAGGGCGGCCAGCTTGTCAGCCAGTAAGTGACACTCCCCAGTCACCAAATCAATCTATAGGCCTAAGAAACGGATACAAGTCGTTGGGCCAGACGTCTTTTCAGCTGCCAACGGCACCCTAAACAAGTGTGCCACCCAGTCCAGGGAAGGTAACACGTAACTGCACGCCCCCAAACCTGTGGGCCCGATGCACAAAAACTCATCCAGGTACTGAACCATGGAACCCCCACCCGTCTCCTCCCTAACCTCCATTCCAGGAAAGTACTGAATTTTTCAAAGTATGCGCACGATATGCAACACCCCATGGGCAAGCAAAGATCTAAAAGTATGACCGGCAATAACCAAAAAGCAGACTCCACATCAGCTTTTGCCATCACAATGCCAGAGCCTGCTTTTCTCACCAACTCAACCGCATGGTCGAGTGACACATAGGAAACAAAACAGAGCTCCACACCAATGTCATCGTTGACCAAGGACCCTTTAGGGTATGACAAGTGGTGGATCAGCCTAAACTTACCCTTTTCTTTCTTAGGCACAACTCCCAGTGGTGAAATCAAGAAATCCCCAAGGGGAGGTACCCCAAATGGCCCCGCCATCCTCCCCAGCTGTACTTCCTTGAGTAATTTCTCCCGCACTACCCCAGAATACTGAAGAACCTACTTTAAGTTGTGAAAATGACAAACGATAACCCTTTCCCTGAATGGAATATAAAAACCTTCTGAAAACCCCACCCGCAACAAATGCGCATCTTCTTGGTTAGCGTACCGGCTTAGCCAAGTCCATATCGCGGTGACTTTCACCGGTGTTAAGCCACGCGGAAGTGGGCTGGGTTGCAAATGTCCAGCCGCCTCCTCCAGCTGCAGTCTTACCTCTCTTGAAACAGTTGTGATAACTGTGAGCTCCCCCACAGCCTGAACACTAGTGTTTGCACTTACACATGGTCCACCACTTACACTGTTCCTCGTTGAAGAGCCAACAGAATCCTTTTTTCTGAACAGCTAACGAGGAAGAAGCTGACCCCGCGTCGCTCCCTCCCCTCGAAAAGGGCACGGCCATTTGTGCCATCATCAATTGCAACCAGAGCGGCAGGTCCATCTAGTCCCACTGCATACCTGGATTGGCCGACATTCGTTGCCTAAATTGCTCATCATACTTCAACCAAGCTCAGCCACCATACGTACGATAACCCTCCCATATCCCATCTAAGTAGCAGAAGAACTGGGAACACCGTTCCGGGAATTTTTCCCTCAGCACACTCGCTAAGATACAAAAAGCCCGCAGGCAGTTCCGAAATACTTTGTGTAGCGGAACGCCAATATTAAATCCACGAATTCCGCTGGTTCAGGAAATAATCCACAGTCAAGCGTTGAAACAACAAGGCAATGTCCCCAACCTCCCAGTAACCGGACGAGACACAGTTCTGAGAGTCAACTGAAATCCTTTCATTTGGCTGCACAATTTATACAAGTCCCCATGCAAGGGGTTTCCTGAGTCCCTTCCCAGGGGCACTCCCAGAGGGGACTACATGGGGGACTTACATTACAGCATATTTCTCCCATCAGGCACTGCTGCACGAGAGGGGTCCTCCTCCCAGAACCCACCGTTAAGTGGATTATCCCCTCGTGCAGCAGAACCGACAATTTACACAAAAATCCATAACTTGGTGAATACACGGTGGATTCACACGAATGGACGTTCGGTAGATAGCTGGGGTCTGAGCGCATCATTCGTGAGATTACCGCTCAGATCCCAGCTAAAATAACCGAACGCCGCACGAAAAACACATTTCTCACAAAACATACAAAAAGAACTGATTGCCTGCAGGGAACAAAATACCGAATGGCCCGAAACTCCCGAACGTCCTGGAGGCTCAGCGGTGTTTGTGCCGTCGAGTAGCCGTTTTTAGTACCATGCGCTCGACGACCTAGCACCGCTGAGGGAACAAAGGATCCAAGATGGCCGACCGCCGCATGGTCGGTAGTTGAACGACGGCCACCCAGGAGAGCCTCTAATTATCGATTGCAACATTGTTGCAATCGGTTAACTAGCGTCACACGCCTCTAAGTGTGTGGGCTATTAGGGGTATTGCGTTCGGTTCACGAACGGCCCTCCAAAGTGCCATTCGTGAAACGAAAGAAAATCCCCATACAAACGGCCATTTGCATTCGGCAGATGGCAAATACGGCAATTCAGACAATACATGTAGCATACAACATACAGAGCAAAGCATATATCTCCCCAGACCTATAGGCAACCCTTAAAGATATAGTCACTGGTTATAGTCCAAGTGGCTAGGTTTGCCACACTTTGGTATCTTCCGATACCTCCGCCTTTTTTTCCTTCTCCTCTTTCTTGCCGTCCTTAAGGTCATCTTCTTTCAAGTCAATAAACGCCTCCAGCAGGAGCAGAGAAAACATTTCTACAAATTCCCCTTGCCAAATCTTGTCTTTGATGTCCTGTTTAAGATGACACCCTAACGGACCGGCGAACGGCACATGCACGTTCTGACGTGCCGCATCCGGTATAGGTCCCGCCAAGTCGCTCCGCTCATCCCCTCACCCCTACGTGTTGTCTGGAAACATCCATGCATCTTTACTATCTAGGCCCGTGGACCCAGTGCCCCAACCTCTTTTTTGCTCATGCCCTTTGTTGGATATTACACTCTCCCAAACTGCGTTCCCTGAGTTTCACTTTCGCTCCAAGTGTGTACTATGGATCTCAAGCTATCCAAGAGATCCCCAGTGTGGTGTAGAGGGTGATTCACCGTTGTGATACCCGGCCATACCAGACCGCGAGGGAGCTGTCCTTCCGTCAACTCCCAGGGAGTCCAGAGCAACCAATGATATTACTTGTCCCACTTCCTGGCACCGTCTAGGTACCGCATGCGACATCAGGAACCCTGAAATAAGAAGCACACCTAGGTAATCTGTCCACAGAGACTCCTGCCCGTCTCATCCTAGATTGCTCCGTCACCCAATCCCTTTCTGTTCTTTGTCCGCTGTTCTGACCAATGTGGCTGCAAATTTCTTTGCTGGGGCTCCTACTAGCTGATCTGGAGGCACTGTGGCAGCACCGGCTACACCTAGCTGAAGAGACTGACCGCCTCTCACCGCCACGCCTGTCGCCTGCATGCCAGCCCCGGCTGGGCTGTCCTACAGGGGACCATCCGCCCCTACGCTGTCCCTGATCACCCTCTGACATGATGTCTTCTGATGTTGTGTGTTCCAGCCGGCTGCCCTGCTCGGATGTAAACCTGAGTCTTTTATCTGAGAGCGATCCTTGCAGGGCCAGCCACCATGGCCCTGCACTCCATCTCCTGGCCGGGCTGGCGCTGCACAACATCCCTGGCCCCTGATAGGACCTGATTAGAAAGTAGCCCTTCCTTACCACTAAGACCTGGCCTGGTGGGAGCCTGAACAGCGCTAGGGGCCACTTCACTCCGAACCTTCCGTGCTCCTTTTATTGAATGTGCATCCTCAAGGGGCTTGGGGCCATATTAGGGGAACCCCCCCACCAGTCATTCCAGACCTGGCCCGCTCACCCCTGTCCCTGTGAACCCGGGCACATGTTGGGCCATCTGGGGGGTGGAGGTCAGACTTACCGGATGAATTGGTCGCATGCAGTGCTGCCTCTGATCTCCTAGCTTTGCCTCCTCTGCTGCCCACCGCCTATCGGCATTGCGCCTTACGACCCCAGTCATGTGGTCCTGGCCGACTTGGCCCTGTGCCATGTTCCACGTGCGACGCGGGCCACAACCCTCCAGTACCTCCGACCGTGTTCTCCTTCAGCAGCAACCTGGCTCATCCTCCTCCTTCTCGCCGGCACAGCGCTGGGACTTAGGCGGTCCAGCGGCCTGGCCCTCCACGTTGGCCGGCTCAATGGTGTCAATGAAGGCCCTGATGACGTCCCAACATGATGACGGGCCAGTGGTGCTATTGGGTCACTGGATCTGCCTAAACTGAGGCATGCCTACACAAAGGCGGCAGAGCTGTCCTGCCAATCATTTTAGCTGTTCTACTGAGGACAGAGAGCACTGTTTCAAGGTCCTAGTGCACTGGATATGTAAGCATGTATTATGATTGTTGGGGACAGTTCTCTGGTGTCCCCAAAAGTGGGACACCAGGGGAATAAGGCAGGACAGGACCCAAAAATAGGGACTGTCTTGCCGAAATCAGGACTGTTAAGAGGCAAGCAAAACTGAGTTTTTACACCCTCTATAGCTCTTCCTGTAGCTCTATCAGCCATAGAAGGCTCAATGGACTACAGAAGACATTCAGATGTACTTATCTTCCTTCACCATCCCACTAAGCTCCAAAAAAAGTACATTGTATAAACAGGTGCCTATTCTGCTGAAAAGGGAAATCTGACTGCCAAATGGATAAACAATATTTTCAAACAAAAGGTTAATGAAGACATGTTGCAGTATTCATATATGATATCATATAAAATGAAATGAAATGCTAGAAAAGTTGTAAATTAAAAGGTTGCAGGGGCAGAGACTAGTTTATCTGCATAACTGTTTAGCACTGAAAAGGTTAAAGAGAATTGAGGATGGTAGGTGATGGGGTAACGCCTTGCCATGTCTCCACCCAACCCCCCCCCATTATGTGTACACAGTTATATATAAACTTCCTGCTTCACTAAAGTCATCTGACTTGTGTTTCAAGCATTAAAACCAACCCTTTGTCAACACAAAAAGCTATTAATTAGTGATATTAACTGGTGTATGCATATACTGAATGGGGTTTATTCACTAAACAAAGAGTAGTAAATTCAAAATAAAATAGCAAAATTTAGGCAAAAATAGCTGGTCATAAAAGATTCTATAACTCCGCTATAGTCACAGAATGTCTATACTAGCCTAAATAGAAGAAATTACAAAAAAATAGAAATTGCATTTAAAGGCACTAAATTTCAGTGTTTAGTGAATAAACACTGACAGTAATGACCCTACTAATACATAGCATAAACAATGGAAACTGTATCCTACAGGAGTCAATTCAAAGTGCTAACCCATACCTATAATGCATTGACCAATTCTAGCCCCTCTTTTATCTTTTCACAGATCCATAGGTATGCCCCTTCTTAGTCTCTCCGCTTTGCCTGTGACCTTCTCCTTTCTGCTGCTCGCACCCGTATGGGCAACTCACGCTTGCAGGACTTCTCACAGGTGGCTCCCTTCCTATGGAATAGTCTACCTACTGCCATCAGACTCTCCCCTAGTCTTCAATCGTTTAAGAAGTGCCTTAAAACCCATCTCTTTAGGAAAGCTTATGGCCTCCCAGAGTAACCTCTAACTTACATACCTGTCTCTTGCTATCTCCTTAAGGCCAGCACTCTACTCTCTCCTCCAGCTCTGCTTCACTCCCACCTTATTTTGATGTCTTTTTTCCTTTCCTATTGTGTTTTCTCCTATAGACCATAAGCTCGTTTGAGCAGGGTCCTCTTCAACCAGGGTCCTGTAAGTTTTCTTGTAATTGTCCTATTTATAGCTAAATCCCCCTCTTATAATATTGTAAAGCACTATGGAATATGTTGGCGCTATATAAATGGCAATAATAATAATTTATTAGTTTCCTTAGTTGTGGGTAACACAAACAATTGTAGAGTTACAGTCTAAGACATGCTAGTTGGATATTTTGCCAACATAGGAGAAATCTCTAATTTAGATTTTCTGCGTTGCTACATCAACCATTTTAAAGTTTGAAATTTCCTCATGTAGATAGCTAGAGGATTTTCCACATCATTTTATTATGAATGGGACACTATAGTCACTTTATGAGGTGGTGCCGGTGTCTATAGCCTGTCACTGCTGCCTTTTAATGTAAACATTGGCTTTTTAAGAGAACATTTACATTGCTGCCTGGGAGAACCTCTAGAGGCAGTATCTCAGACCGCCATTAGAGGTGCTTCCTATCCTGTACAGTGTGCAGCACCTATGTTCAGGGTAGATACACTCACATAGACACATACATATACACATCACCACAAAAAAACACACACATATTGACACATATACAGGGAGTGCAGAATTATTAGGCAAATTAGTATTTTGACCACATCATCCTCTTTATGCATGTTGTCTTACTCCAAGCTGTATAGGCTCGAAAGCCTACTACCAATTAAGCATATTAGGTGATGTGCATCTCTGTAATGAGAAGGGGTGTGGTCTAATGACATCAACACCCTATATCAGGTGTGCATAATTATTAGGCAACTTCCTTTCCTTTGGCAAAATGGGTCAAAAGAAGGACTTGACAGGCTCAGAAAAGTCAAAAATAGTGAGATATCTTGCAGAGGGATGCAGCACTCTTAAAATGGCAAAGCTTCTGAAGCGTGATCATCGAACAATCAAGCGTTTCATTCAAAATAGTCAACAGGGTCGCAAGAAGCGTGTGGAAAAACCAAGGCGCAAAATAACTGCCCATGAACTGAGAAAAGTCAAGCGTGCAGCTGCCACGATGCCACTTGCCACCAGTTTGGCCATATTTCAGAGCTGCAACATCACTGGAGTGCCCAAAAGCACAAGGTGTGCAATACTCAGAGACATGGCCAAGGTAAGAAAGGCTGAAACGACCACCACTGAACAAGACACACAAGCTGAAACGTCAAGACTGGGCCAAGAAATATCTCAAGACTGATTTTTCTAAGGTTTTATGGACTGATGAAATGAGAGTGAGTCTTGATGGGCCAGATGGATGGGCCCGTGGCTGGATTGGTAAAGGGCAGAGAGCTCCAGTCCGACTCAGACGCCAGCAAGGTGGAGGTGGAGTACTGGTTTGGGCTGGTATCATCAAAGATGAGCTTGTGGGGCCTTTTCGGGTTGAGGATGGAGTCAAGCTCAACTCCCAGTCCTACTGCCAGTTCCTGGAAGACACCTTCTTCAAGCAGTGGTACAGGAAGAAGTCTGCATCCTTCAAGAAAAACATGATTTTCATGCAGGACAATGCTCCATCACACGCGTCCAAGTACTCCACAGCGTGGCTGGCAAGAAAGGGTATAAAAGAAGAAAATCTAATGACATGGCCTCCTTGTTCACCTGATCTGAACCCCATTGAGAACCTGTGGTCCATCATCAAATGTGAGATTTACAAGGAGGGAAAACAGTACACCTCTCTGAACAGTGTCTGGGAGGCTGTGGTTGCTGCTGCACGCAATGTTGATGGTGAACAGATCAAAACACTGACAGAATCCATGGATGGCAGGCTTTTGAGTGTCCTTGCAAAGAAAGGTGGCTATATTGGTCACTGATTTGTTTTTGTTTTGTTTTTGAATGTCAGAAATGTATATTTGTGAATGTTGAGATGTTATATTGGTTTCACTGGTAATAATAAATAATTGAAATGGGTATATATTTGTTTTTTGTTAAGTTGCCTAATAATTATGCACAGTAATAGTCACCTGCACACACAGATATCCCCCTAACATAGCTATAACTAAAAACAAACTAAAAACTACTTCCAAAAATATTCAGCTTTGATATTAATGAGTTTTTTGGGTTCATTAAGAACATGGTTGTTGTTCAATAATAAAATTAATCCTCAAAAATACAACTTGCCTAATAATTCTGCACTCCCTATACACTGCCGTACACACATAAAGTCTAACTCACACACATTCGCATATCTGGCTCTGGTTTAGCCATCTTTTTTTTACCTATTTTCATACTGGAGGAGAGTGAACTCCTTGTGTCTCAGTGTGACTGCAGGCACTGCTGGGCTTTCTTTGCCCTCCTGCATGGTTTCCTTCTCGCTCTGGGAGGAAGTGATCTGACATCACTTCCTTCCAGCGTCACCTTGCAGGAGAGCAGTGAGGGCTATCTATACAGCTCTTGAAGGTTCTGTATCAGATGAAATGCATTGTGGTCCTGCTATGGGGAGAAATGTATGTCTCTCCAGCCAGATCTCATAGCATTAGCGGGCCCCTAGGGGTACTGGCTGTCACCTCCTGATGGTGTCCCTGAAGATAATTTTCTTCTGTAAGGTATCCTAGTGAGTAGCAATGGCTAGAAGCTTCCTAACCATTGCCAAAGGTTTGCTCACTGAAAGTAATTAAAACCGGCCTCGGTTAGGGATTTTCAGAATTATATGCTATTTCGAATCATATCTTTCTGAAGCAACTCTTCCATACAAATGCAAACTGATTCTGGGCAGACCATACACCTGGCCACTTCTCTTCTCCACTAGAAGTCCTTCTCTTCATCAGCACCTTCCATTCTCTGTAGCTCCACTTGAGGAATGTCTCCCCAAACTTCTTTTTTTTTATCAACCAAACCTTTTGTCTCTATTCTATACTTTGCTTATTGTTTTCTATTTTTTTATGCATTAACTATTTAGTAACAGTCAATTAAATTTTAACATATTCTGTATATACGGTATACTGATTGTAAAGCAGCACTCCTTAGAATGACACAATAATAGATATATTTATGCTAATTTACAAAAAAAATTCCCCCCATAACCTTTTGACCAGTGGCGTTGCTGGGGGGGGGGGGGCATGGCCCCCCCCCTACATCATGCTGTGCCCCCCTTGGGCCCCCCAAATGTCAGCAACATGCTGGCCATGTGCTTAAGTTATATTCCCTCGGGCTGTAACAGTCTGTGACAGCCCGAGGGAATGCAGGACAGAGCAGCTAGAAGCTGCTGGGGCTGGAGGGAGCACTGACAGGCTCCCCGGCACAGGCCCCACCTCCCGCACATAAGCCCTGCCCCCACCGTAAAGCAGCAGACCTTGCTGCTGCAGAAGATGGCTGTCTGACCCCCAGCAACAGCCTCCAGTGACAGGTAGGCTTAATGTGTGTGTATGGACATAGCAGTCTGTGTGTGTGTGTGTGTGTGTGTATGGACTCAGAAGTCTCTGTGTGTGTGTGTGTATGGACTCAGCAGTGTGTGTGTATGGACTCAACAGTCTCTGTGTGTGTGTGTGTGTGTGTGTGTGGACTCAACAGTCTGTGTGTGTGTGTGTGTGTGTGTGTGTGACTGTGTGTGTCTGCCTGTGTGTGTATATGGACTCAGCAGTATGTGTGTGTATATGGACTCAGCAGTGTGTGTGTGTGTCTGAACTCAGCGGTCTGTGTGTGTCTATGTTCGCATGGACTCAACTTAGTCTGTGTGTATGGACTCAGCAGTCTCTGTGTATTATGGACTCAGCAGTCTGTGTGTGTGTGTGTGTGTGTGTGTATGGATAACAGTCTGTGTGTGTGTATGGACTCAACTTAGTCTGTGTGTGTGTGTGTGTATATGGACTCAACGGTATGTGTGTGTGTGTATGGACTCAGTCTGTGTGTGTGTTTGTGTGTATGGACTCAACGGTCTGTGTGTGTGTGTATGGACTCTGGCAGTCTGTGTGTCTGTGTGTGTATGGACTCAGCAGTCTGTGTGTGTGTATGGACTCCTCAGTCTGTGTGTGTGTGTTTGTGTGTGTGTGTGTGTGTGGACTCAGCAGTCTGTGTGTGTTTGTGTATGGACTCCGCATTCTGTGTGTGTATGGACTTAGCAGTCTGTGAGTGTGTATGGACTCAGCAGTCTGTGTGTGTATGGACTCAGTAGAGTCTGTATGTGTGTGTATTTACTCAGCAGTCTGTGTGTGTATGGACTCAGCAGTCTGTGTGTCTGTGTGCATGTTCTCAGCAGTCTGTGTGTGTGTGTGTGTGTGTGTGTATATGTGTGTATGGACATAGCAATCTGTGTGTGTGTATGTGTGTGTGTATGCACTCAGCAGTGTGTGTGTGTGTGTGTGTATATGTGTGTATGGACATAGCAGTCTGTGTGTGTGTGTGTGTGTGTGTATGAACTCAGCAGTCTGTCTGTGTATGGAGTTATCAGTCTGTGTGTGTATATGGACTCAGCAGTCCATGTGTGTGTCTGTGTGTGTGCATGGACTCAACGGTCTGTGTGTGTGTGTGTGTGTATGGACTCAGCAGTCTGTGTGTGTGTGTGTGTATGGACTCATCAGTCTGTGTGTCTGTGTGTGTCTGTGT
>OW240912.1:146681549-146829607 GCA_933207985.1 Pelobates cultripes
TGTGTGTGTGTGTATGGACTCAGCAGTCTGTGTGTGTATGGACTCAGCAGTCTATCAATAATTAAAATTCCTGTGAGTTGTTGTGTAGGAAAGGCCCCAGTTCATTGCTTTGTTACTCTGTTAAAATGGTACTGCTTGTGTGTGTCAGTGAGCTTCTACTTAGTGAGCATGTGTGTGCCAGTGAGCTTGTCTTTAGTGAGCTTGTGTGTGTCCCTGAACTTCTTTGTAGTGAGCCTTCTGTTTATACAAGTGAGTTTGTCTGTAGTACGCTTGTGTGTGAGTCAGAGAGTTTTGTCTGTCAGTAAGTCTATTTGCGCATGTCAGTTAGCTTATGTGCTTACTGTACTATATATATATATATATATATAAAATATTCAAATACTTGCACTCCTGTAGAGATAGATTAATGCCTGGTGCTAATAAAGCAAATAACATAAAAATAAAAATGGTAGGTAACAGCACTCTAAGGACTTCAAAAAGTAAATGGTGAAAAAAACTTAGCTTTTATTCAGCAACTGCCACACACAATCGACGTTTCAGTTCTTAATACAGAACTTTCATCAGGATACACAGGAGTGCAAGTATTTGAATATTTTATATATATATATATATATATATATATATATATATATATATATATATATATATATATATATATATATATATAAATATATATATATATATTTTTTTTTTTGACTTGTAGGAATGGCATACGTTTTTTTTCCAGGGCTGCTTTGGATTCCCAGGGATTCCCAGTTTGGCTCTGCCAGCGAGTGCACTTTACCGCTGAATCACCTATGTGAGCTGCCGCACACTTTAGCCCGGTTACACGCGTCTGGGAGCTTCTGTTGACAGGTACTAGTAGTCTAGAGATTGGGACATGGGGTATATGCTCAGCTATCTGTATAATACAGATCTGTGTGTATATAATATCCGGGGATAGTCAGTGCTTCCTGTATAGTGCTGCTCTCTGTATAATACAGGCCTGTGCCTGTAAAATATCCCGGGACAGTCAGTGCTCCCTGTATAGTGCTGCTCTCTGTCTTGGGATATTATACACAAACAGACCTGTATTATACAGAGAGCAGCACTATACAGGGAGCACTGAGTGCCCCAATGTATTATACACACAACCCTGTATTATACAGAGAGCATTGACTGTCCAGGGATATTATACCCAGACAGTAATTGATAGCTGTGCTGCAAAATGTCCTTGGAATTTTTTTTCAAATGTTGGCAACTATGGCACTGTATCCAGGGTAATGTGTTTGTTTTTTAATAATCCCTGGTGGAAAATAATGAATCCTCCACCAGGGATTATTAAAAAAACAAAACACATTGTGTTGGGGGCGGGGCTTAACATGTGGCAGGAGCGGGGTCAAACTGCGGCGAGGGCGGGGTTAAATGTGCCCCCCTACTTGTGTCCCTGGCCCTCCATGTGCCCCCCCTAAAGATGAATCCTAGAGACGCCACTGCTTTTGACACATATTTTCCCTTTAGTGTGTAAGCTCCTGAACCATTTTTGCATAGTACCTTGTAGGAGTTTGAAACCCACAGGAATTTGGAACCCACCCGATCGTTGTGTCTATTTATATATTAAATAAAGAAATGCAGGATATCACACATTCAAAATGAATTGCAAAACGTATTTTCAGTTTATTTCTCCATAGTTACATTTCACGCTGTCCTTTCTATTGGTTAACATTCTCTCCAGTTTCATTTTCAAGGGTGTTTAATAAAAGAAGAGTACTAACATATGAGTGGCAGTGTCTTTTATTAATATTAGTGAATGTTTAAAGAGTATCAACAGATTATGTAGCACTGTACAAAAAGTGTATAAAAGAAAGCAAAACAAATAAATTCAGACAATCATGTTAAAGAGCGGAGGCAAAGAAGACACCTGTCATGCAAGTTTACAATCTAGAACGCAGCATTATGACATCAATATTCATAATGGTTCAAATTTGTATATTGCTGCTACGGTTACATAGGAACAGGGTTTGTATCACAGGGTTTGTATCAGAGGGCCCATTTTAGTTACATGGTATCTGTACTCAATATAATAATTCCAGCCAGTCAGAGAGAAGAGAGTTAAAATCCACATCTTCTATGCAGCTTAGGGAGTTCACATATGTATCCAAATGCAATTTAAGGACCCTGTGCTATAATGATAGTTACACTAGTGTCCATAGCTCTGTAATTATTATCAAATGCCTTGTAATGCTGCTGTGCTCTTATTATGACTACGGGAAATTCCATAACTCTTCTTACATCATTTTTATAGGGTTATTTACTAAATCAAGAATTTAAAGTGATTATAAATCTAAGGCCAGATTAGCCAAACTTTTATAGTTTGGCTATTGTGACTTTAAATTTGAATTTAACTTTGCAATCTCACGTTAGTGAATAATCCTGTTACAGTTTTCATGATGACATTTTGAAAGTAAATCATTTTTCAGTTTCCCTGTCTTGCAAATAATCTTTCATTTCCTTTCACTCCCTTCTACCTTTATTTTCATTTACTTTTCCATTTCTCTCTGACCCTCTACTAATGTCGTGGGAAGTCTGCTAATAGAGGTGTCATTGTACAATAGCAGCAACAGACTGCAAATAGCTGGTGTGTGTTCAGACTGTAAGCAAGTGACAGCGTGAGAACTTGTGTTGTCTTGGTCACGAAAGAGTCACACCCTCAACCATTAAAACTGCAGAACCCCACAAAGAGATAAATTCCCAGCGAAATATTTAAAAAACAAAACACAAAAAAATTGATGTACTCTACATATGTATTGTATAAGAAAGAAATATTTTCTTCTGCCGTCTTGTGAACTGTATACATGTTAGAAATGATATGAGCTATAGTGAAACACTTAAAAAGAATAAATATATATTTAACCCTCTAAGTACTCAAAAATTGTGTAATACATTTGGAACTCTTTGGCAAAAATTGCAAGATGCATATGAAAGTAAAGGAGTTATGTTAGCATTTATCTGTGGCAATAGATAATTTAAAACACAATACTTGTCGTGTTTAGGTTGTACTGAGAAGTTAAAAACAACAGTAAGAATCCTGGAAGGACATTTATGCACAGGGTGCCCTATACATGCACAGAGCTAACATGCCCAAGTGGGGAGAGGTTTTTGCCACTGGTTATGACAAAGAAATATGTTTAAAGGAACACTATAGGCACCCAATATTGTTTAAAGGTCAGCTCCTTGAAGTGGTCTGGATGCAGTGTCCCTGTCCCCCCTAGTCCTGCAATGTAAAATGATGCAGTTTTTGCACATTAGGTTCCCCCCATCGGATGACGACGGAGGAGGCAGAGTGCTGACCCAGTGCCAAGGGACATTGGCACTGGAATCGGATGAGTAGATAAAGGGTTTTTAACCTTTATGATCCACGGGGGGGTTGAGAGGAGGCATGGGAGGAAACCAGAGGGCATTATTGTATTAGGAATACAACTTTATATTCCTAATACTATAGATTCCCTTTAAGTACCTGTCTTCTTTGTATGCTTTCTCTAGCTGATTGACAGATGCAAGGATATACAATAGCTTGTAACAATAATTGAAGGAGGTAAGATGGAGGTGCCCACTTACAGTATAAAGAAATGTTAACTTATATTATTAAATTTTACATTTAATTAAAAATTTTCACATCTCACAAATACATATTTGTTAAATAGATGAGATAAGTAAACATAATGTTAAAAAACCTGGTCAGTGCCAGTTCTTTAAAATATTTCAAAATGTGGTTTATACCTCAAGCAGAATCATACTAGTTGTGCATCCCAAGTAAAAATACTTGTCAGAAACATCATACATTGATTTTCTTTTATATATATATATATATATATATATATATATATATATATATCTGAACAAGACATTATAAGCAATTATATTGGCTTCACAGTAGGCAGCTTCACGGGGGACTATCATGAAAAATGTATTTTTGATATGTTGTAGAATGCATCACTACGGAAATGTTTGCAAAGTTGTAATGGCCATAGTAGTTGATTTTACAACATATTAATGAAATGTTTTATTCCTACGTCCAAACGCTTATAATTACTTAACTGAAAACAAACAAGAAGTGAGCACATCTAACCAAGCATATTAGGTTTCCAAACAGGCAGTCTTTGGAATATTTAGAAATCACATTTCCAACTACAAGAATAATTATTACCAGTACCAAAACCAATAATTTATTAACAAAATGGCTACTGCCATTGTCACTTTGCAGAATAGAATATACTATCTATTAATGTATGCAAGATATTTGATTAATAATCCCACTTTATGTGAGCTAGTTTAAAATGATAGTGCATTAACTGGAGTTTTTCAGATATATCATTGCTGGAGAAAAAAAAAACCTTTAAAACTTTTACACAAATCTATTCTACAGTTGACTGAATTGTCTTGATAATCTGCGCTCAAGTTGCTGGCGTCCTAGAAGATTTTACATAAAGCTGGCATGCTCAGTGTTCTGTAAGTTTTTAGTATGCCACAAAAGCTGTGTGTCAATCTGTCCTGCCCGATTCCACCTCCCATTGTCCTCTCTGGTCAATGAGTCCACAATGTCTCACATCAGTGACTCCCAGTTGAGAAAAAGTGAAAAAGGGTGACAGAGCAAACTTTATTTAGCAATTATGTGCTGTGTATTCTTTAAATGTCTGAAATCAAGGCATTCTGTAGGTTTTTTTATTTTGCTTTCTGGCAGGTCTATTATTTAAAAGTTGAACTTTTTCATAATATAGGTGTTGCCTATATTATTTTTATTTTGGAATCTTTTGAAGTGATCACAGCCTTTAAAAAGTGTGCAGTGCAAGGGACCATTCATATGGCAGTATACTTGCTAGACAGTGTGTTTACTGCCGTGCCATTTTAGGCCCTCTTTTTTTTACATGCTCTTTCACTTCATTGCTTCATCACTTCACTGTGGGTGCACAAACTGATAAACAAGGCGCTGTGATACATCCGGCTTGCGAATTATTCCCTTTTTGTAGTACTGACGGATAGAGCGGCTCAGTTTATCGTAGTTCATTGCTGGTCTGTTTTTCCTGATTCCCCACAGACGTGCAACCTGTGCAGAGTCTTCTATCTTGAAAATACCTGAAATTAGAAAAGCATCTTTCACAAAAAGTACAAATAGGAGACAAATATTGACCATATAAACTAATGAAATACATCATAAAATGTAAGAAAAAAAGCTAGGCATACTAATTGAACAGAAACATACACCACCTCCACACTGCCAAAAAAAAAGTGTTTATCTAAAATGGTGTCAACAAAAATAAAAGAATGTATGTAGCTGTATTCATTATTTTCTAAACATTATAGGAAACATTTACAGACTTTTGATTGCACATAAATATATTAAAATATAATTTAAAAAAAAACCTAGACAATATGTTGCTTTATTTTGTGGTATTTTTTGATTGTTGTGATTCAAAAGATGTTAGAATATGTGGGGAAAGGTCTATGACATCATTGTTTTCTTATCTGTAACTTTCTTTATTATTTGGAAAATATTTGTTTTTTAAAACCCAAACAAAATGTAGATTTTTCAAATAACCCCTTCACACTGGCACTTATGTATACACAACTGACAGGCTATACAACCATACCCAGCAATTGTATATAAATGATTAGCATATTATACCATATCTACAGTCATCTACAAGTATCTACAAGTGCTCACAACGCAGTGGCATAGGGAGCTGCGACAATGCAAGCCTCTGAAGATGAATACAGAGATTACATCTCTGTATCAAAAGCTGCAAGTTCGCCCTTCAATACAGGTACAGCTCCTTATGCACACACAAGGCAACCACTATTTTTTTTTTCAACTAATGGTGTTTGAGTTTCGCCTGAGGCCTCGCAAAGTCTACAGCTGCCCCTGTTGAGGAGGCTCAACAAGCAAAATTGTCTGGGGTTGTTGTATGTCTCTCTTGCCAGGAAACTTTCCAGGGTTTTGGATCTGGACTGTGCTTATGTGTGGGATCAGTCTAAATGTGTGACTAAGGTTCTCTTTTTTAATGACACATTGACCTAAAACTTAAAGGACCACTCTAGGCACCCAGACCACTTCAGCTTAATGAAGTGGTCTGGGTGCCAGGTCCTTCTAGGGTTAACCCATTTTTTCATAATTATAGCAGTTTCAGAGAAACTGCTATAATTATGAATGGGTTAAGCCTTCCCCCAAAGCCTCTAGTGGCTGTCTCATTGACAGCCACTAGAGGCGCTTGCGTGCTTCTCACTGTGATTTTCACAGTGAGAGCGCTAGCGTCCATAGGAAAGCATTGTAAATGCTTTCCTATGAGACCGGCTGAATGCGTAGCGCAGCTCTTGCCGCGCGTGCGCATTCAGCGGCGCGGCGTAACGGAGGCGGAGAGGAGGAGGAGAGCTCTCCGCCCAGCGCTGGAAAAAGGTAAGTTTTTACCCCTTTCCCTCTTCCAGAGCCGGGCGGGAGGGGGACCCTGAGGGTGGGGGCACCCTCAGGGCACTATAGTGCCAGGAAAACGAGTATGTTTTCCTGGCACTATAGTGGTCCTTTAAAGAGACCTGAGCAGGGACTCAGCAAAGAAAGAGCTACTTGAGCCATTATCCGTTCTTAGTACCACTTTGTTTATGCAGCCCTAGCCCATTTTCCTTGGCTGACTCATACAGCCTTGCCACACACTTCCAGAAAAAGAGGTCAAACCTTATCTTATTGCACTGTCTGTTTAATTTAGAAGTTTGTACCGCCTGCTCTGTTAATTGCCTGCTTGACCATACAGCAGCCTTCTGCATGTGTTCAATTAACAGAACAGGAGATAAGAACAGTAAACACACTGTGCTATAAGATCAGTGTGAAAATGAAATCTTTCTTTCATGAAGGCTGTGGCTCACAGCTGATTGTGAGTCACAGCCAGGAGAGGTGAGACTTAGAGCTGCATATTCAAAGTAATTTAAAAGAAAACTTCCAGCACCATACCAGTACAGCCGGTTGTAGTACATATAGTGCCAGGATCACACAGGCACCGTCCAAAGATAAGTAGCCAACCTGATTGATATTGCACTCAGCAAATGAGCAGGCCCAATGTACAGCTTAAGCAACGCCTGCCTCAGAGTGGTTTGATGTCTTACCATGAGAGAGCACCAGTCCATTATAGCAGTAGGGTTCTTTTAATTAAACAATGTATCTATGTGTCACATAGCGTCTTTTCATGTCTATGATCAGTAGGAGTTATGAAAGAAAAAAAATCAAATCTCAATTTTCCTAGGAACATCTCCTAACACTAGCTAGCAAATCAGACTCAGCATCACCAGTTTGGTGCTTTTTCTTTAAAAGTAATACTGTAGCTGAGTTAATTTTCTATGGCTCCATTTAATTTTTTTTTTATTTTTTTTACCTCAATACTAAATAGTAAACTAAACTTATGGATATTCTCGATTGTAGTAGCCTAAAAAGTAGTTACTGAAGTGTGCAGAATGTAAAAGTAGCACGGAAGAAACGGTCTGTGCCAAGCTTTTTCTAAAGCTTTCCTTTAAATATAAAAGGAAAAACTATAAATATAAGCAATACAGGCAATGCAATATCAAGTGTCGGGAAAAACATGTGCATTCACCTTTCTCTTTGTTCAACCAACGAATGGATCGCCCATAGTTATGTGGCTTCAATAAAAGTTCTTTTAAGAACTGCCAAAGGTGGATAGGCTGCCCTGAACTAGAGGAATCCACTTCGGAGTCTGCCCAGCACTCGCTCACTACCCCACTGCCACCTGGAAAACAAAGATCAGGGTAAAATTATACAGTCAACTTTAGAAAATCAATCAGCATGTTAATGTATACACTTCAGTTACTGTTACTAGCAGTGCAAACATGCAGTTGAACTTTTTTTTTAAAGTTAAATAACATTCTTAAAGGGGCCTTGCATAGACCAGTAGCTAACTGTAAGTTAGCCATGTGTTGTGTTTTTTAAATACTTTTTATTTAACTTGGACACCTCAAAGTAAACAGAAGACAGAAGAAGCAAGTGGCATATGAATGTCTCTAGAACCCTATATTGGCATTAATTGAATTAATGTCTCCAAAACCTTGTATTGGCTTTAAAAGAACAGTACAGTTTTAGGTATACAAAGCTGTTATGAAAACACTATAGTTCCCTCTGACCCCACACCCTTCCCCGCGCAGCAAACGGCACATGCGCATTAGGCCTACCAAATAGGAACACATAGAATCAATATTTTCCTATGGGAATTTTGAAAACGCTGAGTCAAGCTCTGTGAAACAGCAGGACGTGCCTCCGGTGTTTGTCTGGGAGACAGCCACTAGAGGCAGTCTTCACACTGTAATGTTAACAGTTTCTCTAAAAGTGAAAAATTTTACATTGCAGAGCTAAGGGGACAGGGACAGTGCACCCAGACCACTTTAATGAGCTGAAGTGGTCTGGTTGCCTATAGTGTCCCTTCCGCACTTCTCACTGTGATTTCGTGCGGATGACGTCAGAAGAGGGAGGAGAGTCCCCAGCGCCGAGGGAGCCCGGCGCTGGATAAAGGTAAGTGTTTAACCCCTTAACCCCTCTTGAACCCGGCGGGAGGGGGACCCTGACGGTGGGAGGGACCTATTAACACCATAGTGCCAGGAAAACGAGTTTGTTTTCCTGGCACTATAGTGGTCCTTTAACCCCTTAAGGACACATGACATGATTCCCTTTTAGTTCAGAAGTTTGGTCCTTAAGGGGTTAAAGGGACACTATAGTCACCTGAACAACTAATGAGGAAAATACAGTGTTTACATTGAAAGCTAGGAACACCTCCAGTTGCAGTCACTCAGAGTGAACCAGAGGGACTTCATAATATGCCTCCATCCACTCAGATCTGCTGTGCACGAACATCCTGTGATTCAGTATCTCCTCCCACTGCATGCAGACACTGAACTTTCCTCATAGAGATTCATTGATTGAATACATCTCTATGAGGAGATACTGGTTGGCCAGGGCTGTGTTTGAATCATGCTGGCTCTGCCCCTGATCTGCCTCCTTGTCAGTCTCAGTCAGGGCTGGACTGGGCATTCCAAAGCAGCCCTGGAAAAAAAATCTATGCCAGCCCCATAAGTCATTGCGCCATATATTGTCGCATGTAATATGTAAGGCTATGTCTTGCCACCCTAGATGCATCCTAGATACACACAAGCGCACACACACACACAGCTTATTGTAGTGGTTCTAGTGTGTATACAGGCTTTTCAATGTAAACACTGACTTTTTATAGAAAAGGCAGTGTTTACATTGCTTCCTAGTGACAGACACTCAGACGGTCACTAGAGGTGCTTCCTGTGTCAGTGCGGATTGGCTGAGATCATCAAGCTTAATGATCTCAGCCATAGAGGCAGGGCCAGTCGAGGGGAGACCAGCACGACGTGGGGAAAAAAAAAGGTGAGTAAAAACACACATACGCACACACATACCATGACAGACATGAAGCTTGATGACACAGACAGACCGTGACACAGACAGAAACACACACACCATGACAGACAGACACACCATGATACAGACAGACAGACACACACACCATGACAGAGACACACATATACCATGACAGACACACAAACATACCGTGACAGACACACACCTTAAAAAAGACACACACACCATAACACAGACAGACCGTGACACAGACACACACACACCGTGACACATACACACATTACATGACACAGACAGACACACACACACCATGACACAGAGAGACCGTGACACAGACACACACACACCGTGACACAGACAGACATACATTACATGATGCAGACAGACACACAAACACCATGACATAGAGACACACACACACCATGACACAGACAGACTGTGACACAGACAGACACACATTACATGACAGACACACACACACACACAATGGCACAGACACAAATTGCATGACACAGATAGACACACACACCATGACAGACAGACACACCATGACACAGACAGACACACACAATGACACAGACACACATTGCATGACACACACACACACCATGACACAGACAGAGACACACACACAAACACCATGACACAGACAGACACACCATGACAGACAGAGACACACACACCATGACACAGACAGACACACACACACCATGACACAGACAGACACACACACACCATGACACAGACACACATTGCATGACACAGACAGACACACACACACACACCATGACACAGAGAGAGACACACACACCATGACACAGACACCATGACAGACAGAGACACACAATTACACAGACAGACACACACAATGACACAGACAGACACACACATACCATAACACAGACACTCACACAGACACTCACACTGATACACATAATTGCTACCTGTGTGCTGGCGGCCCCAGGGGGAGCTCTGATGGCGGCCGCATGGGGAGCTCAGTCTGATGGCGGCCGCATGGGGGAGCTGGCTCTTATGGCAGCTGCAGAGGTAGCTCTTTTGGCAGCCGCAGGGGGAGCTGGCTGTTCTGTCTCTGCTCCCCCGCCCCAGCACAAAGCTTAATGAGACCGGGGCCGGAATATGACTTCATATTCCGGCCCTGGTCTCAGTAAGCAGCGCGCTGGGGCGGGGAGCAGAGACAGAACAGCCAGCTCCACCTGCGGCCGCCAAAAGAGCTCCCTCTGCGGCCGCAGGTCAGCCAGCTGCCTGCCCGGCCCGAGGTGCCGACGGCCCCACCGGGAAATATCCCAGTATCCCAGTGGGCCAGTCCAGTCTGGTCTCTGGCACTGTGATTGGATCAGGCTATCACATGTCAGCAGACTGCTCGTTTTCCTAAAGTCTAAAAGCATGCAGATTTACAGCTTCTGGCTTGAATACAGTAAGATTTTTACTATACTTATGGATGCATGAGGGGACCGGGGGGCCTAGATGGTCGTGTTAACACTATAGGGTCAGGAATACATGTAGTTGCACTGGTGACTATAGTGTCCCTTTAAATGTTTACTCAATACCTAAATATATGAAGAGGAACTCCATGAAAATGAGAACCAATGTAGTTGTTAAGGAAGGGCTGGAAATTTCTTTGGAAAAGTCCTGAGTGTGTAATTCCTAATAAATAATATCATGTGTGGAGAATTTAATGGCAATATGATATCTTCACCAGAAAGACAGATTTTCTGTTCTTCTAACCCTGGAACTTGATCACCCCATATCCATATTACTTCTAATACTAAACACCAAAAAAGCTGTAACATAAAGCGTTGGGGAAAGAACCTAATTCCCATAAAACCTCATAAAAAATTATGAGAAAGAAACACTGAGATTGAAACTCATCACAATAATGAATAATGCTATGATCCCTTTCCTTTTTTAACTGGTTAGATAGCCCATATTTACTTAAACGGTTACTACCATCACAATGACCACTTTTTTTTTTTTTTAAGTGATCATGGTGGTAAGAATCTATCTGTGCTTTGTTTTTGCTTGAAATGGGGAGTGGAAGATAATTGTTCAGCACTGGATTCCAGGTAAGTTTTAAACTGATTTTTTAATTTATAAATAAATTAATTCATACATGAATTTCTTTTATAAGGGGGGGACCTATTACCTAGTGCCAAATAGGCCATTATAAACAAAAAAAAAAAAGATGTATAAACCCCTTTAACACCCTTTCCATAAATCTCTCAATATAATCTCTTGAAACCTTCTATGCCTCCAAAGACAGGAGAAGGCATCCATCCATGCTTTTCTCAACACATTTTTTTTCTTATCACAGTATCAAAAGAGACTCTCCAAGTTCACTGTAGTAGTTATAGTTCAAAAAGTGCCCTGGTGCACCCCTATTGTAAAGCAGCGAATTATTTTAGAAAAGTTTAACGTTTCCCTGCCTCAAACTATGGAGAACTGGGAGTTTCTGTCAGTTTTCCTAAGCTAAGCCTGGCTTTGGCTCATTGGCTGAGAGTTCCAATTGATTATTCTCAGCAAGGTTTAGCTCAGATAGAGAAAGTGTGTCAATTAATTTGTGGGTGTGTGCTAAACAAAGCCATGACGGTTTTCCAGTGCCATGTCTGTGCACTTTAAGGGGGGTGCTGCGTCTATTAAGCTGTTTTGCCTTGAAATGCCCAGGCTGAAATTTTGCCCAGTCTGGGCCTGAGTCACAGATCTATTGAATAAATCTCACTGTTAAAATATTTTTTCCTTACCACAGTATCTCATGTCTCCTTGACCTGTCTTCTCTTTCATCCAGGCCGCTGTAAAGAGCATAAGAAGTTAGAGAACAAGAAAAAAGACTGCAAAAAAGGAAGGATGCAGATTAACATAGACACATGTGGTATGCCAATAAAATGGCTACCTCAATATACCTTTGTGTCTTTACCACCTCTAAATGATGCTTTTGAAATGAAATGTTGCATTTATTGCATTTATTAGAGATCAGTGCTATCACATCCTCATTCCTGATATTGCTGGACTAAACCACTCCCACAACTCCAGGTATAATGCTTTTATATGTGTGGCAAGGACCAATGACCAAAGGCATTCAATAAGGTTTGAGCTAAACCAGTAAGAGCAAGTCAGTTGTGGTGTGCCAAAACCAATAAACAGGTGGGCTTGAAAAAAAGAGGCAAAAATATTAATACCACCTAATCTCAGAACAAAACTAAATTAATAAACCCCTTCCTATTATTAGGCCTTGCTTGTACCTTGACTGATTCAACAACTCTTACATACTGCCAATATCTTCCTAGGTTGCTTGGAAGATAAAAATGAAGAACTTATAGGGTCTTTAGGTCCCCCCCCCACCCTCAGGGTCCCACTCCCGCTGGGCTCAAGGGGGCTGAATGGGTTAAACTCTGATCTTTCTCCAGCGCCGGGCTCCCTCAGCGCTGGGGAACTCTCCTCCCTCTCCCGACGTCAGCTCTGAATGCGCCCGCATTCAATCAGTCCATAGGAAAGCATTTCTCAATGCTTTCCCATGGATGTCAGCATCTTCTCACTGTGATTTTCACAGTGTGAAGTGCGGAAGCACCTCTAGCGGCTGTCAGTGATACAACCACTAGAGGCTGGATTAACCCTAGTGTAAACATAGCAGTTTCTCTGAAACTGCTATGTTTACAGCTGCTGGGTTAATCCTAGATGGACCTGGCACCCAGACCACTTCATTGAGCTGAAGTGGTATGGGTGCCTATAGTGGTCCTTTAATAATGTAATTAAGTAGTAGAATTGGGCAGTAATTATACTGTAACCCAGTGAGGAATGTTGAAACATAAAACTATTGTAACGGACCGTTTTGCACAAAAGGGAAAAAACCACTTAGACGATAATCCCCTTTCAGAGACAGGCAAAGCTACTGCAGAATCACCAAAACTCACGAACTGAATACAAGTGAATGCTCCAAACTCCCGAACGGCATACAAGGGAATAAGGTAGCACTCCAAATACATGAACAGGAACCATACGAATTGCTGCTACCAGACGAACAGGAAAAGCTCCCAAGCGGCTTACACTCCTGGCAATCGGTCCTTAGCAGCATACAGTAAATCCCCCCAAAGACGAGACAAGGCTCCGTGTTGAGGGTCAAGCAGTGGTCTGTTTAATGAGGGCTACCTGCCCTGCTTTTATGCAGGTCTCCCACCTGGTGGACACTCCCCTAGGGGACCAAATGGGAGACTGTGACAAGGGACAGACAAGTATACAAAAAGGACACACAGTCACAGTATATTCCCACAATGCATCCTGGCTTCCTCCCCTCTGCCCTGGGAGATAATTGAGAAGTAACTCAATTATCTTCCAAGACAAAGGCAAAACTCCATTACCCATGTGGGGACACAAAACCAGCATTATACTTTAAAATACATAAAGTAACATTTATTACATAAAACACAGACATGTAACATATCCCCAGATAGCTCAGGTCTGAGTGCACATTATTAGGTGAATGGCACTCAGACCACACGAATACAGTTTAATTGCCATGGAGCCAAAGTCTTTACAGTCAGTTTCATACGAATGGGCTCCATGGGATTCCTATCTGGGGTATAACCTATTCAAACAGAACTACCGAACACCGGGCCGTTCGTGCACTTCCACCGAACAAGAAGGGAGGTCGGCAGCTTCAGCGGTGTTCGCGCAAAACTGTGTCCGATTTTAGTTCCATGAAAATAGAGGCGAACACCGCTGTGCATTCGTATGTTTAAAATGGCCGCGACCTCGTGTTCGGGATACGAATGGCGGCCACCCAGCATTCGTCAATTAAGCTGCGGTTAACCGCAGCTTCAGGGAGGTTAATTGCCGGCACACTCCAGCTCCCAGGTGGTCCAGTCATTCATACGGTTGTTCGGTAGATTGAATCTACCGAACCCCAGGCAGAAAATCACGAATGAAGCTTTTCTGCAGGTAAAAAAGATGTCTTTTAACAGGGGGCCATAGTCCAAAGGCAGCAGGCGAGCAACCAGGCTTCTCCAATGCAATGTGGCGAGATTGGTCTCGTCACAACTATACTAGTTGTAAGATAATGTATTGGATGTAACTACAGCTGCTGACTAGCCACTGTAAGTCAATTGCTGGCTCTTCCCAACAGTTTGTGTCTAAGTGCATCATCCAAAACTGGGCCAAAAACAAACTGCCAGAATGTTGATTGACCCAAAATTCCCTCTTATTTCTTTTCCCCACTCTATCATTCCAAATGTTGTAGTGGTCGTTATAACCATACCTGAAACAGAAGAAATGAATTATACTGAAAGGTTTTCATTGAGCTCAACCATAGGCTCTTATGACAAACTGTAAAACATCCAAGTACTGGCTGAGCTATCTTATGTCAAGCTGTGAAACAATTGAGGTATCATTGGTGACTTAGGAGGCCCAACTAGTTGCAAATGGTGATGTGAGGCTGTAACGGATCCTATTATCCCTGTAGGAAAGATCCTTGTAGCTTCTCCCGAAATCCCAGCTGAAGTAGAGCAGAATAGTGAATATAGCTCTCAATCCCCCAAACATCAGTCGAGACTTAATGAAGG
Organism: Pelobates cultripes; assembly: GCA_933207985.1. NCBI lineage: Eukaryota > Metazoa > Chordata > Amphibia > Anura > Pelobatidae > Pelobates > Pelobates cultripes. The sequence continues at coordinate 146,696,532 of OW240912.1, forward strand.
GGTAAAACAATCTGTTTAATGATGGCCACAGCTCGGCCTTTGATGCAGGTCCTCCAGCAAGGGATACTCCCACAGGGACCTTGTGGAGGACTGAAACACAAGATACATTAACCAATCATTTTACAGTACAATATAAAACACACCACATAAACAGTGAAATCCCTCCTCTCTGTCCTGGAGATAATTAGGTTCAGTATCTGTAGTAAACTTAATTATCTCCAGGTAGAGAAAATATTTCCATTTTACAAAAGTAACAAAATACATTAAAATATATAACTTTTATTTTACCAAACGGAACCCACACATTCGACATATCCCCAGATAGCTTGGGTCTGAGCGCTCAATCTAACCGAACACCGCTCAGATCCCACGAACACAGTCCAAACGCCATGGAGCTGAAGAGTCTGTTCACCGACTGTTCGCTAGAAATATATCCAAAATTGGCTCCATGGATTTAGCTATCTGGGGTCGGTCTCGTTCGTGTATTGAATGTACCGAAAGACGAAAAAGGTGGAAGTTGGATAGTCCCAACAGGGTTCGTGTGAAATTGTGGCCTAAATAGTTCTACGTGGTCGACGACCAAACACCGCTGGGTTTAAAATGGCCACCCAGCCGTTCGTCAAATAGTTGTTGTGGTTAACCGCAGCTTCTGGGTGATTAATGAGCTGCTATTGCGGGTGGTCTGGCTTTTCGGTAGTTTGTTCGGTTTTTAAGAAAGGAACGAAATAGGGATAAATACACGAACAGCAGACAAAATAGAGGGTCCTGACATTCACAAAACAGGGGTTTTGTCACAGAGGGTTGGACCATTGAGTAAGTATCCTACCAAGCGTTATGGTGGAATGTTGGCCTCTCGTTGACAATAAAGAGATTGACAAAACAAATAGTTTTTGAAAGCTAAAGCTTAGAACTTGATAGTATAAGTGAATAGAAACGCAGAGGGCAATAGGTGTACAGAGGTTCAATAGTGACAAGGGAATTTAGTGTTCATAATTCAGTACTACGTTACTAACACTATGAAAATGTGGCAGAGTGATTGCCAGTAAGGTAGGTGAAGTAAGTAAAATTAGCCCCGAATGATTAAAATGCTCTAGTTTTACCAAAAGAATACCAATTAAAATTGAATCAGTATATTAAATGATCCAGTTGACCATGTATGCTAAAAAAGCTCTCGATCAGGGGTTGGCAACCTTTGAAACTCCAGATGCTTTGGACTACATCTCCCATGATGCGTTGCCAGTATTATGGCTGTAGACGCACTATGGGAGTTGTAGTCCACAACATCTGGAGTGCCGAAGATTGCCTACCCCTGCTCTAGATATTTAATGGCCAGTATGAAGCATACATGGCGAGACTTAATGTACTGATCAGTTCTTAATGTGAATACATATATGTGAGAAGGTTGCGAAGGAGGTGGGCAGTATATATAAATATCTAAACCCCTGTAATTAATATGCTGAAAAGCGAGCTCACATAACACAAAAATAACAACTTTGTAATAACCAGACACATGTCTGGGCATTGTCACAGTGAGGCATAGTAACAGTGAGGACATGTGCCGTGCCTGAAATTTACTTTTAACATGACATAAATAAGTGAATGACATGCCTCAAACAAACCTGATATATTAATTAGGCAGTGAGGCATGCATACTTCATAACACTAAGCAATAGAGACTGCTACTTAAAGCAACTACCAAATAAACATAATATATTTAACAGTGAGACACTGTAAGTGTATACGTTATTGCGAATGAGAGGTGTATTGTTGTTCATTATGAACAGGGTCCTGTTTTACAACGTAAAACTATATACTATTACTACCAATAACACCACAATATATCATACTGACCAAGTATATTGTCTGATTTTGGAGAAACAGATAAAGTAAATATATCTATGTTTGCCATATAGCCAGACTGGGGCTCAAGTAGCAGGTAGCTGAGAACAATACATAGTCAAGCTGGATTCTGCATGAACAGAAAATGATATGACTGAATCAACAAACTAGTGTTAATTTTGGCAGCCAATTTCAATTTAGTTTTAGTCATAGTCTTTTGACTAAAAAGCCACTTTACTTCTAGTCGTATTTTATTCAGTATAGTTTTAGTCGACTAAATCTTCAATAGATTTTAGTCGACACAACTTTAGTTTAGTTAAAGCCTTTATCTGTCTCTTTTGCCTCTTCCCCAGTCCCTCTGTCTCTCTTTCTCCCAAGTCCTGGTCTGTCTCTTTTGTCCCTTCCACAGCCCCTCTGTGCAGTGTTAATTTTGGCGGTAAATTTCAATTTAGTTTTAGTCATAGTCTTTTAACTAAAAAGCCATTTTAGGTTTAGTCAATAAAAATAAATTTGACTAAAATTTTTAATCGACAAAATTAACGCTGCAACAAATCACTGATGTGAAAGGAATGATTACAGCAAAACTATGGACATCAGTATTAATACCATACAATACAAGTAATCTTTGCCTGAGAATCATGTTTACAAAGATAGCACACAATAACTGTAATCACAAAAAACTCAAGTGATGTCATTAGAATGTGTAGGATAGTTTCTTTTACATCACTCATACATGCGAAAAGCAAAACTGTAAAAAGCTATGTGTACATGTATGCACCACAGAGTTCCATAGCAGCAAAACCAACAGAAATAAGTAGTGACACTGATTACAACAGTGCTCCACAGCAACAAAAAACCCCAACAACCAGCAGTGTTGCAGCCTATCTGGCAAGGTTTCACAGCAGCATGCCCCAGCAATCACAGAGGTCCACAGCTACAAAACTCAGTATCATGCAGATAAATACCTCAATGTTGCAGCTGATAAAATGTAACATAACCAAATATGTTAGGCTGAGAATGATAGGAAAACAGGAAAGAGTTGGCGCAAATAAATCCAAAAAAGAGGAGGCAGCGAACCCAAACAAGGGGTCCATCAAGGCCCTTAAAGGTAATCAAAGAGATACAACGAAAAGAGAAAAACAGTTGGGCTACGCCACAATATAAGAATAAAATGAAAAGTCTTAGCTCGACAAAGTCTAGGTGTGTAGAACTGGAGTCCAGTGGAAATCTCTGAAGTCAGGGAATGGTGGTTCTTGCACTTCTCAAATATCCATATAGATAGAAAAGGGTGATAAAAGGTGAGCGAAAGTAATGGTGCAATACATTCCTCAAAGTGCAGATATATTAGTAAAGTAGTAATGTTACACTCACATTTAGCAGAGCCTAAACCAGCTCTGGTATGTATGGCATACAGCGGTATAATCCCCGCATTTGGGATTTATGGTGAGTGTCCTCTTGCAAGTTGTGATATCAGGGACCCAAACAAAGGGCAATAAGAAATAGAAACAGAAAAATGGTGCAGTATGTTCTACAGTGGATAATTAAAACAATAAAATATAAGGATTACACACACATTGAGTAGAGCTTAAGCCAGCTCTGGTGTGATAAGCGTGCAGCAGTACAATCCCCGCTTATGGGATATATGGTGAGTGTTCTTAAAGATGGTTGTGTCAGGAACCCAAAAGGAAAAAAAACAACAATAGTGCTTTCAATAAAATATTTGTAATGAATAAAATGTAATAAAACATACTCACAAAGGATAGAGCAGGCTCACTGCTCTTTGACAACAGCATCGGTGGTATGATCCCCACCTCTTTGGAGTATTAGGAAAGAGTAGTTGGTGTCAGGTCGTAGTTGAAAGGTTGAATTATAAAAGATAATGTACAAGTGGAATAAAATTACCAAAATCTATTTATTAAAGGGACACTACAGTCACCCAGACCACTTCAGCTCAAGGAGGTTTTAACCGTGCAGCTGTAAACATAGCTCTTGCCGCGCGTGCGCATTCAGCCCAGGAGGAGGAACGGAGGAGGAGAGAAGGAGGAGAGCTCTCCGCCCAGCGCTGGAAAAAGGTAAGTTTTTACCCCTTTCCCCCTTCCAGAGCCGGGCGGGAGGGGGACCCTGAGCGTGGGGGCACCCTCAGGGCACTAGAGTGCCAGGAAAACGAGTATGTTTTCCTGGCACTATAGTGGTCCTTTAAGTACAAATACAAAATGAAAGCATAGCAAATACATGTATGTTGTAGGAATTTTTAAGGCATGCATACCATATTGAAATCTTTAAATTATAATCAATCCTCATAGTATTCAATGAAGAGACATGCTGCACTTCATTTTCTTCATTATCAGCTCCCCCTCTCCTTTATCACTTTTCTTTTACTCCTTTTATTTTTACAGCTCTCAAACTCTCCTCCTTCTCCTCTCTTACTTTCAAGTTTGCATCTCTTTTTTAGCTCTTTTCTGTTACTCCTTTTATTTTTACAGCTCTCAAACTTTCTTCCTTCTCCCTTTTTTTCAGCCCTCCTCCTGCTCCTTACTATTGCTGCCTGCGAAGACATGGCACAATGGCAAACATACATACACACAGATAGCTATATCAGACACACACAGACAAATCAAGTCAAATCTCAATAGCACACAGTGCAATAATATTACAGGATCTGTAATATATGCCCATGAAAGCACAAAAAGAATACAGTACAATCTAAACCTGGTTTTTAGACTTCCATTTATCTTCAGGAACTGTGTTCCTGATCCTCATCTCTCTTCTTGTCTACTCCTGACCACAAATTATTCTTCTTCTCTTCTTGTTTGTGCTCCAAAGCACTCTTCTCGGTCCTTATCCATTGACCACTGACACAAAATGGCGGTGAAACAAAATGGCGGCGCATCCAGAAAAAAGTTCATAAAGGCAGGAGTTCATAAAGCGGGAATTCATAAAGTGAGAAATGCCTGTACTGGCATACACTCTTACTTCTAGAGAAACACACTTGCACTCAGTTAATATGGTCTGTTCACACTGTACCAAAAGGCCATGGGGCATACAAAGGGTGACAGAGGGTTAGGCTGTTGCAGCCTCCATCTATTACAGTATGAATATATATTAAGCCAAGGATGTCAAGGCAGCATCATGAGACAGATTCTGCAGTTCTTCTTCACAATTATAGTCCACTGCTGCAGTTATGCCGGGCAGGCCTGTTGTGCCCCATCAGACCCGGCACCTGGTGACATCTACCCCCTCTCTGCTACTCCACTGTCTAGATAGCATGGAATTTTCTTTGTTTCTGCCCTGTTTTCCATTATGTTCATATTGTTTTAAGTAGAGGTAATATGAATGTTTGCTTTGTGTGAATTGCCAGTTCAAATGCATGAATACATATATACAGTGTCATGTAAATCCATGAGTCTTATTTTAGTGTGACTGTCAATATACGTGTTCTGGTAAATGTAAATGAATGCATGAATGTATGTGTGCAGTTTCTGATTAAAGCATTGTTTATGTGAACATGTGTGTTTCTATGAAGGTTATTGTGCATGTATACATATCTCATTTTGAATGTATACATAAAATACCCTACAACAAAATAAAGGTGCCTTCACAGATTTTAATATTAAGTAGAAATTATGCCTGAAGTAAAACCTTATGTATCTATCCATGAGCCATTTCACTGACTCACCGATCAGAAGACTCTGCCATGTGATACCCATGAGACTGACTCTATCATCTTAACATCTATGATGATTTAATATTTGGTCTCTTCTCAAATTCTGCCCCTAAACTATAAAAACTGTAATCTTACGTATAATAATACCTACTCCTACAAACAGATACAAATAACAGATACACAGGGGCGGATCCAGAACCTAATCTCGGGATGGGCACTGGTAAATTATTTAAAGGAACAATCCAGACACAATAACCACTACAGCTCTATGTAGTGGTTATGTTTTCAGGAGTGCCATGGTGTCCCCCCCAGAATAAGTAGTCGAACCGTTTTAGAACAGTTTGACAACTTACCTGGAGTCTGCCAGGATAGGGGCTCTAGTAGAGTATATGGGCAGTAGTGTGTGAGGGGTGCAATGTGAGTGTGTGAGGGATGCAGTGTGTGTGAGGAGTGCAATGTGTGTGTGTGTGTGTGTGTGTGTGTGGGGGGTGCAGTGTGTGGGAGGAGTGAAGTGTGTGTGTGTGTGTGTGTGTGTGTGTGTGAGGGGTGCAATGTGTATGTGTGTTAAGGGTATAATGTGTCTGAGGGTTGCAATGTGTGTGTGGGGTGCATGGAGGGGCACCGTGTGTTTGTGAGGGTTAGTGTGCTTGTGTGGAGGGGTACAGTGTGTGTAAGTGGTGCAGTGTGGGTGTGTGAGGGTTGTATTGTGTCTGAGGGGTGCAGTTTGTGTGTGTATGTTAGGGGTGCAGTTTGTGTGTGTATGTTAGGGGTGCGCAGTGTGTGTGAGGTGTGCAGTGTGTCTGAGGGGGGCAGTTTTGTTGCTGTGGAGCCAGGGCCAGATTAACTGGTGCTTACAATTATGAGGGGCCTAAGTCCAGAATCTTATCGACCAAAAAGACTAAAACAGTCATAACTCTCAAGCGTTATGTATCTGCTGGAGATGTTGCCGGAGGGAAACTCATGGGATGTATTGTGTCTGAGGGGTGCAGTGTGTAAATGAGGGGTACACTGTGTCTGAGGGGTGCAGTTTGTGTGTGTATGTTAGGGGTGCAGTTTGTGTGTGTATGTTAGGGGTGCGCAGTGTGTGTGAGGTGTGCAGTGTGTCTGAGGGGGGCAGTTTTGTTGCTGTGGAGCCAGGGCCAGATTAACTGGTGCTTACAATTATGAGGGGCCTAAGTCCAGAATCTTATCGACCAAAAAGACTAAAACAGTCATAACTCTCAAGCGTTATGTATTTGCTGGAGATGTTGCCGGAGGGAAACTCATGGGATGCAGTTATAAAAACACTCAGATTCTATTAAAATATGCTAATCTCTCTCTAATTCATGCTTTCATCTTTCAAGTAAATCAATACCCCCTAACAGCAGTGTCCAGTGAAGCAGGAAGTCAATGGGCGGTGTAAAAGGGTGGCCACTGATGAACATGCCCAAAAAGGAGACGTGTCTGCCCAAAGAATTGGAAGGCTAGCCTGGCATGAATGCATGTCAGACTGCCTGCCAATCATGCATGCTGGCCAACAGCATCCTGAGCTTGGCATAAATGCGTCTAATGATGCGCTTGCTCCATGCTTTCTAATGACTATCCCCTAGCACTCACATGTCCACGTGTCTCTTTACCTTCTTACTAGCAGGCAGAAGCTCCTGGTATACAGTCTAAGACATAGAAAAGGTGGATGTAGTAAGTGCAGAAGAAAGGGAACATGCCACAGTGTTAGAGAGACCAAAGTCAACATTACCTTAACTAATTCCATTTCAACTAGTCCACACAAGTTTTGTTTCCATATATCCCTCTTAAGTTTCCATACTTAAGCAAGAGTATGTGAAGAGTAGTTAGGGTTGCCACCTTTCTTGGAAAAAAATACAGGCCTTACTAATTTGCATAACTAATTATGTATGCGTGACATCACATGATGCAACTCACAAGGAGTGACAGAGAAAATTCTGTGAAATCACCAAAAAACTACTTACAATTTGATTCTGCTGTATAGATGGATTGCTCCCAGTGTCCCCATGTCGCCCAGTGTCCCCTATTGTCTGTGTCCCCATGTCACTAGGGGACACTTAGACCGATGTCTCCTAGTGTCCCATGTCTTTGTATCCCCATGTTGCCCAGTGTCCCCATTTTGCCCAGTGTCCCCTAGTGTCTGTGTCCCCATTTCACCCAGTGTCCCCTAGAGTCTGTGTCCCCATGTCTCTCAGTGTCCCCATGTCACTAGGGGACACTGAGAGACATGGGGGCACTGAGACACTTGGGGACACTGAGACACTTGGGGACACAGACACTGGGAGACATGGGGACACAGACACTAGGGACACTGGGAGACATGGGCACACATACACTAGGGACACTGGGAGACATGGGAACAGTGAGACACTAGAGACACTGGGAGACATGGGAGCACTGAGACACTTGGGGACATTGTGTCCCTAGTGTCTCAGTGTCTCCATGTCTCTCAGTGTCCCCAAGTGTCTCAGTGTCCCAGGTATATGCTGCAACTTCCTATCCTTGCCTCTCTCCACTCACACAGTGACCCCTCCTGGCCGGCAGAGTACTCTCTGTTTATACCGAGAAGAATACCAGCATTTGTATTGCTGGTATTACTGCAATATCGACACCGGCCAGGTGGCAACCTAATAGAAGTGTGTTTAAAAAATAAAAGTTTTAAAAAAAATGTGTTTTTTTTGTTTTTGTTTTTTAAATCAATGGGCCTATTCCATCAGCCCCTATGTTAATCATAAACATCCCTAAGCTATCCTAAACAATCTAATTACATCAAATGTGTTTTTCTTAATTACAGTTCTTGTGTGCTAGTTTTTTAAAAGCGACTTGTTTCGTCAATCTTACTCAAAGTAGGTTGTCTTTGTTTTCACATTCATGTTTTTTCAAGTCATTACGCAAGTGACTCGCTTTTCCAAAAACTGCCTCCCTCCTTAGGGCAGCCACTTGCTCTACAGGACTTAGCCTGGTCTGGCTTGTAGGGTACCTTAGTCAGCTTTAAATATTATTAAGGCTACTTGTGCCTCCAATCTTCAAATATCATATTTAGTACATCACAACTCCAACCCTTGGCAAAGCAATTAGGACTTCACCAGTCCCAACCAATCTATCTTAAATCTCTTTATTGTCAATGAGAGGCTACCATGTCACCACAATACTCAGTGACATATTTACCCAATGGTCCAAAACATAGGTAGTGTCTCTAACCACCACTTGGCAACTAGTTAGGCCTATCAAGTCACCAATCTTTGCTTAACTGTTTCACTACGTGGCTTAAGATAGGTCAGCCAGTATCTGCATGTTTTACAGTTTGCCCCACTAACCCATATTGCGTCTCGTTAAAAACCTTTCGGTATAATGATTTTCTTCCGTTTACAGGTATGGTTATAATAATTACTACAACATGTGGAATGACAGAGGGAGAAAAGAAAAAAATACTATACTTACAAACAGTATAGTTTCATGCTTTCAACATTCCTTACTGGGTTATGGTATAATTTTGCCCAATGTTACCAATTAATTACATTAACAAGTCCTTCGTGCTTATCTTCCTAGAAACCTGGGAAGAGTTTGGTGGTATATAACAGTTGCTGAATGAGTCAAGGTACAAGTCAAGCCTAATAGGGGGTGTGAGGGTAGTAATTTTTTTTGTTCTGAGATTAGGTGGTATTAATATTTTTTGCCTTCTTTTTTTCAGGCCTACCTGTTCATCTGTTTTGGCACCACACCACCATTCATACAGGTATTGAATGCCTTTGGCTTTTGTCCCCAATCACAAATGTAAAAGCAGTATGGAGCAGGTTTAATCCGGCATCTACCTACCCACTTCCCAGCTATCTCCTGATGTTCTGTCGACTGTTGAAACCCCTCTATAATGCTGTATGTCGGTTTTGGCACACCACAAGGCCTTTGTGGGGTCTTTGTATATGTTTGTTCGTATGCACTTAAGAGCACCAATATTTTAATTGAAAAATCCCTTGTAGTGCATCCTCATTTTTTGGGAATATATATATATTTATTTGAGGTAAGGGACAAAAGGTGTATATACATATACAAAGGGCCATGCACGCTGGACTACACAGCAGTCTCAGATGCCAGTGCTATCTTTAGCAATACATACAATTGACCTAAACTGTCCAACCTACTTGACATGTCTCCACAATTCCAGTTTGAGAGGGAGAACACTTACGGGTCTAGTCATGAAAGTAGAAAATGTTTGTTTTGAATGGGAATTGAAGAATAATTTTCTACATTCTTGACTAGACCAATGAGTGTTCCCCCTCTATAACTGGAATTGTGGAGACATGTCAAGTAGGTTGGACAGTTTAGGCCAATATAGCTGAGCTAGAACAATAATAGACTTGGAAAATATTTTCAGTTGAAATATTTTGTTCTAAAATCTGCATAAACTATATAACTTATACACAATGCCCAATTTAGTAAATACACAGAATTGTTAATAATTTCTAAATTTTTTCCCCACAAGATAACAGGTTTACACACGTGACTATAGTCAATTTCAAGCACATTCATTATTTTAGGTTACTTGCACTCTTCATGTTTTATCTGTATCACCTGATTTCCAGATGTCCAAGTGGGCATATAAGACATCTCCACACAATGGTGATCTGTCTCTAAAGCTGTCTTCACTCAGAGTGCACAGGTCTCTTCCACTCAGATCCTGGAAACTACGCCCTACTTGTGGTAGACGATACTGATGCTCTGTCCATAGGATCCACTTCTGAACGTTACTTGTGGACCACTCCATTGGGTCTACAAAAAAAAAAAAAAAAAGTATCTCTCAGAATCTCTGTCGTACCACTAAAGGGAACATTTCCATGACTTTTTCAAATGCTTTTCTAGGTAAGTTATACAGGTTGGTTAAGTTTTAATGCAATACAAAGTGGATCAACTACCAGAGTACATTCAGGGCCTTTTCTCTACACTAATCCTTCATGTACACAAAACCAAGCGATGATACTAATTTCTAATGTAAATACATACAAATGTGTATGTATATTTATATTTTAATATATAAATAGGCAGATACCTGGTGTAACATTTAACTGAAATCCTGAAATGTTGCCCTTATGTCTGCAAAAGTGACAGTCTAGTCCCTACAATTTAGCTTTTACTAGCAATGTAAGTAAATGAGTATGTGACTTTGTCTTTTGTTTTCAATCTATGATTTGCTTGTAATATTATTAACAGCCATTTGAACTAGAATAAGCACTAACTGCGATCTCCAGGAATGCATGTTGTTAACACAAACCCAATTATTCTGCTTTTTAATGCCAATCTAGACAAAATCCAAATATATTGATATAGAGTTGTGATCACATGTATACTGCAATAATGTTTGCGAAAGCAGAGACAGATTTTAATTTACATATTAAAACACACTTTAACTGATCTTATTTTAATAACTTACCCAACCAAACTTGCTTTCCCACTTCATTGCTTTGAATATTCTCTAACTGGAAGAGATTGCTATTTGTGAGTCTGTTAATACCTGAGGGGCTAACTGATGTGTGTGTCATGCTTTATGTTGGCACAGTGCTTATAGTCTAAAAGTAATAATGTGAATGTGTACACTGACAATACACATGCAGAATAAAAATTCGGTTAGCTGTGTGCAACAGTGAACACATTCTATTATATAGCTATTTTTACACACTGGTCTGCTCACAGTTTCATTGATATAAAGAATATACTAGAAAGAGTAGGCCTAAAGAAGAAAAAGGTTATGCATTGCAAGAAGTAGCAAGAAATATGTACAATAGCAACCGTACAGTACTTGATGCTCCAAAGTCATATGCAGTAATTTATTTGTCAAATTATGCTGGAACAGAGCAGAAGCTAGAAGGCTATCCCCACCATAATAATGATTAGAAAGAACAGCTATCTAGAAGGGACAGTCCTTATTTTGGGCCCAAATCCCCCTGTCCCTCTTTTGTAATCTAATGTTTTTCTTTTGTAGGAACTCAGTATGCTTGATGTGTGTATAGCAATAATACTCACATTAATGTGTCTTTAAATTACAATAAATGTATTCAGAAGTTGTTCTAAATTGCATTTCCGCTGTATAAACTGTTATTAGTAAGCAACCCAACATTTGTCAAAACAGCTCCCCCCCGGCAACACAACATTTACACCTATAAAATGAAACTGTTTCTCTTTGGCCATTTGAAATGTTGACAGCAGTGGCAGAACTATCGCGATCGCAGCTGTGACCGGGCCCGCCACTCCAGGGGGCCTGACTGCCCTGTTGACCCCTGCGACCGGGTGCCCACCGCCATGTGATGTGGCCCCGGCCCACACGTTTAGGGGCCCATCGGGTGGCCCATGCAGTTAGGGCCACCCGATGACAAAGTATTACTGGGGGGGGGGCCAGTCAGCGCTTCAGGGCATTAACAGCATGACCGGGCCCCCTGTGATGACATCAGAGCTGGGAGGAAGTAACTACCCCGGTCACTCCTCCCAGCCTACACACAGTGCTGCATGGGAGGAAGGAGAGGAAGGAGAAGAGAAGGAGAGGAGGGAGTCAGAGTGGGAACTCTGACTCCCATCAGTCTGAGCCACCACTGGACCCCAGGAAAGTCACCCTCCTGCATCTAAAAGGTAGGAAACAGGAGGGTGACTAATCATCATCATCATATCATATAATTTACTATTTAAAAAAATTATAAAATATGCACGAAACCACACTTTTTCTAACTTTGACCCCCAAAATCTGTTACGCAAAAAACACCCATGCTAAATAGTATCTAAATTTTGTCCTGAGTTTAGAAATGCCCAATGTTAACATGTTCTAAGCTTTTTTTGTAAAGATAAGGGCTATAAGTACAAGTAGCACTTTGCTATTTCCAAACCATTTTCTTTCAAAATTACATTGTAACACTTATATCTGTCAGATAATCCCTGAATAACTCTTCACATGTATATATATTTTTTTAAAGAAGGCAACCTAAGGTATTAAACTTGGGGTATTTTGACTCTTTTCATGCAATCATTTTACCACCAATCTATGCCAAATTAAAAAAAAATTTACAAAATAATTGGTGATTTTTTTGACACACATAGCAATTTAAGAATACATGTATAGAGAACTTTAAGGGTTACTGCCAAAGAACACCCCAATATGTGTTCAGCAACATCTCCTGAGTACAGTGATACCACCCCCATGTATAGGTGTGTCACGTTCTCTGAGGGCTAAAAGACCTTATTTGGAGGGTGTGCATTCCAGTTTTCCAACTTGGAATTTTCACAGCTGGTCATCATGCACCATGTCCTATTTGGGACATTTGTGAAGCTGGCCAATGTAATTTACCCCCATCAAACCATATATTTTTTTTAAAGTAGACACCCTAGGGTATTTTAAATGGTGGTATTTTAACACTTTCCATGCACTAATTCTACCACCAGTCTTTGTCAAACTTTTGGGTAGTCATTTTTTGTGTTATTTTTCTCTCACATTATACTTTAGGCATGGATTCTCAGTTCCTGTTATGTTACTGACAAAGAACACCCCAATATGCATTCAGCAACATCTCCTGAGTACAACGGTGCCCCCAATGTACAGGTTTTACGGGTTTTTGCAAACTTACAGGGGTCAAATGTAACATTGAAATTTGCCAGATTGGTTTGCTGGGCCTATGTTGCCTTTGAGACCGTATGGCAGCCCCGGAATGAAAATTAACCCCTTTATGGCATACGATTTGTAAAAGTAGACCATCCACGGTATTCAAAATGGGGTATGTCCAGTCTTTTGTAGTAGCCACTTAGTCAGAAACACTGGCCTAATTTAGCGCTCATATTTGTTTTTTGCATTTTTTTTTTTTACACAAAAATTGCACCTTTTCTGGTAATTTCATTGTTGTCAGGGCCGGTGCAAGGATTTTTGCAGCCCTAGGCAAAATAAAAATTGCCGCCTTCCCCCCCCCCACGATGTGACATCACAAACCCATATGATCTACCCATATCATGACATCACATATGACCCACCCCTTTCTCAACATTTAAATTAATAGTTATATGTTGCAATTAAGCCCCCTATTTAGAATGGTGGAGAATAACTACCATAACTTAAGCCATTGCTAAAAAAACAAGCTTGTGTATTAGATTGTTTGGTTGCTCGTGTATTTGGTAACTTCATGGTTTCTTACCCAAATTTAGTTTTCTAGTGCAAACAAAATTACTGATTTTTAAAAAAATTATCTGTGTCAGTTATGCTTTCATTTAAGCTACTTTGACCTTAAATTTAGAATTCCCTTTAAATTCTCAATTTAGTGAATAATCCTGTAGCTTTTCATTCAAGACACTGACAAATTGCACAAAAGGCCACAATGTAAAATAAAGTGCGAATTTAAATAGTTTATTACATTAACATTCTGAAAGTGCAATACAACATACAGTTGTTAAGAGAAAAACACACGGCCACATTTATATTATAGTGGCATTTTTGTATAATATAAGTGCAACAATAGAAATGGTATGGTCATTCAAAGAACCCCAAACACATAGCAAAATAATACAATTTAAGTGCTAAACAACTTTGTAAACAGCTTAAATACTTTCTAACAGTTATTCTAATTAAATTTAACTTTTCTTGCTTTGGCATTCGCAAAGTCCTTCAGTAATGTTTCAAAGTCAATCTCCTGTGCCGTCCGATTCTCTATTGATATCATGGCAAGTCCCACAAGCCGTTCTTGGGACATTGAAGAACGAAGATAATTTTTTATAATTTTCAGCTTCGAAAAGCTTCGCTCACCTGTGGCAACAGTGATTGGTAAGGTCAACATAATTCGAAGTGCAATTGCCACATTTGGAGCAAATCCATTCCTCACTGCGTAGGCCAAAATATCAACAGGTGTCATTGTATGTTTTATAACAGGAGCCAAAAAACCAAGTTCTTCACACAGTTGCCTTCCATCTACATCAGACTCCTTTGATTTTGCATCGGTTAAGAAAAAGAAAAGAAGAAAAGGAAAATAATTATTTATAATGTGGTGTGGTGGAAGGGTCATACAACGCTGACCTCGAACGGTATGGAGCCAGGTAAGGGGTGTCCCTTAAGTAGGCTAGGAGTGAAAAACAAGCCCCTCACTCAATTACAGGCCAAATGGCCTTACTACTTGTGTTAGGTGCTCATGATAGTACAGAGTACTGCAGGAGTTCTTCTTTTTGCACATCTTTTAGCTTGTGGATGTCATACAAAAATTGAAAATGCGTTGAATGAAATTTCAGCTGTTCATATCTTTCATGTACAGATTTGATTGTTGTGTCTAATATTGTGAAGAAACATTCCACTTTAAATTTATTTTTAGGTTCTAAGATAGGGTCATCTTGAACCTCATACAAAAACAACCTTTTTTTTTTCCTTGTCTGATGCACTTGAGGGGGGAACACTGGGTATTTCCATTTCCACTGCTAGCTCTCCTGCTTCTTTAAGTAAATCCTCAAAACCATTATCTGTCCGATAAGATTGAAAAATTGTCTTAATTGATTCCAAAAGTTCCACAACATCTGGCAAGTAAATTGACTGGCTTTGAAGAACTTTGCTGACAGAATTAATTCGACTTAGTATGTTAAACCAATGGATGATAAAAAAACACAAGAATTTAAACTTGTCTTTTGCCAAGGATGAAGCCTCGATTCTTGCAAGAGCAGCAAAATTCATATCACCTCCGATTTCAATTAAGGTGTCATACACTTCTCCAACATGGAACCTAAATGGCCGAATAGCATCAATTCTGCTTGACCATCTAGTATCGGATAGCGGCTTAACTGTCAGCTTACTCACATCCCATTGATTTGTTAAACCTGATAAAAAAAACATATATTTTCTGAAGAATGCCAAAAAAATGTACTGGCATCCCTACAGCACATAGCAGCATCATTTACTACAAGATTTAAGGAATGAGCACTGCAGGGGACATAGAAAGCATGTGAGTTCAGGTCCATGATTCTTTTTTGTACTCCTGAGTGCTTTCCCTTCATGTTGGAGCCATTATCATACCCTTGACCTCTCATATCACTGAGTGGTATCTTCCGCATTTCATGCTCATTCAAAATTGCCTCTGTTAATCCTTCTCCAGATGAGTTGTGAACTGGCAGGAAACCAAGAAATCTTTCCTCAATGTGTATTTCAGGATTTGCAGTTGGCGAGTCTCCTTGCTTAACAGATACAAACCTGAAAACCATAGTCATCTGTTCAACAAGAGTGATGTCAGGGGTGCAGTCAAGTATAATGGAATAGTACTTGGCCTCCTTAAGCAACCGTAGAATGCGTCTCCGTATTTATTTTGAAATTAAACCAATTAGTTCATTTTGGATGTCTTTTCCTAAATAATGCTGATGAATTTCTGATTTCTGTATCTTTTTCAAGTGGCTTTGCATCACACTATCAAATGTTGCCATAATTTCTACAAGTTTCAAGTAATTTCCATTATTTTCGGAGTACAGCGTGTCACTGCTGCTCCTGAAGGCCAAGCACTGCTTCCCAAGCTATTGAACAATGGCTACAAGCCGCTGAAGAACATTCTGCCAGTGCTGCGTTTCAGTTGCCAATAATCTTTGGTATGAATGGTTAATAGTACTTCCAGACCCAAGCCTTGTTAACAGTTCTGTCCAGTCTCCCATAGCAGTGAGGTGAGATGGAGACACTTCATGTGTAGCCAGACACTGGGACAAATTTTTCCAATCATTGTAGCCTCCCGTTGTCAGGCTCATTTTCATAGTTGTAAAGAGTTTACAACAAAAGCAAAATATTTTGTCCAGTCTAGGAGAATAACTAAGCCACTTTCTAACATGCACTTCACCATTTCCAAGGCGCCGTCTATAGTGGGTTGATGTAAACCGTCTCTTGGATGCATCTTTAGGAAAGGCAAAGTGCTCTTTTGGCTTTGCCGGACCATTCAGAAGGAAGGTTTCTTTTAGTGAGCTAGTAAGCGTATCAGGCCATTCAGCTGGATCAAAGAAGTCTACCAGCATGCTTTTTCCATTTTCATCTTCTGATGATGATGCTGATTTCTGTGAACTCTCTTCCTCAGTGTTTGTATCACTTTCTATGCCCAAAGAATGTTCGCCCACAGTTGAAGTAGAAGGGTGTGGTTCGACATCTACAGCTTCACGATTCTCTTTAGTTTTGCACTCCATCTTTACAGCTTTTAGTCCTGGATCAGGTTTAAAGAACCTATTTAATGATCCAGCCATCTTAGAAGTGTCTTCTTCTTGGAGCCTTCTTTTCTTTCGGAAAGCAGCACCAGACAATTTCTTTCGTGGTGCAGACATCTTGTTCAATTATCAAAATAACTATTGTAGTATAAATGTACATCAAAAATTATTAATATTCAATTAATATTCTCTTTGATGATCATTAAACCACAATAATACCTGAAAATCATTTAGAGATCTACTGTACATATGTGCGCACGTGTGTGAGTGTGAAAGACGCAAAAATATATGTGTATGTAAGACTATTGCTAAGTTTTTCATGTATGAGATTAGTTGATGTAAACATGAAGAATTAAAAATGGAGAGGGCAAGTGAGAGCTAGCACCCCCCATGCACAGACACACAATCATACAGCATCACAACATAATTACACACAGTCACCAACATTCACCTACAGTCATACATGGTCAGTCATATTACAAAGTCACATACAAAGTAATTCAATCTTCTATCCGGGTCCATGCAACAAAATGTAATGGGGAGTTACTCTGTGTACCCCCTCTGAACCATTCCTATCGCCCCTTGTTGGCACGCTACTGAAGTGACAATGTTTCAGCCTCAAAATACAGATTAGGGAACAGTGAAAAAATAAATCCCGTTTTAAATTTTATGAAGCTACTTTAAATCACCACTACTAGCAAAAAAAAAAAATTGGGATTCAGTTACACCATATGGCTATATCCATCACTATGTTACAGTTCCCCAATATCCCCCTCCCCCCCTCCAGCAGGTAAGTCAGACCTCGAGAGACCTCCTCTTAGAGGTCTGCTGCGCGCAGCACGCCCACCCAACCACCTTCACTGTCGCGTGGGCGGTCTCATGGGCGGTCGCGTCTCTCTGCGGCCGCCCTCCATAGAGCAGTGCTGTGCCGTCTGAGGTTTTCTGTAGCACTCAGGCGGCACAGCATGAGGAGTGCCGCACCGGCCAGCCACCAATCAATTGCCAATTCCGGGTGCGGGATGCCGGCGCCCCCTGCTAAGTTGCGCCCTAGGCGGCCGCCTAAGTCGCTTTACAGCTAACGCCGGCCCTGATTGTTGTGATAGGTTTTACTGTTTTAATCACTCATATTTGTGTTCAGCGAAGTCTTCTGAGTATAACAGTACCCCCCATGTACAGGGTTTACGGTGTTTTGGAAAGTTACAGGGTCAATATAAAGCATGCCCGATTCAGTTTGCCAGATTGGTTTGAAGAGTCTGTGTTGCCTTTTGAGACCATATGGTAACCCAGGAATGTGAAATAACCCCATCATGGCATACAATTTTCAAATGTAGACAACCCAGGATATTCAAAATGGGGTATGTCCAGTTTTTTGTAGTAGGCACTTAGTCACAAAGGCTGTCTAAATTTAGCATTTTTATTAGTTTTTTTTATAAATGTGGTTATTTTTCCAACTTACATTATATATTTATATATATATATATATATATATTTATATATTTGTGTTAGGTGCTCATGATAGTACAGAGTAAAATACCATAATGAATGTAGGATGGTATAAAAGAGCAAGTCGGTTGTGGTGTGCCGGAACCGACGATGAGGTAGGCCTGAAAAAGAAGAGGGCCTACCAAGGAAAAAGAAAAGAAGAAAAGGAAAATAATTATTTATAATGTGGTGTGGTGGAAGGGTCATACAACGCTGACCTCGAACGGTATGGAGCCAGGTAAGGGGTGTCCCTTAAGTAGGCTAGGAGTGAAAAACAAGCCCCTCACTCAATTACAGGCCAAATGGCCTTACTACTTGTGTTAGGTGCTCATGATAGTACAGAGTAAAATACCATAATGAACGTAGGATGGTATAAAAGAGCAAGTCGGTTGTGGTGTGCCAGAACCGACGATGAGGTAGGCCTGAGAAAGAAGTTGGGCAAAATTAAATAATTCAAATTTATTACAGACAACCAATGCAAATAGACATATCAACCAGACATGTCTCTAAATGCATTTCTTAATTCTTGTACTGGGTTCGGTATGTATCGTGAGTAAGCGGATGATTTCCAGCGCCCCAGTGCTTTTATAACATGAACTTGAATGTTAACGCTGGAGGCTGTTGATGCTGCCCCTATGTGGAAGGAGTGCCCTGAGTAGTTAGCTGGGTTGAGGCCCAGCTGAGTGAATACAGACCTGACGTAGGTCATGGAGGTTGTAGTGGTGAGTGCCGAACTTTGTAAAATGAATAATGATTGTGATGGTAGTGAGTTATGATGCTGTATGTTTGCATCAAGAATCGTGACGGGGCACCACCTGTTGTGCGTAGGATAGTAAGCTACTTCTACTGGTGCGTGCTGACTGGTCTTGGAGTGAGGCAGAGTCAGGATGTAATGATCCCTGTTTTTAGTTAAGTGGGAATGGAGGAGAATAGGAGTAGATTGTGTGGCGTTGGTCGTAGTGAATTCTCTAGATCTTAGGAATCCATAGAAAGCTATGTAGATTGCTGCCTTGATGAGAGAATTTGTGTTGGTGTCAAAAGGTTTTAAATCAAGCAGGTTAGACAACGCTTTGAAAATATGGTTGTCTATGGGTAGCCTTTGTGATGTACACGTGGGTTCAGATCTCTGAATGCCCCTGAGGATAGTCTTAATCTGGTGAGAGGTCATGAAACTTGTGTTGTTTGGTTGTAAGGTTAGCATATGGTGTTGAATGCCTGTTAGATAAAGTTTAATGGTGTTGTATGACATCCATACGAACCCCAACAAAGGTGTCATGACAAATGGTTGCATGATATTATGTTCCGAAAGGAATCTTTTGAATAACGTAAAGGCCATGTCGTATGTTTTGTGCGTATTGTTTGACAGTGCCAATTGGGACAGTGCCCTGCTATGATGCATAATGGCGTCTAGTCCACTACTAGTTGCTGAAATGTTGGAGTTGTCATGGTAGTGAGCACGGCTGACGGGAGTGCTTGATGGAATGCCTGGAATTTAAAACAAGACAAACTGTCAGCAGCTGTGTTACATACACCAGGAACATGGAAACAATACAGGAAGAAATTATGACAAGCAGCCAACCAAGTGAGTTTCCTCAGAAATCTCATGATCATAATGGATTTGGAACGACCTTTGTTGATGATGTGACAGGTTGCCTGGTTATCTGAGTAGCAATGTACTGACAAGTCTTCCCATAAATAACCCAATGCCATGGCAGCCGCCACGATGGGATAGATCTCAAAGCTGGGGTAGTGGAAAAACCCTCCAAATCCTGAACTGAGGTAGGCCAGCTGCCCCAAAGCCATTCGTTCCCAAAAATTGCTGCAAAACCTGTGCTAGATGCCACATCTGACCAAATGGTAGGTGATGAGTCAGTCAATTGAGGGAGAAACATACTTTTACCATTCCAAGTGGTTAAAAATTTCTTCCACATGCGTAAGTCTGCCGTAGCTTGGGTATCTAAGGACAACCTGTGTGTCGTGTAGGAAGAGTGGAAATAGATGCAGGAGTCGTGATATGAAGGAGCGGCCTTGAGGTATGATACGCATGGCAAAATTTAGAGAACCCAGAAGGGACTGTAGCTCTTTGCTTTTGCAAGTACCGAGCTGAAGGTAGTGGTTGATGTAGGTAAGAATGTTTCCTATCTTGTCGTGTGGCAGGCCTGCTTGCATTGTGGTTGAGTCTAATTGAATACCCAGAAATGTGATGATCGTGTCTGGCCCCTCTGTTTTCTTTGGGGAGACTGGAACACCTAACTGCTTGAATAGATTGATGGTAGCTTTGCGGCTACTGGGAGGTGAAGTGTTCTCCTCGACCAGTAAGAAATCATCCAGGTAATGTAATACAGTAGGGCATCTGGCTATGTTCAATAGTAACCAGCACAATGCTTTGGCAAATGTGTCGAAAATAGCAGGGCTACTTTTGGACCCAATAGTTAAGCGGGAGAAAAAATAGTAGTTCCCGGACCACTTGATGCCATGCAGGTGCCACAGTGTAGGGTGAATTGGCAGCAATTTAAAGGCGTGAGTAATATCGGTCTTACAAAGCCATGCTCCGACCCCTGCCTGTATGATAGCTGTAATGGCGTGATCTATGGTAGTGTATTGCAGGGAGAATTCTTCTGAGGGTATGAGGGAATTGAGACTGGGGTTAGCTGATGAGTGTGGTGCAGACAGGTCAATAATGAGTCTCTGTTTAAGGGAAGATTTCCCTGTGACAATACCAATGGGGTTAGTGCGCCATTCGTTGAACGGAGGAGACTGGAAAGGCCCCAGTAAGAAACCTTCAGCAACTTCCTGGGCTATGAGAGTGTCAACAGCTGTGGGGTTGCGCTGTGCGAACTGTAGATTAGGGCATTTCAGAATCCCGGACGGTATGTGTAGAATACCCGTGCGGAAGCCTTCTGTTATACCAGAGATAAGAAAATCTATCAAGTGTCTAGACGGGTGATGTGACAGAAATGCTGTAAATACCGAAATGTTAATGGACGTAAGGTATGGCTTAGGGTACATTTTATTTGGACACATGGTTTTGGTATGTGCCCTAAAACATTTTAAACAGATATGCAATAATCTACATCCACTATAATTACAAGACCCGACATTGAAATTATTACATATCTGGGACTTGCCCAGAAACATGATCGGGCGTCCCAGTTTGTCTCTGGTCAATTTCTCTGAAACACCAGAGGAACTAGCTCCTTGCGTGGAAGTCTGTTCGTCCGCTCTGGTGGGACAGAAATTTGTCGTATGCGCCGTAGAGGAGCAGTAAGCACAAGCCGGTGTTCTTAGACCTGCAAATTGTCTGCAAAATATGACGGTATCAATGCTACCCCAGTTGGATCTTGTTCCATACTGGGAAAAGGCCCCAGACACTTTTGCAGAAAAAGACCTATGGCTGATCCACCATATTTGTTGCCCAGGTCTACCAGCTTGTGCATATAAAGATCAAACTCCTCTCGTCTATTGGGATAGAACGCACAGATGACATCCCGGTAAATACCAAAGGCCAGTACAAACTTGGGGATAGTCAGTGTGATGAGACCAATCTCGCCACATTGCATTGGAGAAGCCTGGTTGCTCGCCTGTTGCCTTAGGATTATGGCCCCATGTTAAAAGGCTTGATTTTCCCCTGCAAAGACATGAAAGCCGGGTCATTTGGTGCTTGCCCTGTGATACCCCAGATAGCTATGCCATGGAGCCCATTCGTATAATGCAAGACTATGGGAAAGACTTTGGCTCCATGGCAATTGAACTGTATGTGTGTGCTCTCTGCGCCATTCAGTAATAATGTGCGCTCAGATCTGAGCTATCTGGGGATATGTTGAATGTACCTGTTTTGTGCAATGGCTGCACAGTTATATGTTTTTATGTGTTTTATTGTCTTTTGCTCAATGGAGTTTTGCCTCTGTCCTTGGAGATAATTGGATTACTTCCCAATTATCTCCAGGACAGAAGACTCTGTGGAACCGGTTTTGGGCAGAAAAGCCATGCTTCCTTTGGTTCCTGGAAGACACCTTCTTCAAGCAGTGGTACAGGAAGAAGTCTGCATCCTTCAAGAAAAACATGATTTTCATGCAGGACAATGCTCCATCACACGCGTCCAAGTACTCCACAGCGTGTCTGGCAAGAAAGGGTATAAAAGAAGAAAATCTAATGACATGGCCTCCTTGTTCACCTGATCTGAACCCCATTGAGAACCTGTGGTCCATCATCAAATGTGAGATTTACAGGGAGGGAAAACAGTACACCTCTCTGAACAGTGTCTGGGAGGCTGTGGTTGCTGCTGCATGCAATGTTGATGGTGAACAGATCAAAACACTGACAGAATCCATGGATGGCAGGCTTTTGAGTGTCCTTGCAAAGAAAGGTGGCTATATTGGTCACTGATTTGTTTTTGTTTTGTTTTTGAATGTCAGAAATGTATATTTGTGAATGTTGAGATGTTATATTGGTTTCACTGGTAATAATAAATAATTGAAATGGGTATATATTTGTTTTTTGTTAAGTTGCCTAATAATTATGCACAGTAATAGTCACCTGCACACACAGATATCCCCCTAACATAGCTATAACTAAAAACAAACTAAAAACTACTTCCAAAAATATTCAGCTTTGATGTTAATGAGTTTTTTGGGTTCATTGAGAACATGGTTGTTGTTCAATAATAAAATTAATCCTCAAAAATACAACTTGCCTAATAATTCTGCACTCCCTGTAGTTAAGCCTCTGGTTGAGAGATATGATATAGCCTTAGAGTGAAAGAGGACTTCATTTAGGTGGTATGTCAGTGGGCCTAAAAATTGAAATTCAATTTATGGTTTATTCAGGACAAAATTTTTATACTCACTTTAGGGTTTTTTCACTAAACATTGAATTATACAAACATGAAAACCACATATTTAAAGTTTAGACTAAATAGCTTAACTATGACTGCAGCATAGTTGGAAAAACATTTCCAATTCACCATTTTTCCCCCTAAGTTTTACAGATAAGTTTTTATTTACTACAATTGAGAGTTTTGTGAATGAACCCAGTTGCTCATTAAACCATCCTTTTAATGAATAACCCTGACAAGTTTACTCAACAGATTGGTAATTGACCAAATAATATTAAATTTGTCAAGTTTATTGAAAATATTCATGTTTGTTTATGTACGTAAGGACTAAAAATTAGCTTTTTATTAAAAACTAACCTAAACCTGTTGTGTCTTACATCCCACCTCCTATAGACTGTAAACTCGTTTGAGCAGGGCCCTCTTCAATCTATTGTTCCTGTAAGTTTTTGTAATTGTCTCATTTATTGTTAAATCTCCCACTTTGATAATATTGTAAAGCGCTACGGAATATGATGGCGCCATACAAATACCAGTAATAATAATAATAAGCAGAAAATAAATGATTTTTTTTTGTTATAAACACCAACATATTGCACGGCGCTGTACAATAAATTAATGAGACTTATAAGTCGTTTGATCTGTGATGTGAATCACAGGACACGTAAATGTTACTTTAGAACGGAGACCTGTTTGTTCCAGCTGTCTGAGATAAATAGGAGTTGCTCTCTTGGACAGCAACCGCAATTCACAACTGCCATCATTCATTCTGTCTTCCCTTCCCCACACCTATATTACAGCTTTGATTTAATAAGGTTTCCAAATGATTCAGTACTGCTTTATCTACAAAAAGTCTCATATGGTGAATTCTCTACATAAATAATTTGGAAAGTTTTTCTAACAGTATTTAATCATTTGAAAAGTTTATTAAGGCCATATATTGGAGTTAAATTGCTTCGGGTGAGAAGAGAAGACTTTAAGGGCAAATCTTTTAAAAGGATTTAATATATATATAAATATTTTTTTTTTAAACAATATTTCTTGATATTTTAATATTTAAAAAAATAAAAATGTAAAATATATATAAAAATATTAAATAATTGAAAATATTTTATAAAAATATTGAATTGGGGCCTATGACCTTCCAAATGGTTCAATACTGTTAGAATCTAAAAACAGGGTGCAAGAGAATACTGAGAACAGACAACAACTTAAACAGCTTGCCCTTTAGTGAGATCCCTGCCCAGTTATCAAGCTGATTTTAGCAATTTTACAGAGATAACCTAAACATTTGCATATCAGACTAATCCCACCCAAAAGGGCAGTCCATATCCAATATACAGGCCAGTTCACTCTGCACAAGAGATACAGCAACCCCAGACAATATTTTAGTAAAACATTCCAAATGATTTTTCTACGGAAGTAAACATTACAGACTACGGAAATGTTTGCATCTAAATCATATGGAAAGTTTTTCTAACAGTATTAAATCATTTGGGAAGCTTAATAAATCAAAGCGTATGGTCCTGAACTATTATTTTTAGATACGCTTTCCAAATGGCTTAATATTTTTGTATAAATGTTTAAAAAGATTTAATCTTACGGAATATATTTTAATTTTGTAATATTTAGATTTATGCATATATATATATATATATATATATATATATTTACATTTCTTGAAAAAAGTAATTTAAAAAATGTATCCAAAAATATTGACGAATTTGGAAAACGTATTTAAAAATAATAAAACAAGGCCGTTGTTAGTAATGCAAGAGGACAAGATTTCACATTTACATCATTCTATGACATTCCAGTTGCTATGGAATAAAATCTAATAAACAGATACAATAAAAGATACATAGCAATAGTAGCATCATCTCACTCTCTGGAGAGATCAACCCATTGTACAGCTCTACGGAATTTGCTGGCGCTATATAAATAATAAAATAATAAAAATATTAATAATAATAAAACACTTAATCTATAATATTGTGGTTTATTATGATATCTTCAGGAATTAACAATGGCATTATTTTCCTGTGAGAACTAAAGGTTAAGTAGTTAATGAATTTCTCCAATGATTATTTTCACGCTCCAGAATTATGTATCTCGTGAATTACATGATTTTTAAAATTAGGATTATGGTTAAGGTTAGAGTTAAGTTAAAGGAACGCTATAGGCACCAAAATTACTTTAGCTTAATAAAGCAGTTTTTGTGTATAGATCATGCCCCTGCAGTCTCACTTCACAATTCTCTGCCATTTAGAAATTAAATAACTCTGTTGATACAGCCCTAGTCACAGTTCCCTGCATTTGACTTGCACATCCTTGCTGGAAAGGAACCTAGATATTATAAATTCCTGTATTGCACAATCTGTTTAATCTAGAATTTCTTATCTTCTGCTCTCATAGACTATGCAGGAGCCTCTTGTGTGTGATTAAAGTTCAATTCACAGAGCAGGAAAGAAAAACTTTTAAGCAAGCTAACATCTGATTGAAAAAAAAATTGTGCCTATAGTGTCCCTATAAAGGGACAATCCAAGCACCACTGTAGTGGTGAAGGTTGGTGCTAGAGGTGCCCTGGTGCCAACCCCCAGTAAGATGCCAAATAGTTTAAACACTGTTTGACCACTTTCCTGGCAAGATGCCAAATGGTTTTAGCATGGTTTAACCACTTGCCTGACATCTGTGCCCCTCCACAGCATCCAGTCTTCTCTAGCAAAAAAAGCGAAATGCCACTTTAGAGCAAAGCAGGACTAGAGTCGTTAAAGGGAAACTATAGTGACAAGAAAACAAACTTGTTTTCCTGGCACTATAGCTTCCCCCTCTGTCAAGCCCTGTCCCCTCCCATCCCCCATGGTGCAGAAGTGTTAAAAACTCCTTCTGTCACTTACCTGGGGTCAGGGCCAGCAGGGGTCCACCTTCTCTCCTACCCGGCAGATGTCAGCCTTAGGGGGAGGCCTAATGCACATGCGTGGGAATGGCCACACTCGCATTTGGATTTCCCCACAGGAAAGCATTATTTAGGGCTTTGTTATAGGGTTTTGTGTGACACTGGAGGAAGTCCACCGTCATTTCGACAGCCACTAGAGGTGGAGTTAACTTTAGCAGGTAATTATTGCTGTTTCGTAAAAACTGCAATAATTACCCGCTCAGGGTTATGGGACCTGGGAAAGTGCCTACAGAGTCCCTTTAACTGAGAGCACTCATCAGACAGTTTCAGCCAATGAATGCAGTCCTGTTTTACACTAACATGATATCTGGCTTCTCCTGCTATTGGATGTGGCATAATCGCCTGGTTGGATCAACATAAGTTGTCAAACCATGCTATAATAGTTTGGCATCCGACTGTGTGATGGTGTCAGGGAATTCTTCACAACATACCCAGTGGAGTATGCTGTTATGGTGCTTTGTGTGCTTGTTTAAAGGACCACTATAGTGCCAGGAAAACATACTCGTTTTCCTGGCACTATAGTGCCCTGAGGGTGCCCCCACCCTCAGGGTCCCCCTCCCGCCCGGCTCTGGAAGGGGTAAAGGGGTTTAAACTTACCTTTTTCCAGCGTTGGGCGGGGAGCTCTCTGCCTCCTCTCCTCCTCCGTTCCTCCTCCTGGGCTGAATGCGCACGCGCGGCAAGAGCTGCGCGCGCATTCAGCCCGTCGCATAGGAAAGCATTTACAGTGCTTTCCTATGGACGCTTGCGTGCTCTCACTGTGAAAATCACAGTGAGAAGCACGCAAGCGCCTCTAGTGGCTGTCAATGAGACAGCCACTAGAGGCTTTGGGGGAAGGCTTAACCCATTAATAAACATAGCAGTTTCTCTGAAACTGCTATGTTTATTAAAAAATGGGTTAACCCTAGCTGGACCTGGCACCCAGACCACTTCATTAAGCTGTAAATGGGACCAAGCATTTGCACTGTGCATGGGCCCATTTCTAACTCCTGGACCCTACGTGGCCACCTTAGTTGACTTTAAAGGGACATTATAGGCATCCAGACCACTTCATCTCATTGAAGTGGTCTGGGTGCAGTGTTCCTGTACCCTTAAAACTGCAATGAGGACATATGGCAAAATGCCCAGTGAGGAAAGTCTCATGCGCTCAAGACACTCGCTGCATATCCACATTAGTTTCCTCCACTGGCATGATGTCGCTGGAGAAGGAGACCTCTGGAATTAAGGTAAGTGGAAAAATGCATTATTAACCCTTTCATGGTCGCAGAGGAGACCTAAAGTTACAAGCAGGGACATACTAGAGTATCTTTTATATCACATGATTTACAGGGTTAGAGCTAAAATGACGTAATCTCATTACAACCCAAGAAAGATGAAAGTTACACTCCTTAGCAGGATTAACTATTGCACCTGCCACCATTATTCAGTTTTTCTCCAAATAAAGAGGACTTGTAGATGGACTGATAATGTTTTTGACTGATGATATCATCTCTGCATTAATCTCCATAATGACTAGAGGCTTACATAAGGGTGAAACATGTGATGTCCTCTTTGCTTTAACCCCTTAAGGACACATGACATGTGTGACATGTCATGATTCCCTTTTATTCCAGATGTTTGGTCCTTAAGGGGTTAATCTCCAGAAAAGAGCCTTACCTTATGGTGAAGTGCATACTATGAAGATTCAGGAGACATCACAATAAACCACAAGATGGAAAATCAAGTGGTTAATAAATGTCTATAGAGCTTTGAAATGGAATCACAATACACATTTAATTTGGCATGCATTAAATAATGTATAGATTGCTGTTCATGGATACCTACAATAAAGTATATTGTATATTTACACAATTTAAAGGGACACTCCACTTACCAATATACATATATGACCATTTAGAAGATATACCCCAATGAAAAGATACATGCATTAGTTATACTTTTTTTTTACTGGTGTTTTACCAAAAACAGCATGCAAAATATGGATCTTTATTGGAAAAGAGAGGGGAGTCTGTTAGGTAGAGGAGTTCTCTAATGTAAATAATAATAAAATGGATAATAGGGCATGCAATGAAAGAGAGACTGAATGGGATGTGTAACAGATAATGATTTAGCCTGTAAATGTTTGTGTGAAAAGCTTTATGGTATTTATAAAATTTATAAAATATGTTACCAGGATGGATACATTGAGATTTCTCCAGTCAGTTTGATTTTCCCAAGGCAGTCTGAGTTAATTTAAATATCTTTAAGTGGTAACCCATTGGTTGATCAAGGGGGATCTCTCCCCCATGATTTTGAGGTATGCCCTCTTATCCTGTTGGTTGACATTAGCTGTATAGAAATTACACAAATATAGAAGTATTGAAATAAAACAAACTGCAATTTAATTGGTAATATATGCCTGACCATGCTGGCTATATCAAATGTGGATCCTAAATTGTAAAAACAGAACCATGTGATTTGTTAATTGACTTCAACAAAATGGAGAACATTTTAGAATTTTTGTGAATCTCCTCAATACCTAAATTTATATTTAGATCACAAATACTAAATAAATAAATACAAATGTTTACAATATCACTCAAAACATCACATAAGAAAGGAAAAGGAAACCCCTTATTGTTATTTAGGGCCCTCACCCACCGCTTGGGGTGGGGGGGGGGAGGACAATAGGTGTCCCCCTATTGTTATTTAGGGCTCCCACCCACTGCTCAGGGGTGGGGGCCGGGGGGAGGACAATAGGTCCCCCCCTTATTGTTATTTTGGGCCCCCACCCGCCGTTCATGGGTGATGGGTGGAGGCCAAGGGGGACCCTATGTCCCCTGTTTACTTTTATAGCCCCCACTCGCGTGACACGGGAGGGGATTGGGGGGGGACTATGTCTCCCCCCCACTAGTTAGTAGATGCCCCACCCCAGGGCATTTGTTAGAGGGGGGGCTTTTTTCTAACAATGAGAAGACACTGGCTGCTCACTGCATAGTAGACATGCCCCTACTCGCGGCATAGCGAGTAGGGGCCTTCGAGAGATTTTATTCTCTTTTATGCTATTATGGGGGTCATATTGACCCCCATAGAGTGAGTGAGGACACTGGGGGCTTAGAAAGTGGCGGGGAGCACTGCTCCCTGCCGCTTCTATTTTTACATATTACAAGGAAGGGACTGCGCGCCGGTAGCTCCCTCCTTGTAATAAAACAAACGATTGAAGAGTTCTTCGTTCATTCATTTAAAAATTCTATTCATTTATTCGTATTTATAGTACTGTGTTTACTGTACTATGCGCTATTTCACTCATCCTTTCACATGTTCTCTCTTAAAGGAACACTCCCGTTGTAGCAGTTATGGTGCCAGGATTTCCCTGGCACCCTCCCAGTGTAAGTAGTCAATAAGTGAGGAGGTTCTGCGTACTGAACCTTGGGGAAAGGAAGACAGAGGGAGGTAGAGTGGAACATTAATGACAGACAGAATTTGGGTCGTGGCAGGGAAAGAGAAGGTAGAATGGAACTTTAATTCCAAAGAGAAATAGAGTCGTGGTAGGGAAAGAGGGTCATAGAGTTGTGGTTTTGGGGGGGGAATAAAAATAAATCCCCATTTACATCCTCATAGGTCCTTTCCTTTCATCCCTTTAAGTATCTTCACAGTTTATTTAACTTTTTTACACAAAGCAGCTAAGAAATATAAAACTTAAAGGGTTATTCCAACTATCACAACTGGGCTGTAGTGGTTATTTTAAAATGGTTTGCTCTCTTTCCTGGTCCTGCTGGGTGCTGAGGGTTTTCTGAAGCAGTGTTTACATCATCTGGCTTCTGCAGAGCTGCAGAAGTCAGGTACCTATTCTGCCACGTCAGGTCTCAGCCAATACATTTGATTCTGTGCATAGATATTTACACAGAATTGAGGTTAGTCAGCCCTCAATTCTAGATTTGGGCTGGTTGATAACATCCCAAAACTCGGTATGTGCAGGGTTTCACTGCACATCCAGACAATAGGCATGGTCATGGTGCCTGGAGTAACCCTTTTGATGTATTTAAATTTGAAGTGGTATATATAGTATACATGCATAAATATTTACATGCACATACATGCAACTGGGATTGGGACATGGAAGAATATGCTGGGGGAACATACATAAATTGGCCAGTCTCTGACATGTGTAATGTCAGCGTGACCTGTTACATGAGCATGGTCCCAGTGGAGATTAATGAGTACCTGCCAAATTGCCAAGTTGCTTGCTGTCATTTACATCCCGTGATTATAGTTTTAAATCTGGAGGGTATTGTAACCTTTTATATGGCTGATCTTGAACTTCAAGTAAAGAGCTTAATGAAGCTTAATAAAGAGCTTAATGAAGTGGTCTGGGTGCCAGGTCCAGCTAGGGCTAACCCATGTTTTTATAAACATAGCAGTTTCAGAGAAACTGCTATGTTTATAAATGGGTTAATCCAGCCTCCAAATCCTCTAGTGGCTGTCTCATTGACAGCCGCTAGAGGCGCTTGCGTGCTTCTCACTGTGAAAATCACAGTGAGAACACGAAAGCGTCCATAGGAAAGCATTATGAATGCTTTCCTATGAGACCGACTGAATGCGTGCGCAGCTCTTGCCGCGCATGCGCATTCAGCCCAGGAGGAGGATCGAAGGCGGAGAGGAGAGCTCCCCGCCCGGCGCTGGAATAAAGGTGAGTTTAACCCCTTTCCTCGCCATCTAGCACGGCGGGAGGGGGTCCCTGAGGGTGGGGGCACCCTCAGGGCACTATAGTGCCAGGAAAACGAGTATGTTTTCCTGGCACTATAGTGGCCCTTTAATACTACTGACCATTAATCCCCCTCAACAATATACATTAATACTTTACTCTAACAAAGAATTAATCTTACCATTATTTACTACGTCCACATACTCCTGGCAATTACACATGCTACAATGTCCCTCAAAATTCTCCTATAGACTCTTGCCAAGTGACTAGCCTTACAATATTTATATCACAATACTCTCTTGCTAATATTTCACCTAACTATGTTCACATTCTCAATTCTCCAGTCAATTTTGCCACCTCAATAATTTACATATCTATTTTAATATGCTAAGTAACCACTCTGTCCACAATTTACAACCTTACTTTTTCCCCTGGTCATTAATCTCTTTACAATGTACAGCTGCACTTACCCATGCCAACTACTCTCCATACCCTATTCACACCACCATTTCCCAGTGCCAGTTACCCCCAAACAATATTTTACTTACCATATTCACATCTCTATACTTATTTCCAGCAAATTGATTTCCCTCGACAATTTACATTACCCTGTCTAATAAAGCAGCGTCCTTCCACAATTTCCCACCCAAATTCCCCCCCCAAAACAATGAACCCTCATCACAATTTATGGCCCCACTTTCCCTAGTCAATTACCCCACCCCATAACTGTTTAACCTACTCTATCCTGTTCACAAAATTACCCTCAATTTTCCATATATCCTACCACTCCCCCATTTAGTTCAATTTTTCTTTTGGCACAGTGGCTGATGCGCCAGGTGTTTGCATACACCAGCTGTACACATATGTGCCATGGTTCTCTTGCATTCTGGTACGTGCCTGACAAGGTGCAGAGTTATAACATCAAGACGTGTGATATCTTAACTCTTCTCTTTGCACTATTCAGGTGTGGAATGGAATGGATCAGTGACAGAGCTGTGTGCTGCAAGTAAATTAACTCAAGTCCTTTTCTTGTTCTGCAGTGTGAGCTGGTGTGGGTATTGCTCACAAACTTTGTTCCAGGACATTAGACGTATAACATGCTGACATTGACAATCTGTAACAGCCCCTGAGTTCAATGAGTTCTCCTTTCACTTAGAAGTGTGGCTAGGACATTTGTGGATAGCAACTAATGGCTTCTTTGCCACCAAGATCTAGTGTGTAACCTGTACATCAATGTTAAAATCTACATATTAAACTAATCATTGTATTGCTGAATTTAGCAATCCTATAGCAATTTGTTCCAGGACATTAGGACCCGGTGTGTAGCCTGTGTGCCATGTTTAAAAAGATGCATATTAAATGGCATATTTTAATTGCTGAATTTGGCACATCTACAGCATAGTCTGTTTGGGTGGTGCAATGCCTTTGTGTGTAGCAAAGATAGAGGGGTGCTGGACCTGACATTGAGTACAGCACCTAGACTTAAGGGGAATAGATAGTGGATTTTAAGAGAGTGGGTGCAAGTGTGGGGTTGCAATGTGACGGCAAGCAGACACTGTTTTTGGATTTAATAGGGGCATAGCAGCAGAGGTCAGTATGGTTTTGATATTTATTTATTACTGGTATTTATAAAGTGCCAACATATCTGCCGCGCTGTACCATTAGGGAAGAACATGCAATATATAGAGAAAAACACAAACGATAGAGAGGGCCCTGCCTGTAAGCTGAGATCTACCAATTGAAGTTCTTTTATACAAAGTGCTTAGCTAGATAGTATGTGAGCATATAATAGTGATGGTTATGTGTGCATTTATATGGTGGATTGGGAAGCAAGTTGGAGTTTTGATGGTGGTGTCTGGTATGTAGATGGATTGATGGTGGCGGTCAGTGTCCAAGAGCAAAGCATGGTGTTGGATAAAGGCAAGTGAAAGAGAACATGTCTGAGCCTAAAATTCATCAATCTTTTGACTCAGCAAATTACCAGCAGAGAGTAATTAACAATCACAAACAGCCACACTTGCTCATAAAATCTAAAATATTTGTATGTATTTTCAAAGCTGTTGCTTCTCATGTAAAGGAATGTACACAGGGATTGGTGGATATTTACCTAATTACCTGATATGTATATATATATATATCATTGCACATATATATGAGCTCACACATTTTAATAATTTATTGATTTATTTATTTTATATACTGTTAAAAAATGCATCATGTACAATGTAATATTTTAAGAATGCATCAATAGTCATTAAGGGATTTAACATTTTGTAATCACCTAAACTGAGAGCAAAAGGGTCTGGAGCATGATATTAGCTTCATAGATGTCATGAATGTATCCCTGGCAAGTGGGACACTTGGGAGAAGGTCACCCAGATAAAGAAAAAAAATAATAATAATTTCTTTGCACTTTTATTTGGATGAGCAGCCCATATTAAGTCAGACTCTACAGTTAACTGGCCAACTGCTGATCAATCTAAAACGCCTGTGTTTGAAGTTTCACACAGAGCAACCACAGCTGCAGACAAGTTGAGGCTGAGCAGCAGTTGACCAGGTAACCGTGAGTCTGACCGACATGGCTGCTCAGCTAGATAAAAAAAAAAAAAAGTGCAATTTTCAAAAATAAAATATATTTTTTTTATATATAATGTAAATATACATAACTAAAAATATATATTTGAGAGGACAGCAAGTTTACACTGTTACACAGGCTGTACACTTACTACTTTACATTGTAGCAGAGTGTGATTTCTTCAGTGTTGTCACAGTGTTGTTAAACTTACCTCTTTCTCCAGCGCCGGGTGGGGAGCTCTCCTCCTTCTCTCCTCTCTCTTCTCCTCCTCTTCGGCTGAATGCGCATGCAGGAGCCGCGCGCGCATTCAGCCAGTCCATAGGAAAGCATTCACAATGCTTTCCTATGGACGCTGGCGTCTTCTCACTGTGATTTTCACAGTGAGAAGCACGCAAGCGCCTCTAGCGGCTGTCAGGAGACAGCCACTGGAGGCTGGATTAACCCTAACATAAACATAGCAGTTTCTCTGAAACTGCTATGTTTATTAAAAAAAAGGGTTAACCTAGCTGGACCTGGCACCCAGACCACTTCATTAAGCTGAAGTGGTCTGGGTGCCTATAGTGGTCCTTTAAGCAAGTGGTCTGTGTGCAGTGTCCCTGTAGTTTTAACCCTGCAATGTAAAACATTGCAGTTTTGTAGAAATTGCAATGCTTACATTGCAGGATTAAACACCCTCTATTGGCTGTCTAGAAGACACCAACTAAAGGAGTCCCGGCAGCAATGACCAAGTAAAACTTGGTCACAGGACACAGAAGCCCATAGGAAAGAACTTAATTTAATTTGGAGAGGTGCAGAATGCAGAGAAAGTGTTGGTGCTAGAAAAAAAAAAGCTTTTTATACAGGTTTTAACATCAGAAACTGGGTGGACATGAATCTAACTAGGGACAGCGGCGCCATGGCGTTAGTAATGTAAGTTTGTATTATTTGTTAAGCTAAAAATAAAACTTTAGCACTACAACATTTAACCTCCAAATGTCACCCACAATGCAATTCAAATATTTACTAAAAATAATTCATATGCACATCTTTTTTATCCTTACGGAATAGCATATGACTTTGCATGTTAAAATTATAATGTAATATCAAAAATCAACTTACCTGCTGATATGTTGAGAAGTTTACATGCAGTTTCAATGTCTTTCAACACTTCCCCCACTACCATAGTCTGCATTTGCTCCAAAGAATGATCTTCCATATGTAATGAGGTTTGATATTCCAATTCATGGTGTAGTCCCTGGCTGTCTATAATAGGGCATTGCTCTGGTTCCTTTTGCACTTCCCCCCGATGTCCAACTGGTATTAATCCTTTTGATACCCAGTTACCTCCGTCGGCTCCAAAGAGCATATCGCAGAATGGCAGATAGTAACCAGATGTCCCCTCTTCTGGAGGTTTATCCAGACTGGTAAGAGTGGAATCCTGAAGATCCAGATGGCTGAATGCGCATGCAGAAGACGCGCGCGCGCGCATTCAGCCAGTCCATAGGAAAGCATTCACAATGCTTTCCTATGGACGCTGGCGTCTTCTCACTGTGATTTTCACAGTGAGAAGCACGCAAGCGCCTCTAGCGGCTGTCAGGAGACAGCCACTGGAGGCT
This sequence comes from Pelobates cultripes, assembly GCA_933207985.1. Lineage (NCBI taxonomy): Eukaryota > Metazoa > Chordata > Amphibia > Anura > Pelobatidae > Pelobates > Pelobates cultripes. The sequence goes on from OW240912.1 coordinate 146,731,327, forward strand.
GGATTAACCCTAACATAAACATAGCAGTTTCTCTGAAACTGCTATGTTTATTAAAAAAAAGGGTTAACCTAGCTGGACCTGGCACCCAGACCACTTCATTAAGCTGAAGTGGTCTGGGTGCCTATAGTGGTCCTTTAAGCAAGTGGTCTGTGTGCAGTGTCCCTGTAGTTTTAACCCTGCAATGTAAAACATTGCAGTTTTGTAGAAATTGCAATGCTTACATTGCAGGATTAAACACCCTCTATTGGCTGTCTAGAAGACACCAACTAAAGGAGTCCCGGCAGCAATGACCAAGTAAAACTTGGTCACAGGACACAGAAGCCCATAGGAAAGAACTTAATTTAATTTGGAGAGGTGCAGAATGCAGAGAAAGTGTTGGTGCTAGAAAAAAAAAAGCTTTTTATACAGGTTTTAACATCAGAAACTGGGTGGACATGAATCTAACTAGGGACAGCGGCGCCATGGCGTTAGTAATGTAAGTTTGTATTATTTGTTAAGCTAAAAATAAAACTTTAGCACTACAACATTTAACCTCCAAATGTCACCCACAATGCAATTCAAATATTTACTAAAAATAATTCATATGCACATCTTTTTTATCCTTACGGAATAGCATATGACTTTGCATGTTAAAATTATAATGTAATATCAAAAATCAACTTACCTGCTGATATGTTGAGAAGTTTACATGCAGTTTCAATGTCTTTCAACACTTCCCCCACTACCATAGTCTGCATTTGCTCCAAAGAATGATCTTCCATATGTAATGAGGTTTGATATTCCAATTCATGGTGTAGTCCCTGGCTGTCTATAATAGGGCATTGCTCTGGTTCCTTTTGCACTTCCCCCCGATGTCCAACTGGTATTAATCCTTTTGATACCCAGTTACCTCCGTCAGCTCCAAAGAGCATATCGCAGAATGGCAGATAGTAACCAGATGTCCCCTCTTCTGGAGGTTTATCCAGACTGGTAAGAGTGGAATCCTGAAGATCCAGATGGGAATGAGTGCCGCCAGGGAGGTTTGTACTGCTGCTGCCCATTTCTTCACACTGCTGGGCATTAATGTCTAGAGAAAATATACAGAAATATTTAACCTAAACGATTGATTAACATTATTCCTTCAATAACTTTTAACAAGTGTCTTATCTCCTTTATATCAACCTGCTTCACTTGATTCTTATTCCTCAACTCCTCAAGTACCAATGACCAGGCATGATATGATATGAAATGGTGTTCCTAACACTTGGATTATAAGAAGTTATTATCAGCACCAATTTCAAAACCAGGCATAACATTTGTCTATATACACATAGAGGTTATTTGTTAAGCTCCAAAAAAATCTTTAGAACTACATTAACTTCCAAATTTAAACCCAAAATGAAATTCAAATATTTACTAAAATAATTCATATGCACATTCAATGAAAAAACAAGCACGTTGCCACTGAGCAGAATTGTGCACAGTGGAAAAATGTGTTTTGGCCTTATCAAATATAAAATTTAGTCCGGAACTTCTGACACTTGTTCTTTTAAGGGTTTGGCTTGCCCGAATAACATCTATGAAAACTATTCAGGAAAACAATTTGGACAATCAAAAAGAGGGTGAGAAATAGGGTCAAAAAGTGTACTGCAAAATATATACATAACATAAATATTATGTATTTTACGGCTCCTGCTTTTTTTTTCGTTCTGTTGGTTCATCCATTTCACTTATCTTTGAATAAAATCAACATTTAGTTGTTGCCCCTGAGCCACCAACCTTTTTCCCCCATCAATAATCACTTGTTTTGTTCCACAGGTGGAACTCCAAATCCCAAAGCAAATTAACAATTCTCATCCATTGTACCAGTCGTTTAGTCATTTCAGTATACAGCGTCAGCAAAATGAAATTCGGACTGATTGCAATTAGTCTGAAACTGAATGCACAGAGTATAAAACTTGGTGGTCTCCAGCAACAAAATAGGACCAAAGTTGTATCACTCTTCTTCTCTGCAACCTAATTTGTTGTAGTTGGAAGAGACTGTGAAAATTAATAACTGCCATGGCTCCTCTAACTCTTTTCCGTAACATTTGCTGTTATATGTTGGATAATTTATTAATGTGGGGATCCCAGAAGCCTCTATAATGTAGTATAAAGCCAATAGTATACCCCTTATTCTTAAAATCATATGTACAGGGGTGTGTGGGTGAAGTAAGGGATTGAGGCAAGTGCCACTTACATTAATTCTACCCCATTTTCACTGCAGAAGCCTCCTGGATCCCAGTTTAACAAACAGGCACTTGCACAGCACCCTTCTCCCTTTCCATAGTCTAATGAGCAAAAGAATGTGGGTTACTTGCGCCCGTTCTTTGCTCTCCATAAGTTTAAAAGGTAATCCAGGCGTGGACCCCTTTCTCATGGTGCCTAGAGAGATATCAGCTATGCCTCACTGATGATGCCTAACAAGGCTGAAACAATCGTCTGGGGTTGCTGTGTCCCTCGTGCAGAGGGAACTTGCTGGCATTTCGGATCTGGACTGCCTGTATGGGTGGGACCAGTCTGATATGTTTCAGAGATGTTCTTTCTGTAATGGCACAAGATGAGCTAAAACTAGCTTGAAAACTGAGCGGGGACCCACCGAAGGGCAGGCTATTTTAGCTGCTGCCTGTTCTCAGAATTCTCTTGCACCTGTTTTTTGCTCACTTAATTTATAGGGTGCATTACACGCTCATTTTTAGACTCTAGAAGTATCAGCCATCTCAACCAAAGATACAGTGCCAGAGGATGCCAACAAACAAATTTAACAGGCCATCCACTTTCCATCTATATGCTTACATACACAGCTATGGCACAGCACATTTACACCACCTTGTATGCACCTCTTCATGTATGTGAGTGGTTTGGCTGTGCCAGACTGTCACATATCTGACATCAAGTTCAATATAGTTAATGTTTGTTAGTGGTACATATTTCTAGGAATGGTTGGACAATATGCTAGCATCATATTTAGGGAGATATATACCATTAAAACCAGATTTGGGAATCCACAGGACTTCTTATGGTGGTGGGATATGTTTTGGCACATGCAAGCAATTCACTCAAGCTCACTACTCACACTCCTGAGTTCATTGGATACAGAAATTGGAGGAAGCTGTGGTTAACTGCTCTAAAAGCTTGGAATGGGTATCAACAAGTTGTCTGTTTCATACCCACCTGATCAGAATGTTGACACCCAACCTGCTGAGTGGAATGTGATAAAATAGGAGGCCTATTTCATTTAAAAAAAAAAGTTTTACCTCATTGCTGCCTTTACTAATCAATTTAATATGTTTCAGAAGTAGTAAAGAGCTGCCCTGCAAGAATTTCAGTTTTGGAATAAATGGGGTTACGAAAACGATTCATCATTACATCAGGTACTGATTAAATACAAGAATTTAATGAAAAATGTGAGCTTTTGAATTGTCCTAAATTATTCATTTTTGCTACTGCAGTTTCAGTCTTCATACATTTCGAGGGCAACACTGCATCTATACTCCAATATATTTTATTTTAAAATGTATTCTGTTGATACTTTTCTTCTGTGTTGCTTCAAGCAGAACAGCTAAAAGGTTTGTTTATAATTTATTCTTGCACAGTAAATTCATTGACATAACCTAGAAAAACCTAAACGCTTAGTACAAAATTATACCAGTATCTCACTTAACTTCTAGCAATATATTTATTACAACGCATAATGCACAGCATGACATATACAATTAGTATAAACTAATATAAACTTTGTGCTACAAAATTTCAGATTCATAGAATGTATTACATGGCAAGTACATATGTGTTGTAAATCCTATATCCGTTGCTAAGTGGTGAAATCCCATATATTCCAGTGGCTGAGCAGAGATAAAGACATTTCTAAGCCTGTTAAAGGGGCCACAGTCTGCACAAAGAGATCATCCCAAACAGGGATAAGAGGCAAAGAATTGGTACTTAAAATAGGACCCATGGATATATTGAGGTCAGATTGTTCGATTCCACCAGAACACTGTGCTCTTAGCTCTTCTTTTGTGGAATAAAAGGTTTTATGAAAAGGATTCCTGTATTAATTAAGTTTATTGGTGGCCTATGGAAACAAACGTTACATTAAGCTGTGTATTCAAGTTATTAATTTTCAGCCTATTTTTGCCATGAAAAAGAATAGTTAATTCTGGTCTCTAAATGTCTGTTGAAGCAATATTACATAAACTTATCGTGTGGTAAATTTAGCCATATGTGTGTCAGCATGGCATAAAAAATAAAAAGAATTTACTGTGTATACAATATTGACTAATTAGATATTATTGCATAAAATGAGACAGAGCCTATGCTTGCGGAGACCTCTACCACCCCCACCCTCTACCCCCAAAAAAGAAATAGGCATAACTTTTCTGATCATCATATCACTCTGTTGTTAACTATGGAATAATCCTACTCTTCAAATTCATTTTTTAAAGCACTACATTGATAACTTTATTTTACCAACTGATTTTCACATTTAGACCATACTAATAAATACAAAAGCAAATGTTTAATGTCATGTTTGTCAGTTGATTAACTGATGGAACTTTAACACACTCTTCGCTTTGCTGTTTAATGCCAGACTAAGCTGTTCTTGCCAAATATTTTGATTGTTTTAAGCAGTGCTCATTAAAAATCTTTGAATAATAAGACTGGACAAAGTTAGTAATTCACCAGGGAATGAATTATATAAGATATTTACAGATATATAAACAATGTTTTAATGCATCCCTGTGGATTAATTTTCACATTTAAAATAGTTTATTTTCCATTAAAAAAATGTAAAAAATGTTTAAATGTTTCAGAGAAAGGGTATTTCTCTTGCAACACTCTTGTATAATAAATAAAGGAATATATTATTAAAATGTGTGTATATATATATATATATATATATATATATATATATATATATACATACATACATACACACACACACACACACACACACACATATATATGTTTAAATTTGGTAAACTGATTTTGTATTTCTATGGGATTAATAAAACATATACATTCTAAAACAATACTGCATTCAATTTTATTGAAAAGTTTATCAATGGCTTTAGGTAAAAATCAGTTTTCAATATTTTACAAGTGAACATTATTCTTGAAATTAGTTTGGAACATTTGGATGAATAATATCACAATTTCTTAAATTACGTGTAATCAGGTATATAAGTATACAACTTCTGAACATTTGGTTTAAGATTATAGGATCTAAGCTAAAAAAGATAAGAACCCGCAGAAATTCCCCAATTCACCTCCGCCTTTTATCCTCTAATTACTAAACTTAAAGGGATGGAACTAATTTTAAACATTGCACTAATCTTGCACAAAATTATTCTAAACCAAAAATGTTGCAGAAACAGACAATTAAACCTAGGACATAAAAGACAGTAGAGGCATCATAGAATAGCTAATTATTCTGCTAAATAATCAAAAAGTAAAACATAGCATTGAATGCATAACTAACTGCAGGTGTTTCTTTTAGAACAATACATTGTTTCAAAGCTGTTTTTCTAAGTTTTGAATTTTACCTTTCTGTAATGTGCCACCTGCGGGTTGTCACACTGTCATTGGTTTCAACTATGTGACACCTCTGTTTTACCTACTGTCTACTTTCTATGTTCCCCTTTATTTTACTCCCTTCTTTCTCCCACCCCCTTGTTTGAGTCCTTTCTCCTCCCTCTGTCTCTCGCTGACGATGCTTTAAATCCTTGAAGAGACACGTGTCACTGGTGTGAGGGATGTCACTTTCTTCCTTCCTCTCCCTTCACTTGTTCTGTTAATCTGTTTCTCTGTGTATAGCTTTTTTATTCCTTAATATTTGTTTTCCATATCTCCTTTCATATATTTCCTTGTTCTTTTCTGCACTTCTTATCTCAACACTATCTACCAAATCTTAATGTTTGCCTTCCTTCTCTATCATGCAAATATCTTCTTTTTTTATTTTTTATTTTTCTCCCAACCCCCTCTTTTCTTCTACCTGTTTTTTTTCCTTGCCTTCTCCGATTCCTTTTTCTCTCTTTTGCGTTTTCTTCTTCTTTTGATTCTCCTTCAGTCTCTCCACTGTAGAATCCTCTCAGTTTATATAGATCTGTCCCGTACCTGAGTAAACACACCCTGTATGCTCACATTTAACAGGTGTGGGACCTGCCCGTTTAACCCTTTACTGGCATTTTAATTCACAGTGTCAGATAATTATCAACATAAATTGCTCAATAATCTGAAAACAAGTTAGAAAATCTTAAATGTTTGAATGAAACTTCAAAACAACGCACAGTAAAAAAAATTCACAGTTTACGAGCCATTCAGCACTAATATACATATCTGATTACTATTCTCAAAAAGTACAGTCTTCAAAACATATGTTTGTACATTTAAATATTAATTTTGTGGAGTTTCTCTTGCTGTGACTAACAAGTTGCAGCAGATAAAAACTAAAGCCACAACAACTAATATATCACAAAGCTAGGCTGCTGGTTGTAATAGAAAGACATTATGTTATCGGCTTAGCTACTAAGGTTTAATAAGCAAAGAATAATAAATATGAAGTAGAAAGTTGTTTCGGAGAGAGATAAATAGTTTTTTTCAATATGAACGCCATGCATTTGGGAGTTCGGAAACCTATATGCAAGATGGGGCACATGTGTAGCAGTACCAGACAAGCAGTGCATGGTTATTCAATAATGTCCCAATCTCCTCTAACTGATGAGAGTTGGGGATGTGGAGACGAAAACATTATATTAGCATTTATCTGTTTTATATAATGCAGGGAAATTGTTTAAGCATTTAACAAACATAATCACATGGTCATATAGTCCTTACATTGAGAGTTCAATGAGTGAATTGCAGACCTGCCTCATCACAGTGTCTCTCCATCTGACACACAATTTTTCCTTAGTTTCACTGATCACCTAACATACTGACACTGTCACCAGTGACAGGAGTACTAAGGGAAAGTGCATCGTGAGCATCTGTATAACTGCACATGCGATGCAATTTGAGTTAATTTCAGTGCATTTTAAGCCCCATAAGTGCTACTGCAGTAGTTTATGGATAGACTGTCATCCTGGCACACATAGCCCCATTGAGGGCAGATATGTTGTCCATGGCACTAATTATATCATGTTAAAATAAATTAGGTCCAGCCACTCAGGGTTGCTGCAGGAAGGCAGGTTTATTGGAACAAAAAGTGCAATGTTTTGGCCTACACAGAGGCCTTTATCATGGACATGACCACTGCTGGCTCCTTACTACCCACTCCAAATATCACAGGAAATATAATATTTATTACAAATCATTTGAAAATCCAAAGTAACCTTCAGCACGAATGCGCGTTTGTACGTGCGTAGGTGTGTGTGTGAAATACAAGCAACTATTTTTGCTGAATGAAATTGTGATAATTTACACAAACTTCCCTATTCCAAATTTACTGTAATAAAAGCAAGCCCACCATCATATATGGAACATATTACTTCCAAGTCAAATTTAAGTGAGGGTCTTGTTCCTCAATCCATCATCAGCAGTAGAGCCATGGCTTCTGATATTTGGAAGACCTTTGTTATGTTGACCATTGACAATTCTACCACAAGTACTCCACCACCACTTTCATAACCAGTATTTCCTTTGGCAGCTAGTGTGCAGTCCCCTACTGTATATTGTCCAGCATCTTCAAGTCCATCTGCTGTAAAATTGGCTCATCCAGTAGAGACAGATAAGACATTAGCTGTACCAATTGTCAATGTTACATTACTTGTACTGCCACAATCAACATATCCATTAGCATTAATTAACTAACTTAATTAAGTTGGTCAAATAAAGGCTAGTGTGACAGCTTCCACTGATACAAATCCACCAACATCTAGCAGTCACAAGGCAATTGGTACTGTGCTACAAAGCAAACTTTGGGATCATGTTCAGTGCACCCAAGTGGGCCAAATGGCAGCAAATTGTACATCAAGAATGTGAGAAGGGGGCAGGTGAAGGGTCATCTCACTAGTTTTTATTACTGAGGCTACAGTAGTAGTAAATCCACCAAGCAGCAACCCATTTTTAAACTACATTACAATGACGGGCATTTAAAAAAGGGTTATGCAGCAGCTCTACCACCTCCACTATCACATCTCTTCCACTCTTAAGCAGAGCAGTGAGACGTTAAGGATACTGCCAGTTATCAACAGAGGCAGGTTGGACAGGGACAGTTGGAGTCCTCATCATCCCATAGAATGTGTCAATAGTTGTCAACCAGCTCACTCTTGAGCATTTTGTTGGATTTCATTCCAGGCCCTACTCAAAAGCGCAGCCTAACAAAATCGCCTACCTGATTTCCCAAATGTATGGAGTGCTCCTACTGGCCTGCTTGCCTTTCTTTCCTTGACAACACACCTGTGGCAGCCCACAATGCCTGGTATGGTGGTGGTAGTGGAGGATGTCCAGCCTAATGCTGGGCATTTGCTCCATAGTGTAAGGGCTAGTCAATTCATATTCTTATAGGCCAGGCAATATTGTAGCTGTTTTTGCATGTCAACAATCAAATGCACAATTTTTACTGCTTTTTTGTCTGTTGAGATTACGTTCTCAAATTGTTCGGACCAAAATTCAGCCAAAATTCTACCATTGTGAAAAAAAAAATTCAGCCAAAGTGGAGATATAATAGTAGAAAGGGGAAAAGGATAGATTTTTGTCAATTTAAGAATGCACGTGTCCAGAATATTCTCCCTCTATGGAAGCACATACTGATTGTCATCTGGTGCACTGCCTCTGAATAGCTACACAGGAATATTTCCTAACATTTGACTATTAGTAAAAAAAAAAAATAAGCAGAGTAAGTGTTTTTATTGTCTGTTGTCTGTACCTCTACTAACTTTTCAAAGTGGCATTCAGCTTTTAAAAAGATGAGCACCTTTGCTCTTAAGTGTCCTCAAAATCATGGAGCAAGTAAAAGAGAAGTTGATGTTTTTTGTTTTTCTTTGGGAGGGAGGATAGTGGGAAATAGAACGTTTTAGGTATTTTACACCTAAAAGCATCTGAGATGTACATATACCTGCATGTATGCATTCCAAACGTGATCTAATTTTTTATTTATTTTTTAAAACACCCTACTAAGGGTCTTTATCACATTTTGCCATAACTACTTGCATGTGTAGAATGACCAATTGAAATATTTATTATATTTGAAATGTGTTACTATTAATATTATTATTTAGTTACACATACATAGCAGATTATCAAATAGCAAATGGCAGTATGCAGGAATGCAGCTGCCACCAGGCAAACTGGAGAAGGATGCTGACCAGCTGATTTATGAGGAAGAACACATGCTCTGGAGTGAGACACATGTCTTGGGTTTAATGAGGAAATGGATAACAATGCAATGCAATGAATAAATGTAGATAAACCAGCAGATCTGACACTCACAAGTCATATTGGTATGGACCAAATTCCTTCCTTTTCTTTGCTATTCTAAAAGCTCTTGGACTTCAGTCCATAGAAGAAATGGATCACAATAGCAAGATCTGCAGTGAGAAACAAACTGTAAAAATTCCATAATTGTCCATACTGGACCTCAAACTACATGTACAGTCTGCTAAATTGTGTGAATGAATTGTCATCAATATTACTGCATTTTACTGATGTGAACACTTAAGTAATGCGTCTGTACACCTCTAAACTTGACGATACACTAATTATTTCCTCACCATGTCTGTTCTCATCAGATTTTTTTTCAATACGTGGCAACTGATGCTGAGGTCCACTGCTTGCTGTACTTTACACCATTACTGGACCCAAAATGTTAATAAACAGTACAGAACAGAACCACATGCACAGACAACCTTTCTTTAATGAAGCTGTTGACCTAAATAATACTAATGCCATGATTCATCAATAGCCTTAGTTTTCTAAAGAATAATGTGAATTGTAGTCCAGTGTCATCTATGGCTAAAGAGATTTGGACTAGACTTGAGCATTCAGTTTTGTCCAAACTAAAATTCGCCTGAATTTGGGCCAATTGTGGTTTGCTGGACAATATGTCTGCCAAATGATCTGGGCTGCATATCTTGTCCAATCAAAAGGTAGAAAAAAATGGTGATTGATGGTTAGTGGGGAGTCACTAAGGTTCATTTTATTCACAGATCAAGAAGTGACCAATAGAGGGAAGAAAAGGAGGAATAATAAACCAATCATATTTCTTCACTGATTCATAGGTTTGTCCCCTATCGGTCTCTCCACTCTACTAGTGACCTTCTCCTGTCTTGCTCTCTCCTATAGAGCCACATTCCACTTTCACCTTCAGTCCTGCCACTTTCCCACCATGTCTATTTGATGTCTCTCTCAATATCCTTCCTATTGTGTTTTTATACCCCACCTCCTCTAGACTGTAAGCTTGTTTGAGCAGGGTCCTCAATTACCTATTGTTCCTATTACATCTTGTTATTGTCTCATTTGGTAAATTCACCTTTTATTGTAAAGCGCTGCGGAATAAGCTGGTGCTATATAAATACCAATAATAATAATAATATTTCCAAACCAGATTCTTCTTGACACCGATTTTAGGCACTGATGGAGAAAGTCTCTTTGATGTTCCTGTGAGGGAATGGGATAAAGCCTGTGTCACTCATTGTAGTGTGAGACTGTTTAGGTTACTGCTGTATCTAGTTCCTGAGAATGATTATTATTTTTATTTTTTTAAATTCTTTATTTTATTTGTGCATTTGGTAAACAAGCAGGTTTGCACAGCCACAACAACTGGTGCAAACTGGGTATCAAGCATAGTATAGCATTTATGTGGCTATGGGTACAGTGCACATTGTGCACCTTTGACTAAAAATCCATTTTAGTTTTAGTCGTATTTTAGTCATCTGAATTATTTTAGTTTTAGTCGTATTTTAGTAGACTAAATCTCTAGAATTTTAGTGGACTAAATCAGACAGAAATTGTTAGTCAACTAAATTAACTGGTAGGAAGGCAAATGGCAACAATTTATACATTTTACCTTACATTTTTTAATTTTTACTCCAATCGATAACTGCCTCGTACGACTGTCCCAGACAGACGTGCAAGGCAGCCATGGCACATCTCACCTAAATGGTGCACTGGGCGTGATAACTTGGCACTTTCTATAAAGTGTGAAACAAGTAACAATCTTTAAACCCCTGAAGCAGTTCAGTAAGCAAGCAAGTTTTATATATCACAATATATATATATTGTTTAGATTATTGCAAGGTTTCATTTGCTACTAAAGTATAAATCTAGCCTTTTCTTTTTCTTTTACTATAAGCATGATATGCAAACCCATAATAGTGTTTTTATCCCTATCCTGGAACTGGTTTCCATCACTTTCTACTACTGTAAGGCTTACTGGCCTCCACTCATTACCTTTCTTGTAAATGGGCACAACATTCTAACTTCCAATCTTCTGGGACTACTCCTGTTTAACAATGATTGGTTAAATAAATCTGTTAATGGTTTTGCTAGTACACCACTAAGCTCTTTAATAGCTTTGGGTGTATTCCATCAGGTCCCATTGACTTATTTGTCTTTACTTTTGACAGTTGAAATAGAACCTCTTCCTCTGTAAACTCACGTGTAATAAATGACTCATTTATCCTTTTTCTCAACTGAGGTCCTTTTCCTTCATTTTCATCTGTAAATACAGAACAAAAATATTCATTGAGGCAGTCAGCTGACCTTTATCCTCTTCTACATACCTTCCTTCTTTTGTTTTTAATCTAACTAATCCTTGTTTTACTTTTCTTTTCTCATTTATGTATCTAAAAAATGTTTTATCCCCTTTTTTACTGACTGTGCTATTTTCTCTTCTGTGTGTGATTTGGAAGCTCTTATAACTTGCTTAGCCTCTTTCTGCCTAATCTTATAGATCATTCTGTCTCCCTCACTCTGGGTTTTTTTATAATTCCTAAATGCTAACTTTTTGTTTTTAACTATTTTGGCCACATCTGCGGAGTACTACTTAAGGCTAAGGTTAGAGCAGAATCGGGATGTGCAAAATATTAAAGGAACAATCCAAACACAAACAGTACTTCAGCTTGCTGATGTGATTTATGTTTGAAAAGTTTGTCTTCTCTTTTTCATTTTTCTATTGAAATAGGCACTTTCAAAATTGAATCCTGCTACACCTGCTAGTTTTGCTCCATGGAGCTGAATTCAAGTGGCAGACGCTTGCTCAGAGTGGCTGCCTTTGGTAGATGTATCAATGAAATGTAACACAGCTCACTCAAAAGTCTGTGATTGGACTGCCACAAGCTTGTGTGTTTGGTCCACGACACTTCTTGATTAGAAGCTACTGATTGGCCATTCTCCCAGTTAAAATTTTCTGTCGTTTTCTGGAATCTATATCTGTAGCTATTTTTTCACATATTTGTCTCTTTTGTCCCTTTCCCCAGCCCCTCTGGGTGTTTCACCCCTCCATCCTCCCCCCCCCAAGTCCCTATCTGTTTCTTTTGCCCCTTCTCCTGTCTGTCTCTTTTACCCCTTCCCCAGCCCCTCTGTGTGACTCTTTCTCTCCACAGCCCCATTTGTGTGTCCCTTCCCTCCAGCACCTTGTCTCTTTCTCCTCCACCCCCTCCGTGCATCTCATCTGACCACATGTCTCATTCCCCCAGGCCCCCATTGTGTCTTGTTTCCTTCAGCCCCTCCACGTGTCTCATTTCCCCCCAGTCCATTCATGTGTCTCATTCTCCCAGCCATCCCATAAGTCTCATTCCTCCAGCCCCCTCGTGTCTCATTCCCCCAGTTTCGCTTATGGTTAATTTGGGAGTATATCTACATGATTCAGCATTATGTATATTTAATATTTTATTGTATTTTGTTTCAAAGTATAACGCAGTATATATGGTACTGCCATTATCATATTTGGTGTCAGAATCTTTTTGCTGTAGTCTGATCTACATATTCAATAAGCCTTTACTGTTAGGGGACAGTTATAAAACAGGCCCTCCCCTTATGCATGAAATGCATTTATGCATGCATATCTCTTGTTCTGTTAATCCATTGCTTCGTTTTGATCATCGTCTCTGAAGCTCCCTGCGATACAGTACTTACACCAATAACAGTGATCAGATTCACCGTAAAGCTGGATCAAAAGAGTATGTGATGCAGAGCTATAATATGCTTTTAAATTTCATTTACACAGTCTGATGCAACAAAGGAAAGCAGGGTCAGCGTTAGAAGTTGACATGCTGATGCACATGACATTCCGTTTGCAAATCACATTATAGTTAATGAAATGATCATCCTACCTGCTATCTGGTATTTCTGGTTCATTAGACAGCTTTGTTAGACAGCAAATAACATTTTAAGTGTTTTAGTTACAATATAATCTACCAAAGTTTGACAGATGTGTCTGCCTGTGAGACATTAGTAGATTTTTACTCTCTCTCACTCACTCTGCTTTTTTACTTTCAGAGATAGATATTTCTGGGTGAGAAGAAATATTGAACTGGTCCTTTAAGAGATCCTATAGTGCCAGGAAAACAAAGGGCTCAAAGAGACCCTACAGTGCCCCCTCCCTCGCGACCCCCCTCCCGCAGGGCTGAAGGGGTTAAAACCTGAATCCAGCGCCGATGTTTCTCAGCGCTGGGTCAGGCTCCACCAACGTTCCTCCCCCGTCGACGTCAGCAATGGATGCGCGCGCTTTAGACCTCCCCATAGGAAAGCATTATTCAATGCTTTCCTATGGGAAAAATCTGATGCTGAATGTCCGTGAGGATGTCCTGCATCAAATAACGGACCAAAAGTCAGTTTAGATTCCGGAAGCCTTCTAGTGGCTGTCTGCTAGATTTTACATTGTAGCACTAAGTGCAAAAGAGTCATAGCACCCAGACCACTTCAATGAGCTAAAGTGGTCTGGGTGCCTACAGTGTCCCTTTAACAAACTATCCAATCTTTAAAGAAAAAAATATGTTTGATCAAGGTAAGGAGGTAACATGTAAAGCAGTATTGATTTGTTGTATTTTATTTAGAAGATGATGATCATAATATGCCAGTAAAACTGCATTTGAAGTATGTACTAACATCCATAAATAAGTTTAGAGCGTGTAGCGGAACTACTACAGGTATATTATCAACTGCCCTACAACTCCCAGAATGTTTTGCTAGCTGGGGATCTACCATTTGCCCATTCATGCAGTGTTGCATTTTTTTTCTATGGAGTATGGATGTATGAATGACGGGGTGTATTTTTGTCCAGTATTGGCGTTTGAAAGCAGTTGTGTCTATATGTTGTATATGTGTGTAGTATTGGTGTGTGAGTGTAGTTGTGTAGTACCCATATTTGAATGCAGGGGTGTATTTGTAGAAATGGTGTTTGAATGCAGTGGTGTGTTTGCATGTGGTGTTTCTGTTTGAATGCAGGGGTGTATTTGTTTGTAGAAATGGCGTTTGAATGCAGTGGTGTGTTTGCATGTGGTGTTTCTTTTAGAATGCAGGGGTGTATTTGTATGTAGTATTGGTGTTTGAATGTAGGGTTGTAATGGTGTATAGTCATGGCAGATGAATACAGTCAGGGCTGTCTTTAATATTGATTGGACTCTGGGCAAAGCATCTGCTTGGGTCCCCTGGACCCTGTGCACCCTCCCTAGGCGTGCAATCATGTTATCACCCTTAACACAGTGGCAACCTACAGTAGAGAGGTGCAAGAATATTTTTTTGGGCCTCCCTATTGCAAGGATGTTTAAAAGGTAGATCCCCATCTATCGTGCAACTCCAGCAATGACTTGACAGCTGGGGCTCTATCATTTGCCCATGTTTGCAGGTTTGTATTTAGCACTAAGCAGTATTTGTGTGTTTCAATGTAAACAGGTTTTTGTTTGGAATATGTTTGTATGTGGTGTTGGCGTTTGAATGTAAGCATGTATTTATGACATACTGACACACACAGGCAGACATACTGACGCATACATTGACAGGCATACTGACACATACACTGACAGACATACTGACACATACATTGACAGACATACTGAGACATTCACAGATACACACACAAATGTTACACTATTAAACCGTTTCCTACCTTGGAGGGTGCCTGAAGCTGTTGGGAGTTGGGGTCTGGCAAGCTCGGCCCAGGGCCCTCCGCTCTGCCTCTTCCTCCTACCGCGTGGCTCCTCTCTTTATGGGAGGAAGTGACTTGTGGCCGTCACTTCCTCCCAGTCGGCTGCCGAAAAAGCAAGAGTGCCCAGTCGCGCTCTTGAAGCGTCAGAGCGCAAGACCAGGCCCCTGCTGACAGAAGCCCACCGGGTGGCCCTTAATGCATGGGCCATGCTGTGGGCCTCCTAAGTGTGGTTGCAGAGGCAGGTGGGAGAAATGCATGAGGCCAGCAGGCCCGCGGTGCCGCTGCTTCGGGCCCCCCAGTTGTAACTGGGCCCGGGCAGCTGCCCCGTTTGCCCCGCGGTAAAGACGGCCCTGAACACAGGGGTGTTTTTGCTTGTAGTGTGTTTGAATACAAGGGAGAAATTGTTTGTATTGTTGGTGTTTGAATGCAGAGGCATATTTGTGTCTAGTGTTCATATTTAAATGAAGAGGCATTTTTGTGTACTGTTCTTGTATTTGAATGAAGGGCCGATTTTGTATGAAGTGTCGCTGTTTGATTGGCATTTTTGTGTGCAGTGTTGGTGTTTGCATGTAGTGGCTTATTTGTGTGCAATGTTTGTGTTTGAATACAGGAGTATATTTGGGTGCAATGTTGGTGTTTGAATGTAGGGGTGTGTTTGTATGCAGTGTTGGTGTTGAATGCAGGGTTATGAACTGCATTTGTATGCAGTGTTCCTTTCATTTAATGTTTTTCATTCACTGTATTCAGACTATACTCCGATTTTCCCTATGATTAAAAATATATCTTGAAATTAGAATTAATCTCTTTTGTTGGTCACATGTGCTGAAATAATACTTACTTCTCTGGATCAGTATGGGTACGTAATATAATCACTAGTAATTGTGTCACATTATGAGAAATATGCTGTATTAACAAAATGAAAACGAAAACATATACTAGAAATAGAATATTTTCCTTAGATGCCAATATATTTGTATTATTAATAATATTATTATTAGGATTTATATAGAGCCACAATTTACGATTATATAATGTTGATATTTAACAACAAGTAATTGATATACAAAATAATACAGACAGAGGCAATAAGTGAAGACGGTCCTACCTAAATGAGCTTGTAATTTATGAGGAAGAGGTAGAAAAACACAAGAAAGAAAACCGTATGTCAGAGAAGAAAAGGCCATAATTCTATAATCCTAGTTGCCATGAATCATCTGACTGTATTGGCTCATTTTCTTTTCCTCCTACTATTATTAACTACTATTTTTGCTGAACAACTGAAAAAACGAATGCAGAAATTGTCCAGCTATGGTCTCACTAAGTTATGGTCTCATTAAGTTATCAACTTGATTCAATAACTCACAAAAGGTTAGACATACCCTATATATGAAGCACTTGCGCAATATGTTCCCTTGGATATTCAATATGTTCACTTCTATACTTCAAATCAACTTGATAACTGAACTTATGCTCTATGCTTTATCCAGTTAACCAGTAACAATTCACTGACAATATCACAAATTCCATTCTTCTCAAGTTATGTTTCTTCTTTAATTTTTCTGTCTGGACAATGAAGTTGACATACAATGCATGGTCAATCAATACATATCAGTCTTGACTAGGAATTCTGAACTAGAAAAACAATATGAAAAACAATAGAAAAACCCAGGACATACTTGAAAACGAGAGAAATCTCAATGTATCTTTCCTGGTAAAATATTTTATAAATAAATAAATTAATTAAATAAAAATAAAACAGGTGACGGGGAGGGGTTATCCACTGTGAGGGGGATATTTCTTGTGCCACAGACATGGCCAGTTAATTAACATATTCTTCCATGCCACCCAAGTTTTATGGTAAGAACACAGCCTGGTCAGCCTCAGTCATATCAGACGACTGTATCAATCAAATGTCCATGGGTTGATTGTCTTAAAGGAACACTATAGGGTCAGGAACACAACCATGTATTCCTGACCCTATAGTGCAAAACCCACCATTTAGGTGGTTTACTCCCCCTTAACCCATTAAAATTTAATAAAACTCACATTATTTCCAGCGCCGTGCGAGTCCGCCAGCACTGGCCCCGACCCCTTGGTGACATCATCAGAATTGCCGATATTTTGCCAATCCAATCCTTTCCCGATAGGGAAAGCATTGGATTAGCTAAAAATCGGCAACAGGGCAGGTTCAAATGCCGTTTTGAACAATCAACACCTCCTCATAGAGATGCATTGAATCAATGCATCTCTATGAGGAAAATTCAGCGTACACATGCAGAGCGTGGAGACGCTGAATGGCACTGCTTCCTACTGTGAGCAGCACTGCTGCCTACAGCACTGAGCCAGGAAGCACCTCCAGTGGCCATCTCAGGAGTGGCCATTTGGAGGTGTCCCTAGGGGTAATGTAAACAGTGCCTTTTCTTTGAAAAGGCAGTGTTTGCATTAAAATGCCTGAAGGCAATGATTATACTCACCAGTACAACTACATTAAGCTATAGTTGTTCTGTGACTATAGTGTCCCTTTAAATTAAATTCTTCCCTCATTGGGAGGGGGGGGGAGGGGGGGTCGAGTCAGAATTCATATTCATATAGTCTTTGATCAGAAAATAACACTCTTATTAAATTTGCCCCTAGTTTCAAGGTTCTAAAAGAGACAATTTGTGAAGCTAAAGTTTGCTGTAAAGAAGCGTCAGAATATTTGAAAGAAAATCTTTTGTTTACAGTATTGGCATTAAGCCTAGGGATCCACCCTTACAGGGATATTCTAAGCAAAAAACCTCCACAGTTTATTTTAGTAGTTATTATACAAATACTTTATGGTTGTGTCAAAGAGTTTACTAGCAGTTTGACTAAAACCATGACTCTCCCAGTATCTACAGATAAGGCCCACCTTCGCTGCTTGTTAATGTGGAAGTAAGCTGAGGTGTTAATGATTTTTATGATGTTTTTGGTTAAGAGGTGTCTTTAAGAAACAAGGAAGTAATGTCTGCATGTGCATGTAATGTCTGCATGTCTTCTGTTGATTTGCGTTTCCGCTTGATGGTCCATGCTAACTGCTTAGCAGCTTGAAAAACAAAAGGTGGTCCATTATTTTGGTTCTTAAAAACCCTCTTTTTTACCTCAGCTTGTATGTTGATGCAATCATTATAACTTCTACAGCCATAACTTCTACAGGGGATTCCAGCTTTCCCTGGGAGGCCGGTCCTGCAGGCGGCGAGTGAGCACTGATCGTCCTGTTCAGCTCCCTTGTGCGCCGCTTACTGATGCCAGAGCTGGAGTGACATCATATTCCGGCTCTGGCATCACTGGAGTGCGTGCGAGAGAGCTGGGCAGAGAGCGCTCAGGGGAGAAAGCCCCCTCGCGGCCTGCCCACCCGCCATGTAACGCTGCTGCCGGCCTCGGGGGGCCCTGAGGTGGCCAGCTCCTGGGTCCCCCAGGAGACAAGGCTGGCAAAATGTGGCGTACACTGGCGTACATACCGGGTTGCAGGGCGGCCTGGTCGCAGTATGTACGCCAGTGCTTGGAGGCAGGATAAGGCACATGGAGGTACTGGAGGGCAGGATAAGATACATGGAGGGGCTTGGGAGCAGGATAAGGCACATGGACGGGCTGGGGGGTAGAATAAGAGTAGGAGGGACTACGGGGTAGGATAAGATATATTGAAGGGCTGAGGAGAATAAGACACATGGAGGGGTTGTCGGCCAGAAAAGACACATGGATGGTTTAGGGGCAGGATAAGACACTTGGAAAGGTGGGTGGGGGCAGAATAAAACACATGGAAGGGCTGGGGTGCAGGATAAGACACATGGAGGGGCTAAGGGGCAGGATAAGACACATGAAGGAGCTGGGGCTAGGATAAGACACATGGAGGGGCTGGTGGGAGTAGAATAAGACACATGGATGTCAGTGTATCTGTATGTGTGTTTTTGTAACAGTGTGTATGTCACTGTTTCTATTTGTGTGTATGTGCATCTGTATGTGTGTCAGTGTGTGTATCAAATCAGACAATGGCAGCTTGATTCTTCTATTAAACTTTTGTGTCAGGTTTCTCATCACTTTACATAACTGTGCTTTATGTGATAATGACTATGCCTCTCCCCTTCATGCCATTATCAAAAAGGGGCAGAGCATGGATGTCATTACATTTTGCAAAAAGTAGTAAGACGTTCAACAGATGAGATAAGAAGCACAAAACAGGGGTTAAGAGATACACTGGGGAAGACGGGGAGGGGGGTTCAAAATGCATCCTTGCCTGAGTAGTCAAAAATTATTGTAGAATAACAATTGTCATGCATGTAAAAACAGGAAAAAGGCACAAATCAAGTTTAACATCAGTCTATGTACTTGTCCGTGTATTTGCATATGTGGCTGTGTTTGTATCTGTGTGTCTGTGTATCTTCATGTGTGGCAGTGTGTGTATCTGTGTATCTAGATGTGTGTCAGTGTTTGTATCTTTATGTCTGTGCACCTGCCTGCATGGCATTGTTTGTATCTGTGTCTGTGTTTCTACATGTCTGTCAGTGTGTGTATATGTGTATCTAGATGTGTGTCAGTGTTTGTGAGTGTCAGTGTTTGCTTCACTGTGTCTGTATCTGTATGTGTGTCATTGTGTGTATCTAGATGTGTGTCAGTCTTTGCTTCTGTGTGTCTGTGTATCTGCATGTGTGCCAGTGTTTGTATCTAGATGTGTATCTGTATGTGTGTTTTTGTGTGTCTGTATCTTTATATATGTTAGTGTTTGTATCTGTGTGTCTGTACATCTGTACATGTGTCAGTGTGTGTATCAAATCAGAGAATGGCAACTTGATTCTTCTATTAAATGCTTGTGTCAGGTTTCTCAACCCTTTACATGCCTGCGCTTTATTATCATATCCCATCTGAGGCAACATTTTTCTAAGCTAAGGAGGTTTACATTTGTAAACCTTTTTTCATAGCTAAAAAATTCTATTCCTTTTGTTAATTTTGTAGCCCACCTCTGCACATTTCTAGTCCAATAATATCCTTCTTTAGAACAGGTGCCCAAAATTGCACAGCATATTCAAGATGTGGTCTTACCAAATGATATATAAAGAGGCAAAATAATATTCTCATCCTGAGAATGAATGCCTTTTTTATGCATTACAATACCTTACTTACTTACAATACCTTAGCCACTGCAGATTGACATTGCATATTGTTGCCTAGTTTATTGTCTATAACAATTCCCAGATCTTTGTCATGTCTTGTTATCCCTACTTCATTACCATTTAGGGTATAAGTTGCTTGTTCATTCTTCACTCCGAAGTGCATAACTTTGCGTTTTTCTACATAAAATTGAATCTGCCATTTGAGTGCCCAGTCCACCTGTCTATCTAAATCCCTCTGCAGCAATGTAATATCTTGTTTACATTGTATTGTTTTACAAAGTTTTGTGTCATCTGCAAACAATGAAACATGACTTTCAATGCGGTCTTCAAGATCATTTATAAACATGTTAAATAGAAGCGGTCCCAGAACAGGATTCTAAGGGAAACCACTTACCACCTCTTTCCAGCTTGAAAATTTACCATTAATGACAACTCTTTGTACTCTATTTTTAAGCCAATATTCTACCCCAAAACAAGAATTTTCATCTAGACCAATTTCTTTCAGTATGGAAACTAATCTATTGTGAGGAACCATACCAAACACCTTGGCAAAATCCAAATAGATCACATCCACTGCAACTCCCTCATCTATACTTCTACTTACTACTTCGTAGAATGCAATTATGCTAGTTTGATATGACCTATGTTTCATAAAACTATGCTGACGTTCTTCTCAATGAATTCCTGAATATTATCCTTTACTAACCTTTCAAATACTATCTTAGCCACAGAAGTTATGCTCACAGGTCTATAATTTCCAGGCAAGGATTTTGATCTATTTTGAATATAGGAACCACATCTGTCTTTCTCCAATCCTCTGGTGCAATTCCTGAAAGAAAAAAGTATCGTGAAAGATTAAAAATAGAGGTTCACTTATTTCCAAATGTAGTTCATGAAGTACTCGTGGATCAATATTGTCAGGCAGGGCCGGACTGGCCCACCGGGATACCGGGAAATTTTCCGGTGGGCCGCACTGAGAGGGGGCCGGCCGCGTTCCAGACTGGAGCCGCGGGGAGAGATAGGGAAAGGGGGGAGGGAGGGAGAGGGAGAGACACAGGGAAAGGGGGAGGGAGGAGAGGGGAGAGACACAGGGAAAGGGAGGGGGAGGGAGATGGGAGGGGAGAGACAAGGAAAGGGAGGAGGGAGAGAGATGGGGAGAGGGGAGAGACAGGAAAAGGGGGGAGGGAGAGAGATGGGGAGAGGGAGAGATAGGAAAGGGGAGGAGGGAGGGAGAGACACAGGGAAAGGGGAGGAGAGAGGTGGGGAGAGGGAGGACAGGGAAAGGGGGGAGGAAGAGAGATGGGGAGAGGGGAGAGACACAGTGAAAGGAGGGAGAGATGGGTTGGATGGGGAGAGGGGAGAGACACAGGGAAAGGGGGGGAGAGATGGGTTGGAGGGAGAGACAGGGAAAGGGGGGAGGGAGAGAGATGGGGAGGAGGGAGAGACACAGGGAAAGGGGGGAGGGAGAGAGATGGGGAGGAGATAGAGACACAGGGAAAGGGGGTGAAAGAGGCAGAGGGTGAAGAGAGAGACAAAGAGGGAGAAATTAGAGAGACACACAAGGGGAGGGGATGAAAGAGGCAGAGGCAAAGGGGAGACATTGACACATACAAACACTGCCCACACACACACACACACACACACCATACACATTCACACACTGCCCACACACACACACACCATACACATTCACACACTGCCCCCACACACACACACCATACACATTCACACACTGCCCCCACACCCACACACTGAACCTTTCACACACATTGCACCCCTCACACATTGCACCACTGCTCCTATACCCTACTACAGCCCCATATCCCAGCAGACTCCAGATAAGTTGTCAAACTGTTCTTAAACGGTTTGACTACTTACTCTGGGAGGGGGTGCCGACACTCCTGGCACCATAACCACTACACAGAGGAGTAGTGGTTATTGTGCATGGAATATTTCTTTAAATAATCTACAAGTGCCCCTCCCGGGCTCAGGCTCTGGATCCGTCACTGGTATATGACATGTATATTAATGTGTATATTTGTTATATATATATATAGATATATATATATATATATATATATATATATATATATATATATATTATATTTACACATATTAATGTACATTTATATATGCATAATACACAGAGAAATTTCATTAATATGTACCATATGTAATGAGCAGATATTGGCCCAATCTTGTTGCTAGGTGCATACTCAAGCACAATAACATATTTAAAGTGAAGAGCACACCCACAGGACTTCAAAATAAAAATTTTTACAGTTGTGCCCTACATACATTCACCATTTCAGTCCCATTAACAAGCTTTCCTTAATATGTCAAAGTAGTTGGACTGAAACATTGATTACATGCAAAGGCACGTCTGCTTAAAATAAATCTGCACTTTTATTTATTTTGAAGCCTTTGAGTGCGCTTTTTACGTTGAAGTACTTTTTAATTTTAAGTTATCTGTTGTAACTCTGTATCTGCACACTATGCTGGCGCGACGCATTATGGGGCTGGTAAATATTTTTTTTCCAGGGCTGCTTTTAATTCCCAGTCCGGCCCTGTTGTCAGGTCCTGGAGCTCTGTTTTGTATTAACTTTCTTTAGTTTCTGCAGCATTTTGTCTTGAGTCATACAACTACTATTTTTCTGCAAGATTTTTTGCAGCAATCATTTGCATAGTTTCTTCCTTACTATATACTGAGGAGAAATAGTTGTGTCATTAACTAACACCCCCATCACTGTTTTCAGTGTGCCTATACTTCCTTTTTTACATTTTTATTTTTAGAATTTATATACTTAAAGATGCTTTAGGGTTGGTTTTGCTCTCTTTGGGATCACTTTCTCGTTTTGTAGTTTAGAGCACCTAATCACCTTTTTGCAATCATTATTGGCTTCTTTATATCTTTACAGAATGCCTCTGATTTGTCAAATTTAAAGGTTTTAAATGCCTTTTCTTATTTTTTATTTTTTGATTCACTTACCCACTAAGCCACATTGGTTTCAATTTGTTTCTTTTATATTTATTACCCAATTGTACATACTGAGAAATGTACTTTTATATTCCATTTATCCTCAGTGTTTTTTTCACTAAAGAGTTTATGGCAGTCAATATGTTGTAAAGATGCCCTTATTTTATTGAAATTGGCCTTTTTAAATGAAATGTTTTAGTATACCCCATGTGCTTTTGTTTTTTTGAGTTTATTTCAAAGGACACTATATTGTGATCAATATTTTTCAAGTGCTCACCTACTTGAATGTTGGTCAGAAGATCAACATTGTTTGTTAGAACCAGGTCCAGACAAGAGTCCTGTCTAGTTGGTGCTTGTACCAGTTGTAACATGAAGGTGTAATTTAACAAGTTCAAAAACCTAATTCCCTTTGCTGTACTACTAGTCCCTCTGACTCAGTTTATGTCTGTGTAATTAAAATATCCAATAATTAATGTTGCCCAGATTTGTAGCTTTCTAAATTTGCTCAAACAGCTGTTCTTCCTCATCAATATTAACATTAGGTAGTTTATAATATATCTCAACCAATTAATTTCCTTCTTTTCCCCCCAAACAGATATTTACTCATAAACCTTCCACATTTTCCTCATCACATTCCACTTGCTTGAGATTTGGCTTTAACTCTTAGTTGACAAACATACCCCACCACCTTTCCTGTTTTTTCTATCCTATCAAAATAATGTGTAACCATGATAGTTAACTGCCCAGTCATGTGTCTCATCCCATCATGTTTCTGTTATGCATATTATGTCATATTTCTCAGTGTATGCTATTGCCACTAGATAAGCCATTGTGTTATTTAGGCTCCTTGCATTAGTAAGCATACATTTCATTTTATCATGACTCACTTGTACTTTATGTGAATTTTTATTACTATCTCCTCTGTTCTGATCTTGCCCCTCCCCCATCTCCATCCCCCCTGTACTGAGCTAAAGCCCATCTCCTTTCTGTCTTATTTCCATTTTGTAGATTACTATGTCCCTACCCCCCGCCCCTACCACCATTAGTTTAAAATATTTTTCAACTTCTAGCCATCCTGTCACCCAGCACTGCAGACCTTCTCCTGTTTATGTGCAATCCATCATGGCTCTAAAGGTTGTACCCAAGTACAAAATCGCCCTTGTGCTCTAAAAGCCCCAAACTCTCCTTCCTGCACCAAAACCTCAGCCATGCATTGACCTCTCTAATCTCCCGCTGCCTTTCCAATGTAGCGCGTGGCATGGGTAAGATCTGAGAGAATACCATTCTGGAGGTCCTTTTCTTGAGTTTGCTACCTAATTCCATGAAATCATTCCTCAGGACCTTCCATCTTCCTCTAACTTTGTCATTGGTACTAACTCTTTATCATGTTCCTTTGAATGCTGGGTCATCTCCAGCCCCTCCAAATAATCCATCCACTGTGAGATAGCAAACTGTCTGGTTGAGCCGATCAGAGCTGCAGATTACCCTACCTATTCTCCTAATAATAGATTCCCCTACCACCACAACCTGTCTAGCCTTCCTTACATTCTCATCTGTACTAGAGGGGCTGTTTCATGGGCTGTTAGAAGGAACAGATTCCTCTAGTACAGCTACTCTTGAGCTGATGTACCCAACATCTTCACTCAAATGGGCAAATCTGCTAGGTTGCACAAAGTCAGGACTTTCCCTTTTCCCTCCACCCTGCTACCTCACCCCACTGTCACCCAGCTACATGCCTGTTCCTCAGCAGTTTTTTTCTCCTCTCACTTTACTACCTGCCCCCAGTAAACTCTGCTCAGTGAGCAGCAGACCCCTCTCAACATTGTCAATCAACCTCAATCGCAATTTGATACACCAGATCTCAAATCTGAGCTTCTAGGGAAGCCACACACACACTCCTGTCATATAGGTATGGACCCTGGGCGGATGCATCCAGGAATGCATGCAACAAGATGTGCACTGAATAAAATACATTTGCATATTGTTCTAATATAACAGATAAGCTGTGCATTTTTTTCTAAAATATTTTCAATTCACATATTTTTTTTTATATAAAAAACACATGACAGTTACAAACCTTTGCAGCTTTTCACCGACATTGCACTTTATTGCCTAACCTATTATATACTTGTCTTTAAAAAAAAAAATCCATTAAAGAAAAAGCCATTAAAGATGTCATGTTGTATGTTAATTTTCCCTCCAAACATGCATAACTTTGGATTTATCTATAGGGCATATCATCTCCAACTTGTCTGCTCAGCCCACTAATTCATCCAAATCACTCTAGTAGAGAAGTGAAATCCTGCCTAGACTGTAATTTTCCACCTAGTTTTTATTTATTGTGTGCAAATACTGAAATGTGACATACAGTTTCCATCATTAATGAACAGAAAAAAAGAAGTGGACCCATAACAAAAATATGAATGTACTGACCTCCTCCTGTCGTTGAACTCTGCTCCTTAGAACTGCTCTGACTCACAGTCTCCTAGCCCCATACTCTTTAAAAACAATATATATTTGAATTATAAAGGTATTTATCTGTGTATAAATATTAAAACGTGTATTTAGTGTAAATTACTACAAGCAATTCAATGTCCTAATAGTCATTGAACGACTTTAAAAACAGCATATAAGTGCAATTTAAACTTTTTTTTTTGCAGGCTATTAGACGGTACTCTGCTTACCATGTTTGTACAACGTGAGAATTTCCCATTGACAAAAACAAACATTTTCCTGTGAACTTAATGCGTTCACATTGAGTAACATGTCTGAAGGTACTAGGAAGGAGGGTGGGGCAGCACTAACCCAGTGTCTATTTCCTATATATATATATATTTTTTTTTATTAACAGGTGGCATGTAACATATAGGTATATATGTACCTTCTGCCTTTTATCCTCACCACATTTCAGATTTATTCTTTTTATGTTTAGTTTGCTCTCTTCGTCTATTGGCATTTAAGTTTATAGACAATTGTCTCCAATACTATAACATTATCAACTTGAACAATGAACACGACTACAACAGACTTCTCTAAAACTAACAATTATGTATCTCACATTGTGACCAAGATCTGTTTATATTTGTTTGCACGTTAAGTATTGGCTGTTGAACAGTTGAATGTGTTTGTTTTTCTACATGTATGGTCTTTCCGCTACAGTCATCCCTTTTTGGTATATTATTTTTCTTTGAACACCATGTAAGTGCAAGGATTCAACTGTGATGACTGTACCAGTAACGGAGTGTGAATGGCTTATTGGTGAGGCATTGGGGGATAATTGGTCCCCAACATTCATTATTATTATTATAGCCCACAACGACTGAGGGTCAGTAGGAATTAATGTGGCATGGGAGGGAGAATAGCCCCCACATTAATTAGCACTCTACCCACTGACCACAGCAGTGGACAGAGTGTCCACCTTTTTACTAAATTAGAGCCTCATTGTGGTAGACAGATTCTATGATCCCACCCTTTTGTTATTTAATTATTCTTTCTTTCTTTCTTCAAGGGATTATGTATTTATTTTAAAGTGGATATGACTACTGCAAATATCAAAACTGCATTACTGTTTACAGTCCTATCTCGACGTGAATGCAGCAAATACTACAATGTAACATATGTCTAATCAAAATATAGAGTTAAACTGAAAAAACACACAATATCATATACAGGTCACACACACAATAAGTACATTGATCATCCCCAACATTAAAACCGCATACCTAATATCGTGTAGGTTCCCCCCTTGTGCTGCCAAAATAGCTCTCATGCATTAACATGTCATGTGGTACCAAGACATTAGCAGCAAATCCTTTAGGTCCTGCAAGTTGCGGGGTGGGGCCTCCATGGATCAGATTTGATGTTCTAGCACATCCCAGAGATTCTCAATCTGATTGAGATCTGGGGAATTTGGAGACAAAGGCAACATCTTTAACTCTTTGTCATGTTCCTCAAACCATTCCCAAAATTTTTTGCAGTGTGGCAAGGGGCATTATCCTACTAAAAGAGGACACTGCCATCAGGGAACAGAATTGCCATGAAGGGGTGTACATGGTCTGCAAAAATCTCTAGATAGTTGGTACATGTGAAAGTAACATCCACATGAATGCCAGGAATCCAAGGTTTTCCAGCAGAACATTGCCCAGAGCATAACACTGCCTCCACTGGCTTACCTTCTTACTAGTGCATCCTGTTGTCAACTCTTCACCAAGTACATGCACCCAGCCATTCCCTTAATATAAAAGAAAATGTGATTCATCAGATCAGGCAACTTCCTTCCATTGCTCCATGGTCCAGTTCTGATGATCATGTCCCCGTTGAAGGCACTTATAGTGGTGAACAGGGGTCATCATGGGCTACACAGCCCCATATGTAGTAAAGTGTGATGCACTATTTTTTCTGACACCTATCTATCATGGCCAGCATTATGTTTTTCATCAATTTGAGCAATAGTAGCTCTTTTGTATTATCGGTCCAGATGAGCTTGCCTTCATTCCCCACATGCATCAATTTGTTATGCTTCCTTGGATCACTAGGTACTAACCACTGCACTTGGAACACCCTGCAAGACTTGCCGTTTTGGAGATTCTCTAACCCAATTATCTGGTCATCACTATTTGGCCCATGTCAGAGTCACTCAGATCTTTTTGCTCTCCCATTTTTCCTGCCTTCAACACATGAAATCCAAAAAATGACTGCTCACTATTATATCCCACCCCTTGACAGGTGTCATTGCAACAATATAATCAATGTTATTCACTTAACCTGTCAGTGGTTTTAATGTTGTGGCTGATCAGTGTATACTATGAGAAGCATTAAATTGTACGTGGTCGCAGGTGACGTCAGCTTGGATGATGACATCGACAGAGGCCGAACTGTAGGATGAAAGGGAGGAGTATCTGCACTGGAAACAAGGTAAGTAAAATAGATGAATCTTACATTTTACAGAGCAAAGGGGTGTGGATAGTGAACACATTGATACAAGGGTACCTATAGTTCAGAAATAATGATTTTAATTTTCAGGACTACTGGTTCCCTTTAATACTTTCAATGTACAGTACTTTTGAGTGTAAATATGGGGAAAACAGATCTTGTGTCATCTGCTGCTTTAACTGACATACTGAAACGTGTTTATTGATAGTTTGCTGATAAAGCATATCTGAGTCTAAGCATATATTAGATATTAGATTTCTATTATAATTAATTTCCTTCCATTCACGTATATGATTTATTTTAATAAATGTCAACATTTTGAAATGTTTATATATTGCTATGAAATACTATGCAACTCATTAAGAAATCAGGTTTATTTTTTTTTCCTGTAAAATTGGCAACAAAAAGGACTCTTTATCAGTATTCAGTTTCTATTTAAGTAAATGTTTTAAAATTTTTAATTTTAAATTCACATCAAATATTTGCCAAGAAAATAAATTCTTATCAAATAAGATAGACGTTATCAAGATTTGTTTTATGTTTGCGAGGTAACATTTTGGCAAATTGCTGCTTTAATGAAAAATATGAAACCAAAGTGTACACTATTTTGGATGGGTGTCCGTATCCACTAGAGATATGTTGCTATATCCCAGTGTTGTAGGGATCAAGATCACTTGTTAAATAACCTAATATATGTACCAGAAAATAAGAGACTTTACAAATAAATCTTCACCAAGATGTTTCCATTAGACTTATTAATGTGCTTTGATCCATACTGCAATTTGTCAGAATTTGCACCAGTTGGGTAATTGGTTGATTCCTTAATGCCAAACCAAAATGCATCCCAATCACAGACCAAACAAAGTACACAGTGGCTGAGCATGTCTGTTTCGATTCGTGATTATGGATTCCGCCTGTGTCACTATAAAAAAAGATATAATTGATGGGAAAAGGGTTGATTGATATCTAGGGGACAGTCACTATTTTTTTTTTTAATTTAGAGATGAAGTAAGAAGTGGACAATAGAGGGAAAATGGTTTGGCCAAATCAAGTTTTATTGCCAAGTTTAGTTTCCATTGCTTTATAATCCCAAAAGTATGCTTACCACTAATTTGTTGCACACTACTTTAAAATTGTCTTGAAAATTAATTGAAAGTAATTGAAAATTAGTAATTCACTTAATATAAATATACCAAAGGTCATATAGGTTATTGACCAGGTCCTATAATCCTGCAGTGGTAACTACTGTGGCTTTTAAAAAAACTGCAATAATTGCGTTGGTAGTGTTATCTATACTTCTAGTGGCTGTATAATGTATAATCCTTTCCTTTGGAGGAAGTCCTAATGGGAGCAGGTTTACTGGGTTCTCAAGTTCAGCATATTCCAAATTACGTGGACTGATTGTTGTGAGGGGCTGGAGATGACCCTTCTGTCTTGGTGTGCCTTGGTACCAATGGGTTCTAAAAAATCAGTTCAAGAAATTATGAAGCATTTTCTGAGATACCACCTACATCATTAGGTCCCCCCCACAGGCTTATGTCAGCGGAATGAAAGGGAGTGGAGGCAGAGCCTGAACCAGTACCTATGGGCATCGGCCCTGGAATAAGGTAAGTGACAGAAGGGTTTTTTAACCCCTTCTGCACCACAAGTGGAGGGCCATGAGTGAGGGGGCACTATCGGAACCTATAGTGCCAGGAAAACAACTTTGTTTTCCTGGCACAATAGTTTCCCTTTAACAGTGTTTTTTGTTTGTGTGTATTTTGTTGTTGTTGTTTTCATATCATTTTAAGTTTTCAGTACTTATATTTAGTAAATTATAGTCTGTATTTTAGCTAATTGTGGATTGTTTAATATTTCATGTTTAGCCTAGTATAAGCTGCTATCACTTAAGGATTTGAAGTCTTTTTATTCTGTATGCATTATCTGCTTGAGTTAATTATGGGAGTGGTTGCTTAGTTTCACAATGCTAATTGGAAGTTTTCTCTATATTTAAGTTGAGGTTACACTATGCAGAAAAAATGTTCAAATGAAAGCATTGCAGTTAATGCCATATTTACTGAGCTCTATTTAAGCTCTGCATGGTTCTATTGCTTATTGGTTAAAGATGAATGCCGCTTAACTGGAGTCCTATCTCAATACATCAGGGATAGGCAACCTTCGGCACCCCAGATGTTGTGGACTACATCTCCCTTGATGCTTTGCCAGCATTATAGGAGATGTAGTGCCGAAGGTTGCCTATCCCTGCAATACATAGTGTACTCCATATATTTATGCCTACGAGTGTTGTTCCATACCTCTGTAAAAACTGTGAGACAGTGGGCACTCAAGACCCAGCACATATACTGTATAACCTTGTAAGGAAGTTTGGGGGTGAATTTGATAGTGGCCATTTAGTGGTTTGGGAAGTGATTAGCCAGTTGGGAAATAGACAGTTTGGTAACAGTTAGAAGTGATTGTAGTGGGTGGAGGGGTTCATGAGAAGTGTGCCCAGTCCGTTTTGTCCATTCCAGAAGAACAGAGTAAATATTTTGTGAAAGTCAGTTCACGTGTTTCTGTACTGGAGGAAGCTCTTCCTCGTAACATTCAATATAACAGACCCTCATTAAAAGATGTGATCAAGAATAGAGGAAAGGCTAGGCAAGTAGTGGTGGTTGGGGTTCTCTTATGAAGTATTAAGTAATTAGTGACCTTGAATTTATTAACTGATCAGT
The DNA here is from genome assembly GCA_933207985.1 of Pelobates cultripes. Taxonomy (NCBI): domain Eukaryota; kingdom Metazoa; phylum Chordata; class Amphibia; order Anura; family Pelobatidae; genus Pelobates; species Pelobates cultripes. Next base: position 146,762,176 of record OW240912.1, read on the forward strand.
TTACTATCTCCTGGGTTCTCAAGTTCAGCATATTGCAAATTACATGGACTGATTGTTGTGAGGGGCTGGAGATGACCCTGCTCTCTTGGTGTGCCTTGGTACCAATGGGTTCTAAAAAATTAGTTTAAGAAATTAGGAAGCTTTTTCTGAGATACCACCTACACCATGACCAGAAGGAACATATAAGGTTAATTGAGACACCTTTCAACTCACAATCCCTCACCCCTAAGCAATCCCATGTGACAAAGGACCAAGAAACTCTTTTGGAACTCTTTGTAACTCGCTATCCACTTATAACTCTTAACAATTTGCAATATTAGATCACCTCTGCACTAAACTCAATTATTTATTGTTTTTTCTTGCTGAGGTGCACTACAATTTCCATAGTTCAGGTTTTACCTCATCTGTGCAAGTAATATTTACCTATCTCAGGTTCAGCTACATGCCATATGTATGCACTTTTAAAAAATCATTTAAATAAACATTATACATTCTTACATGTATATTACCTAACATTTTGTTTGATGTTTTGTTGTTCTATATCTATATATATATTTCAATAAAAGTATGGGGTAGTATAAAGCATTACATTTTCTTAAATAATGTACATAAAGCAGATGAGAACTATAAATGTCTGCTTGCTAATGCTTACTTAGCGATGAAGTCCTTCCTTAAACAATCTTACAATATATGAAGATTTGAGGTAGGCAGATATATATTGTTAGGCATCTTGCCCAAGAACATTACTGATAAGGTGGCCTGACAGGATTCAAGTCTAGGTGTCCCAGTTCTAAGACAATGACTTTACCACACCAATATAAAATGTTATAATCATATATTACAGGTACGTGATTGTAGTGGAGCTGCAATATTAAATCCCAATATCTCCGCTGGTAAAAGAAGGTAATCCAAGGGAAGCGCCGAAAATGAATGCAATATCCCAAATCCCCCAGTAACCGGACGAAACACAGTTCTGGGAGTCAACTGACGATTTTATTCACAAGCTCCAGTATTTATGTGGTTCCCCATGCAAGGGGTTTCCTTACTGACTTTACAGGGGTTGTACAGTAGGGGACTACATGGGGGACTTCACATATAGAACATTTCTCCCACCATGCACTGCTGTACGAGAGGGATACTCCCACTAGAATATCCTGTTAAGTGGATTATCCCTCCGTACAGCAAAACTGGCTTTTTACATAAAAATCCATAACTTCTATTTTATTCATGTCACTGTACCGAATGACTGTTCGGCAGATAGATGGGGTCTGAGCACATACTTCGTGAAAGTACAGCTCAGATCCCAGCACAATCAGCCGAACGCCGCGCGAAATATACTTTAACATACATTCATCATAAAAGTCACGAATACCTAAGTGGGGAAAAAGTACCAAAAGACCCGCGCTCTGGAAGTCCAGCGGTGTTCGTGCCATCAAGTAGCCGATTTTAGTTCCAGGCACTCGACGACCAAACACCGCTGGGCAAAAAGGGAATCCAAGATGGCTGCCGCCTCGTGGTCGGTACCTGAACGACGGCCACCCGGGGAATCAATTAACAGCCAATAGATACATTGTTGCGATCGGTTAATGGGAGCCACATGACCCCCTGTGTGTGGGCTCCCATTCGGTACTTTGTTCGTTTAACGAACAGTGTTGAAAATCACTGTTCGTGAAACTACCATATGAATGCTAGCAGCTTTCGTGCCACTAGCATACAAATTCCCTCATTTTCCACATTTTAAACAAACACATCCAACTGCATATATAAACCAGTCTTTCTAGGGCAACCCTTAAAGTGAAACAAAATAGTCTGAAGTGGCTAGGTTTGCCACAGTGATATTGGATGCTTTTAAGTAAGGGATGTGAGCTGTTCGGTTTAATAGTGTTAGTAATAAGCAGTATGAGCATTGATGCAGCTCTAGTTAGTATATTTTGTCTACACAGACCATAACCAAAGACCACAAATGTTAGAACAGTGGAGAAAAATAGCGTATGCAGAAATACCAGTATTAAAAAGTCTAAAGATCTGCCACTATTCTTAAAATGAGCTTGGATGATTATTTTGGACAAAGTAAAAGAAAAAATAAATCAGGTAAAAGCAAATTAAAGTATTTACAACTGGCAGTCGCTGCTTACATCTTTTGGGCTACAAAATGGGGCAATATTAGTATCCCCATAATATGTGAAAAACTGATTGGAATGGCCAAACTATATCCCCAAATGCAGGTGGTCATTTCGGGGATTTAACCTTTAACCAACGCTGATCCCCTGATGTTGAGGAAGCTTTGCTGACTAAGTATTATGGGAGTTCCAAGCGTACACCCAAATACTGAGCCCCAACTGCTGCAGAAGTGTCATCTTCTGCGTTACATTTTTAAACAAATAGCATTACATTTCCTAATGTAACTTAAAAAAAAATCCAGAGCCACACACAATAAAATACATCCTTTCAGCTTGCTGGGCGAGACAAAATGCCCTTATAGCCTGTAAGGCAAGTATTTATAACCATTTATTAGGAGCTTAGTCATCATGGGCTAATGTAATTGTTTGAATCCCTCAAGCTCCTATTCTTAATCAGTTGTAATGAAAGGGATTTAAAATCCCTTGCATCACAGTAGGAAAGCAATATTAACATGTAAACTAACAGCACCTTCCTCTGCCTCACCTTCAGTCTTTAAGATCACTATTACAGATACAGTATATCTGTTGCATAAGCCCAGTTGTTTTGATGCTATGATTACACCATAAGGAACACAAACATTAGTGGTAAATAACACTTGACCAACCTGAATGTAGCAAATCAAAAAATGAGCAAAAGTATATCTTCCAAATGTCAAATGGACAAAGAATAGCACATTCATTTTAGTAGTGTGAGTGGAGGTTTGGCCAGGGGCAGGCTGTTCTGAGAAATTCTAGGTGATTTACTAATAGCAATTTGTGCAAATGAAAGGTACAGAGGCCCTGTATGTTTTATTTTTTTTCTGACTTGTCAAAAAAACTACTTTTTTTTGTGTTGAGAAAGCAATTTATTTGGCAAGAAAACAAGTTTATGTCAACACAACAATTTTTTTTTCTCAACATAAGTCAGAAAAATATTAACAATACATGGCCTTTCTGGACTTTCATAGAAAGGTAATTTAAAACAAGAACAATGCATTTTATTTTAACAGTCTGATTAAGACATATATTGTAGTTTAAAGACACATTACTGTATTAATGCTCTTGAGCTCTGCTGTGCACTCAGACACACCAACAATATGGAGCTCCTAGAAAAGAGGGACAGAGGGATTTGAACACAAAACAGGAACTGTTCCTCCTAAATAGGAATACTTGGGAGATAAGGTTGAAGGACAATCAGCTTGTTATAAGGCAAACTGCATAGTGGCCGTGACAACCTCTCGTGGCAAGGAACCATATTGGATGGCCACCAAAAAAGTCTTCCTTGCTCTTCCACTCCTAACACAACCCTCCCCAAAAAGAAGTGAACATGATATTTTCTTTTTTCAGCAAAGTACATTGAACTAAACTTTACGTGTCTTCAGTCTTTGGGTAATCTCCCAGCTTCTATGAAACAGCAAGGGTATCAGTGGATATTTTACTCCAACAAAAGTATCAGATTGGCCAGGAGTTAATTAAAACACAGTGGCAGGTGCATAACCACAGGAAACACTCAGAAGATCGACTCTCCCAGGACTTTTAGAGTAAATATAAAACGTAGCATTTACTTAAAAGTTAAAAACATATACAAACACAGAATGGACCTCAAACATCATGCAGAACAATGTTTGTGGAATTGCGATGTTTGTATACGCTTTTAAATTTTAAATAAATGCTACGTTTTATACTTACTTTAAAAGTCCTGGGAAAGTCGATCTTCTGAGTTTTTCCTATGATTGGGGGTTGTCGCAAAGATAATTAGTGTGGTGAGTATATGAAGTAGGTGTATATGATTAAGGAATAGTATGTGATTAAGGAACTGGAGAAATGGTGTGTGTGTGTGTGTGTTGGTTGTGGTTGGTGCAGAGAGTATGATTTGAAGACATTTGGTTTGAATCAGTGGTGTTTATGTCTGTTAATAATAAATAAAATATATGGTTTATAATCAGAAGATGTATGATAGAGATAGTTTAGATAGAGAGACAGATCAGAAAAAGAGAGACAAGAGAGAGACAAAAAGGCAGATTTGTAGAGTTCAGGTATTGTTATGCAACATATGAGATGATTAGACCGGGATCACGAAGATAGAAATATATCCACCACTATAGCTCCACATTTTGTACAACCATGTAGCTCCTTCAAGTAGATATCTGAAGATTCACTACAGTCCAAACTAGGAACCACTCAGACATTAATGCCACAAATGCCTCAACCTGTGGCAGAATTCTCCTTGCCTATACATACTTTACCAGTACCTTCCCAATAGACAAGTGTGAATAGCGAGGGGTGTAAGAGAATCTTGTCTTCTGTCCAAACTCAATTTTTGACAGCCTCACCAGCATGTTTACAATAATAGGATCCATTCGTTCTATTCATGTTTGCTACTGTTTGCTACTGTAACAAAATGGAATAGCTGAAAAGAACTGAAATGTTTTATCTTGACAAAGAAGCAGTCCATATCTAAATCAACCACCACAACACCAACTGGTGCACTAGAATGCCTTTCAAGCAATACTTGCAAACCACCAAAACATCGAGTTTGTGCTATATCCACTTGAAAATATGCAGCTCTGCTCTTGTTTTTGATTTTCAGTATAGTGTTGCACTTTGAAGATGTATCTTTGTCATCTCTCTAATTGTAGGTTTTTATAATTTAGATATATTGTAATATAGGATTTAGTTTAGATTCATTTACTGCAACACATATTACTCTCGTGGCTTTCATGCAAGTTATTGGTTTTATTAAAGGGACATTATAGGCACCCAGACCACTTCAGCTTATTAAAGTGGTCTGGGTGCAATGCCCCTGTCAGCTTAGCCCTGCAATTGTAATTATTGCAGTTATTGACAAGCAAGGGGAGCACTATAGAATGCTATGGAGCTAGGAATACAATTATGTACTCCTAGCCTATATTGTCCCTTTAAGTTTGGTAATGTCTTGTTCAGTAAGAAAATTAAAAAATTAGTATTCCTCCCAAGGTATTGCTATAGAGCCGTGGGTGAGGGCAAATGGGGCAGTGACAGGTTCCCCCAGCATTTTACAAGTCCAATTCCCAGTGGCATGTGGTCTTTCTTAGAGACTGGCTTCTTAGAGCATTAGCTGCCCAGTTGCTAGATTTATATACAATGAGCAGATTGAGTGAATAACCCAGAGTGTTTTGGGAAGTCTTTAAATATAAATTTGCAAATACTGTACTTTAATGCCCAAACTTTTAGTTTTTAATTAAGCATTCACAAAGCAAAGAAATTCTGAACATAAACTTCCCTCACTCAGGTGCTCTGCATTGCATCATCATATCATCAAAACATTATAATTAGAGGAAAAAATGTTGAACTACTTGCAATGCGATTAATGGCATAATTAATTACATCATCCTACACATATGATGAACCATATATAGAAAACTATACACATCACTAAGCAAAAATATATTTGATTTCCTTTGAAGAAAAAAAAGTTTGTAAAGAGACTTTATGCTATATGTGATGTGAATATTAATTTCACTGATGATGTTACATATGTTAACTGCAGAGACAGTGGTGTACCTACCACGGTCACAGGGGTTACCACTGCGACCAGGCCCATCACTCCAGGGGCCCGACGCAGTTTCGACACCTGCAACTGTGGGCCGATTGCATACCTTTAGAGCCAGTGCACTGCCGCACCGGCTCGGGGCCCGGCAGTTGTTGGGTTACTGCCAGGAGGGGAGCTCTGACACAAACACTGACAGACACACACTAATAGTACACACACACTCAATTACAAGAAGACTGATTTGACAGACACTCACAAATTATTAATATTGTTATAATTAAAAATTTTCCACCCAGCCTTTCTACCTGGAAAGCTGGCGTGGGTATTTTGTTGGAGGTCCAGTGGAGCTGCTGTTAGGCGGGCGGCTGTATTAGCATCAGAGACAGCGAGGGAGCTGTGATCTCCCTGCCCTGCTCCCACGTGCCTTACGGGCTGTCTACTGATGCCGGGAGCCGTAATTACATCATATTCCAGCTCCCGGCATCAGCAAACGGTGCACGACGGTACAGAGCAGGGAGATCACAGCTCCCTCGCCGTCTCTGATGCCAATACAGCCGCTCACCAGGGGGGTCCATAAGGTGGCTAGCAGGCCAGTTCTTGGAACCCCCTATGACAGGGGGAGCACCGGGGACGTCTGAGTGGGCATTTAGATGGTGGCATTTTTTGCCACCCCCTGGTTAGTGCCGCCCAAGGCAAATGCCTAGTTTGCTTTGGGCTTAATATAGCTTTGACCACGGCGGTGAGTAGGTACTGTAGGGGAGGGGGGAGAGACACATGGACGGGCTTGGAGGAGGGACTGGGACACATGAAGGTGCTGGGGGGGAGAAGAGAATGAGACACATGGAGGGGCTGTGGGGGAGGGAATGAGATACATGGAGGGGCTGGGGGGGAATGGGACACATGGAGTGGCTGGGTGGAATAGGACACATGGAGGGGGTTGGGGAGAATTGGACACGTGGAAGGGTTGCAGGGGGGGATGGGTCACAGAGATTTGCTGGGGGGAGAGAATGACTCCAATGATGGGGCTGGGAGGAGAAAATTAGACACTTTGAATTCATCTCGAATCCTCACTTTAATGAATGGCCCTGTGTGTTTGAGCAAGAGAGGAGGTAAGAGGATTAAAATAAAGTATTGAGCAACATGGTGTAAACAGAACTTGGAAAAAATATCACAGGGTACACTGGTGGTACATACCTCCCAAGTGTCCCTATTTAGGATGGACAGTCCCTATTTTGGGCCTAATTATTTTGTCCCTCTTTTCTTTCATAATGCCACTCTTTTCTAAGTTTATATTGTTTGTGTGTCTGAATGTGTTTAGAAATCATTTCCGCAGTGCAATACATCAACTGCCAGGGTGGGGCCAGATCATGCACCCTTTCGGCTAGTCACGAAAGAGATCTACAGTTTTTGCTTCCAGCGCAACATTACACTCCAAGCGGAATATCTGCCAGGAGAGGCGAATATCACAACGGATTGGTTCTCCAGACATTGGAGGGACGTCAGCGTCTGGCAACTCCACTGGTTGGTGTTCCTACGCATTGCCTTCCTGCGAGGTCCATTCAATATAGACCTCTTTGCGTCACGCTCGAACTACCAAGTCCCCAGGTTCTATAGATTGGCCCCCAATCCGGAATCAACTGCAGTAGACACTTTCCTTCAAGAGTGGCCAGAACGCGAAGCCTATGCGTTTCCATCCTTTGCCATGATTCCCAGAGTCATACTTCTTATTCAATGACAACGGGTCAGTCTAATACTAGTGACGGCACTTTGGCAGGGCCAAGCCTGTTTTCTGGACCTCCTGGAATTATCCTGGCAAGACCCACTCCTCCTTCTGACATTCCCGGATCTCCTCTTGGACCCTCAGGGCGATCTACACCCGTTTGTACTGGATTACTCGAGTCATTGGGGTTTGTAGTCAATAAAGAGAAATCAGCTCTTTGGCTATCACACATGGTTCAGTTCCTGGGTTTCGAGACAGACGCCTTGAAGTTCATCCTTCGTCTCTCGAATGTTGCATACTGTTGAGGATGGACAACATTTCCGCAGTGCAATACATCAACTGCCAGGGTGGGGCCAGATCATGCACCCTTTCGGCTAGTCACGAAAGAGATCTACAGTTTTTGCTTCCAGCGCAACATTACACTCCAAGCGGAATATCTGCCAGGAGAGGCGAATATCACAACGGATTGGTTCTCCAGACATTGGAGGGACGTCAGCATCTGGCAACTCCAGTGGTTGGTGTTCCTACGCATTGCCTTCCTGCGAGGTCCATTCAATATAGACCTCTTTGCGTCACGCACGAACTACCAAGTCCCCAGGTTCTATAGATTGGCCCCCAATCCGGAATCAACTGCAGTAGACACTTTCCTTCAAGAGTGGCCAGAACGCGAAGCCTATGCGTTTCCATCCTTTGCCATGATTCCCAGAGTCATACTTCTTATTCAATGACAACGGGTCAGTCTAATACTAGTGACGCCCCTTTGGCAGGGCCAAGCCTGTCTTCTGGACCTCCTGGAATTATCCTGGCAAGACCCACTCCTCCTTCTGACATTCCTGGATCTCCTCTCGGACCCTCAGGGCGATCTACACCCGTTTGTACTGGATGATCGTCTTCAATTAGTGGCTTGGAATCCTTCCAGGGTACCTGGAACATCGGAGGCCTATCGCAGACAACTAATGACCTCATCTTGGATTCCTGGACCCGGGGACTCGAAGATGCTATCTGTCCACCTGGAATACTTGGTGGAGTTGGTGTATGGAACGGATTTCCGATCCCCTCAAAGCTCCTGTTCCCGTTACTCTGAATTTTCTCTCTCACTTTTTTGAACTTGGACATTTGTTTCGATCCATTAACTTCATGTGTTCAGCAATTTCAGCGGCGCATGTTACCCAATTGGACAGGACCCCCTCATTTGTAGACTCCTTCATGGCATCAAATTGGCTCGGCCTCTAGTTCGAAAATATTCTCACCTTTGGCACGTGAATTTCATCCTCCGTTTTCTTCAAGACTGGCCCGAGAATGCACAACTCTCTGTTTGGCAGTTGTCAGTGAAATTCACCTTGCTATTATGGCTTGTTTTGTTTTGTCGGGTCTCTGACATTAGAGCTTTCAACTGCGATGGGTATACTTTTTCATCCACTGTCTTTTATTCATACTTTACAGACTTTCTGAAACTTTGTGTAGCGTCTGCTCTTTCCAGATATTCGGAGGTTACTTCTTCGCTACGTTCCTCCTGATCTGGACAGCTTTTGATCTATTATTTCCGTCCTCATGCCCCTGTCTCTTCTTCCACCCTAGCACGGTGAATCAGATGGTTGCTCTCCTTGACAGGTATCGACTCCTCCTTTGGAGCCCATTCAGTCAGAGGAGCTGCGGCCTCGGGAGACTTCATGGCAGGTGCTTCACTTCAGGATATCCTCCGCTCTGTGGATTGGTCAAGAGAATAGACCTTTCATCATTTTTATTTTCGGCCAACGGCCCATGCATCCTTTGCATTATTGTCTGAGCGTTAAAACAGCAAAATATGAAGCCTCCTGTCATGTGATAAAATTATAGATTATACTAGCTTTAGTGTATCTATAATCTTAATTTTATTAATGACAGGACCCAACTCAGTTACCCGGCTTCTTTACATTTCAGGTAAGTCTTCATAAGGGCCTATGTTTACTCTTATTGTTTTAAATTTAACTCCTACTGAATTTTCACTGCATTTTTGTTTAACACTATTATCCATTGACTTTTGGAAGTGTTTTCCATACATGGACATTGTTTACTGGTTTTTCATTGCAGGTTACATGCATTTAGTAGTTCAATTCATCCGATTAATCCCCTTTTTCGACTGTTCTCTTGTTTCAGTTTAAAGTTTCCTCCAGTTGCCAAGTTTGGATTCATATCCCCGGGTCTTAGATTTGTTTCCTTGGGTTATTCTGTTATCATCTTTACTAGTCATCCGGTTCCTGTTTGTGTCACAGCTAGAAAGAGGAGGAGGAGCTTAGAGCACAGAGTCTTAGATGTTGTTTCTTGTTTCTGATTGGTTCTTTATGTTACTATGTTAAATGTGCTGCTGTGGAGCTTAAGTAAAGAGAGACTCAAGCAAAATATTCACCTCCTGTCATTAATAAAATTAAAGGACCACTATAGTGCCAGGAAAACATACCCGTCCGGCTCTGGAAGGGGGAAAGGGGGAAAAACTTACCTTTTTCCAGCGCTGGGTGGGGAGCTCTCTGCCTCCTCTCCTCATCCGATCCGCCCCGTTGGCTGAATGTGGCAAGAGCTGCGCGCGCATTCAGCCGGCCGCATAGGAAAGCATTCATAATGCTTTCCTATGGACGCTTGCGTGCTCTCACTGTGATTTTCACAGTGAGAAGCACGCAAGCGCCTTTAGCGGCTGTCAATGAGACAGCCACTAGAGGATTTGGAGGAAGGCTTAACCCACTGATAAACATAACATTGACCCACTGATAAACATTCTCTGAAACTGCTATGTTTATAAAAAAAATGGGTTAACCCTAGAAGGACCTGGCACCCAGACCACTTCATTAAGCTGAAGTGGTCTGGGTGCCTAGAGTGGTCCTTTAAGATTATAGATACACTAAAGCTAGTATAATCTACAATTAATTTTAGTTTTATAAATTGTTATTAGTAAGTCACTTTGAATTCACTAGGAGTGAATAATCCTGTGAGGGTCTAAGATGGCATACTGAGGGATATACACAATGTGAGGTACAGAAGGTATAACAGAGCAGAGGACAGAGGATTTGAAAACAATATAACATGGCACACTGATGAGAGTATGGAAGGACACACTGCATAGTGTAAGAGGGCACAGAAAAAGTGAGAGAATCCACACTCAGTTATACATTTCTTTACTATTTTTAGTTAATTTTTATGCTAAAGTGTTGCAAATATATATAATGTAGAAAAATACCATTATACCTTGTTAAATAAACCTGCTTTTCCCCCCAGAGTGGAGGCGCAACACCAATAGTCAAGTCTGACACCTCTTGATCGGTAGCCCTCGCCACCCTAACAGAGCCCCATCAGCCAACACCCTCACCTTTCCAAGGCTTGCTCCCTTTGAGAGTATTTGTTAGGACCCAGACCTACTGGAACATGGGATTACAATCCTATATGCAATGCTTTAACAGCAAACAAGGGCCCGTAGCCCCACATTTTTGGGGAGATGGGAGGAAGCTTTGGGGATATCATTTACCACCAGACAATGGTGGTGCGTGGATTACAAAGGAGTTTACACACAGTGAGCTCTGAAAGAAATCAGATAGTTTACTACTCCACAAGAGGAACATGTCATATCAGGCAGGTCAGGTGAGATCTCTCCTGAGCGGCTATTTTAGCAACACCCACTGTTGTACTAAAGGGGAGAAGCACAGTGCACCCCTCCAGCCAAACCAGGTACCTGCAGGTGTACCACAACACTTGATGTCACAAAATGTATCTCAGTTTATAAAAAATAACTCAAAACCTGAGAAAAAAAAAGAAATATACAACCAGTGAAAGGGCACTAGTTGTGAACAAGATCTCTCACACTACCAAATTTAAAGCAATCTCTGCAGCTATCTAACTACATATTAAAGTGTTGAGAAGTCTGCAAATGGAGAGCAAGGGGTCAGAGTTTAAATTTGTTTTTTTATATCCATTAACAGAACTTTTATATATTTGAATGGCAGTATGGTTTGTAGAGTTTCCATGTAGAGATCACATAATCTATTGTTTGCTTGCTTATCAGGAGCTGATTAGATAAAGTCATTGGTTGCATTGTGAACAATTAGTAATAATGGAAGTCTTAATGAACACTATAATTGCACTCTGTTTTTATTCTATTTGGCACCACACTATGGGAAAAGCATTTAAAACTAGACCTGTGACCTCCCTGTGGGAATGCAACCCATGGGAATAAATTATTTGAATAGAGGAAAATTCAGAATTATTTATACAAATGGAGAAACTAACAGTGCTATTCACTAAACCAGATTTTTTTCGGAATGGACAATAAAATTTCAAATTGTACCTGAACGTACCCGAAATGAACATTATTGCTTATTTGGCTTTTTTGACTAAAATGTCATTATCGATTTAAATCCCAGTAATTCACAGTTTAGTGAAAAACCCGCCCAGAGACATAAATAGAGAAGAATGAGTATACCAACACAAATATTCACCTGATAACAAACACTAACCCACATCATAACCAATCAGGTGTATAACAACGTTTACTTCACTTATGTGACATTCTCACACTAATGTTTTATATTACTAAATATTATATCCCAATAAATTGTAAAATATACAGCATATCACTAAACACATGAAGCCATGTCACCATGCCACAGAAATCATATTTCCTCTGGGAGTTCCAGTACAGGCCGATCCCAGAATGACTTGCCAATGCTTCAGTGAGCTACACCAGCTATATTCCATCAGAGTTCAGAGGCTATCTAACACCTAAAATACTTAAATTTTGTCACATAGACCACATCCAAGATGTGGTATTGGTAGTATTCCCTGTACACTCCAGGATCTCTGTATTCCAGGCTATTGCTGGTTAGTTCGCAGGTATCCAGCAATAATGAGGTAGTCCAGCAATAAGTATTGACTGGCTACCTAGGCCATGTCATCTCCACAGAACTTGGATGAAGGCTAGGACATGATTTTTGTCATGGTCATGTTTTTTATTTAGTGTGTATGTAGCGGAGTAGTTAATCCACGGTATCTCCGCTGGTAGTCAGGATAAGCAGGTAAAACACAGGTAGCGTAGTAATAATCCCTTCCTCCCAAGAACTAGACGACACATAGCTTGGAGGTCAACTGAGGTTTTTATTCACATGCTCCAGTATTTATGGGGTTATACAGTAGGGGACTACATGGGGAACTGAACATGCAAGACATTTTTCCCACCATGCACTGCTGCACAAGAGGGATACTCCCACAGAATATCCTGTTAAGTGAATTATCCCTCCGTACAGCAGAACCGGGCTTTTCACTCAAAAATACATAACTGGCACATTATTCGTGCTATTGTACCAAATGACCTATAGGTACATAGCTGGGATATGAGCGCATACTTCAGTAGATTACCGCTCAGACCCCAGCACAATCAGCCGAACGCCACATAAAATACATTTTAACATGAATTCTCAATAAAACACTCGAATGCACATTTTGAACAAAAGTACCAAAAGACCGGTGTTCCTGAACGGTCTGAAAGTCCAGCGGTGTTTGTGCCGTCGAGTAGTCGATTTTAGTTCCAGGCACTCGAGGACCAAACACCGCTGGGCTAAAACTAAATCCAAGATGGCCGCCACCGCGTGGTCGATATCCGAACGGCGGCCACCCCGCAAATCAATTAACTGGGGAACGCTACAATGTTGCAATCTGCTAATGGGAGCCACACGACCTCCTGTGTGTGGTCTCCCATTCAGTACTTTGCTCGTTTCACGAACTGTTCGTGAAACTAGCATAGGATTGCTAGCAGCTTTCGCGCCCATATATCACCTCTACCACCTTTATAAGCGAACACATAAAATCACATAGGTTAAACAGCTTTTCTAGGACAGCCCTTAGATATATAAAAGAATAGTCTGAAGTGGCCAGGTTTGCCACAGTGTATAAAGCGCCGACATATTCCAAAGTGGTCTACAGATGTGGGAATACATACCAGACTGATACACAGATGGAAAATTCAGATTGTACAAATAGTTTCATCCAAAAATAAAAAATAAATAAAAACGATTTGTCCGCACAGCCGCCAGCTGCCATGCTAATGATTGTCAGTGCATGTGGTGGTGGTGCCCATCCTTAAACCTAGAAGTGCCCAGCATGGCTTCCGTGATATCCAGTGTTTAGAGCATTGCCACATGTTACCATGGCAATGCTCCAAACACTAGAGCTTGCGAGAGCAGATACATTGGAGCACCAGGGAAGCCTTTTACTGCAGTGTCTCCAACTGGACTACAATGGATCAGGATTCCCCCTCCCTAGGGGGACATACGAAGTAAACTGTCACAATGTGCAATCTTCAATTTAAAAGTGCCAGTGCTACAAACAGACACACGTATATTTAAAATGTTCTTGTAGTCCACATATTCATTTTGACAGAAAAAAAAGACATATATACATAGGGTAAATAAAATAATATCCCCTTTGGATCCACTATAATGGATAACTCACATGTACCAGAGGCCTCTGGGTTTAGACAGCTCCAGAAGAAGTTAAGACCCCACCTTATTCTCCACTGTCTTCACCAAATGCTCTGCAGCAATGTAAAAGGAAAAAGACAGAGGCCCGCAATAGCGTAATACAATATATTTCTTTTATGAAAATGAACGTGTAAGTAAACTCTTACTTGACGTGCGTGTGAGTTTGTTATTGCAGAGACTCAGAAAAGCACATATGTTGCATTAAATCCTCCGGGATTCCTCAATCCTCTATGTTCAGGGTGACCAGACGTCCCGGTTTTACCGTGATTGTCTCGGTTTTCACCCATTTGTCCCGGCGTCCCAAGAAACTTTCTCAGGATGCATAAATGTCCCATTTTCTGCAGAGCTGGTTCCTTCCCCATGTGCCAAGGCAGACAGGGAAGATCCTTTCATCTCCCCTGCCGGCCTCATACAGAGTATGCTCTGGTATCTACCTTCACGGGGCGGTGGGGCAGGGCCGCAATCAGTGGGTGACAACCATGACGGTTGTCACGGGCCTGGTGGCCCTGGGGGGCCCGGCCGCCCGGGCCCCACGTGGAGTGGCGAAACTGCCGCAGGTACATCTGCACCGGGGCCCATCAGGTGGCCCAAGCATTTAGGGCCACTCGATGGGCCCTATATCTTCAGGGGCCCGGTCAGCGCTGCGCCGGGTAATTGCCCGACCGGGCCCCTTTAAAAAATAAATAAATTGCGGCTAAACACCCCAAGTGCTGCTGGGAGGAAGTGACGGCCGGTCACTTCCTCCCAGCGAACTCCGCGCAAGGGGAGAGCGGAGGAGAGGAGAGGACAGGACACCAGAGGCATCCACTCCCATCATCCCCAACCACCCTCCTGCAACTTAAAGGTAAGAGGAGGGTGGCTGATAAATGAGGTGTGTGTATGTCAGTATGTATGTCTGTGTGTATGTCAGTATGCATGTACGTCTGTGTGTGTATGACAGTATGCATGTATGTCTGTGTGTGTATGTCAGTGTGTATGTGTCTATCTGTATGTGTTTGTGTATGTCAGTATGTATGTATGTCTGTGTGTATGTATGTCAGTATACATGTATGTCTGTGTGTGTATGTCAGTGTGTATGTGTTTGTGTATGTCAGTATGTATGTCTGTATGTATGTCTGTTTGTCAGTATGTATGTATGTCTGTGTGTATGTATGTCAGTATGCATGTATGTCTGTGTGTGTGTATGTCACTCTATCAGTATGTATGTCAGTATGCATGCATGTCTGTGTGTGTATGTCAGTATGTCTGTGTGTATCTGTGTATGTATATATCTGTGTGTGTGTGTGTATGTATGTATGTATATCAGTATGTATTTATGCGTATGTATGTCTGTATGTCAGTTTGTATGTATGTCTGTTTGTCAGTATGTATGTGTGTGTCTGTATGTGAGTATGTATGTACAACAGAGTGTGTGTCTGTATGTCAGTGTGTGTGTGTGTGTGTGTGTGTATCTGTGTATGTATCTATATGTATGTCTGTTTCAGTATTTTTGTCTGTTAGTATGTGTGTATCTTTCTGTGTGTGTGTGTCTGTGTCCTTTTGTGTCTGTGTGTGTGTATTCCTGTGGGCGGGATTTGGAGGCGGGGCTTGGAGGCGGGCACACGGGGGCCCAAACCTTGAGCTGTGTTAGGGGCCCCACAATTTCTGATGGTGGCCCTGCGGTGGGGAGTGTGTATTCTCCCTCACCAGACCCAAGACAGTTTGCTGCAGCAGAGGGGGGAAGGGAGCTGGGCCTGGAAGGCAGAATGCTCCTTCCGTGAGCATGTTAATGCTCCAACACTGCACTGTACTCGCGGGAGAAGAGAATAATCAGCCTGAAGCAAGAGGAGCTGCAGGCTGAACTGCACACACCACCACTGGACCACTAGGGATTGAAAAGTTGCCCCTCCCTCCCTGGCCAAAAGTAGGAAGAAGGTAGGAAGGGAGGGAGGGTGGGGGTAATATAAATTAGTTATATTAGTTAAAATGAAAAGTTAGTTAGTTGTTTTTTTTAAATCTATAAATTTGCTCCATTATATCCCCACACATACTGAACCCCTACACACACTACACCCCGCCACACACACAGAACCCCTTCCACACAGAGCACCCACTCCACACACACACACTTAACCCCTAAACACACTACACCTCCCCACACAGCACCCCCTCCACACACCCACACAGCACCCCCTACATACACACAGCACCCAAGCCACACACTGAATGACTACACACTACACCCCCCACACATGCACCTCCCTACACACACATGCAGCACCCCCTCCACACACACACACAGCACCCACTACACACACACACACACAGCACCCCATCCACACAAAAACACACAGCACCCCACACACACTTACTCACCCCCACACACTCACATACTGCTCACCACACACACTGCACCCCTCACTGAAGTCTGTGTGTGTGTGTGTATTCAACAGTTTGTGTGTTTGTTCAGAAGTCCATATTCAGCAGTCTGTATGTATTCAGCTGTCTATGTGTGTGTGTTCAACAGTCTCTGTGTGTGTGTATTCTGCAGTCTGTCTGTGTGTGTATTCAGCAGTCTGTGTGTGTATTCAGCAGTCTGTGTATGTTGTTAGCAGTCTGTGTGTAACAGTAATAGTCTCTGTGTGTGTGTGTGTATTCAGCAGTCCCTCTGTGTGTGTACACAGTAGTGTCTGTGTGTGTATTCAGCAGTCTGTCTCTGTGTGTGTATTCAGAAGTCTGTGTGTGTATTCAGCAGTGTGTGTATTCAGTAGTCTGTGTGTATGTTGGTAGCAGTCTGTGTTTAACAGTCTGTGTGTATTCAGCAGTCTGCGTTTGTGCATTCAGCAGTCAGTGTGTGTGTGTATTCAGTAGTCAGCGTGTGTGTGTATTCAGCAGTGTGTGTGTTCAGCAGTCTGTGTGTGTATTCAGCAGTTTGTCTTTGTGTGTATTCAGCAGTTTGTCTGTGTATTCAGCAGCCCCTGTTTGTGTATTCAGCAGTCTGTGTGTGTGTTTTTATCAGTCTGTATGTAACAGTCTTTGTGTATTCAGCTGTCTGTGTTTGTGTATTCAGCTGTCTGTGTGTGTGTGTGTGTGTGTATTCAGCAGTCTGTCTGTGTGTGTACTCAGCAGTCTGTGTGTGTGTACTCAGCAGTCTGTGTGTGTGTATTCAGCAGCCGGTCTCTGTGTATTCAGCTGTCTGTTTCTGTGTGTGTATTCAGCAGTGTGTCTGTGTGTGTGTATTCAGCAGTGTGTGTGTGTGTGTGTTTAGCAGTATGTATGTGTAGTGGAGAGCTGATTTCCCACAGCTTAACTCCACTGGTGCATTAGAATAATTCAAGAATAAGTAGTAAATCCAATAGGGTAACAAACACAATCAGCAAGGCAATCCAATAATATCCCATCACCTTTCCCAATAACTGGACGACACACAGTATCAGGAGTAGAACTGATGTTTAATGACACAATCCCTGCTTTTATGTGATTCTCCCATGCAAGGGAGGCACCCACCATAATTATTATAGTAACCAATCACATAGACGTTACCTCCCACACATCTCCTCCCCTTAGCTTAACAGTTAACATAATTATAATATGCATACTTTTCCCCAATTCTTGGATGTACCCCAAATATGGTAGGTACACCTTTAAATGTGGTACCCCGCGGTAGCCCTGATCTGGGTGAGAAACATATTCAAAAATCACCCAGATCAGACCAGGGGTTCGGGAGTTATGGGGAAGCAAAGATTTGACCGACCGCAAGGGCAAAATAGCCAAAACTAGTTCCATGAGTTTTGGCCCTGCGGTCGTGTCTGTTCATGCATAAAAGTCCTGAACGTATATGCCCTCCAAGATTGAGTCAGCATTCGGATGAATCCCCTGGTTCGTGGGATTCTTCCTAGTGAACGACGGGCCGTTCGTGAGTTCCAGTCGGCACTTTCTGAAGCCCTGGAGGCCTTAGCGGTGTTCGGTTAGTCGAGTGTGCGATTTGAGTTCCAGACACTCGACGACCAAACACCGCTGTTCGTGGGTTTAAGATGGCCGCCTCCACGTGTTCGGCTGCCGAAATGGCGGCCACCCAGGGAATACATCAGAGCGTTCGTATGTTTTAACAAGGGGAATGTAACGAGCATACAGGGAGGTAAATTACAGCCACCCTTCACATCAGGGTGGTCCGGTTGTTCGGTGGTGACTATAGCAGTTCACATGCAGACTTGTACAGCTTTTTACCGAACAACTTGATGAATCTTGGTATGGCCACATATAATTACAGGAAAATCTTTATAATACATTCACAGGAAAACTTTTAGGTTTCAACAGTAACATTATGAAGGGAATGTATTGGACAGCCAAAGGGGTTCTGCTACAACCCCAAGGAGATAATGTAGCAGAAACAGAAACAGGATGAGGCTAATGGTATAATAAAATAGACGTATATTAAGCCAAATCCACTGAATACATTAAAACAGTAATATAAATAGTGGGAAACAATACAGTTGTGCTCAAATGTTTGTATACCCTTGGAGTAATATATGCGGAGCTGCAATTTTAAATTCCAATATCTCTGCTGGTAAAAGAAGGTAATCCAAGGAAAGCGCTGAAAAGGAAGGCAATATCCCAAATCCCCCCAGTAACAGGACGAAACACAGTTCTGGGAGTCAACTGATGATTTTATTCACAAGCTCCAGTATTTATGTGGTTCCCCATGCAAGGGGTTTCCTTAATCACTTTACAGGGGTTATACAGTAGAGGACTACATGGGGAACTTAACATACAGGACATTTCTCCCACCATGCACTGCTGTACGAGAGGGATACTCCCACAAGAATATCCTGTTAAGTGAATTATCCCTCCGTACAGCAGAACCGGCTTTTCACATAAAAATCTGTAACTTATTCTTTATTCGTGCCATTGTACCGAATGACCGATCGGCAGATAGCTGGGGTCTGAGCGCACACTTTGTGAAAGTACCTCTCAGATCCCAGCACAATTAACCAAACGCCGCACAAAATAAATTTTAACCTCAGCTCTTCAGAAAAGTCACGAATAGATAGATTGGAAGAAAGTACCGAATAACCGGCGCTCCCGAATGGCCTGGAAGTCCAGCGGTGTTCGCGCCGTTGAGTAGCCAATTTTAGTTCCAGGCACTCGATGACCAAACACCACTGGGCTAAAAGGGAATCCAAGATGGCCGCCGCCGCTTGGTCGGTATCCGAACGATGGCCACCCTGGAAATCAATTAGCTGCTGATTGATACACTGTTGCAATCGGTTAATGGGAGCCACATGACCCCCTGTGTGTGGGCTCCCATTCGGTACTTTGTTCATTTCACAAACAGTGTTGAAAGTCACTGTTCATGAAACTACCATATGAATGCTAGCGTCTTTCATGCCACTAGCATATGAATGCCCTCTATTACAGTTATAAGTGAACACATAAAAGCACATAAGCTGACCAGCTTTTCTAGGACAACCC
This sequence comes from Pelobates cultripes, assembly GCA_933207985.1. Taxonomy (NCBI): domain Eukaryota; kingdom Metazoa; phylum Chordata; class Amphibia; order Anura; family Pelobatidae; genus Pelobates; species Pelobates cultripes. Next base: position 146,781,535 of record OW240912.1, read on the forward strand.
TTAGACATATAACAGCATAATCTGAAGTGGCTAGGTTTGCCAAAACCATATTAAAGAAAACATGAGCAGGCAACTTTTTAAAGTTTTACATTTCTTTAATTTCTTATGGGATTCATATTCAACTGTAGGTTATAACAGAATGGCACAATCATAAAACAAAACATAGCAACAAAGAAAAAAATGAAATTACCCCTGTTCAAAAGTCAGCATACCCATAGTTTTTAAAACTGTGTATTGCCCCATTTAGCATTAATGAAGTATTTGTAATAGTTGTCTTTGAGGCCTCTAATTCTTGAATGTGGTACAGCTGCCCACTAAGAATATAAAGAAGTGCAACGGTGTGTAGGCACTACCAAAATAACAACACACAGGTGTAGTATAAGTTTTCCCCCAACACCTAAAAGATAAATGTCATGAAAGTAACCTCATCACTGGCTTTTGGAGGGGCCTGTTTGCCAGCCTCCTACCCTATGATTATAGCCCTGTGACAAACTGAACCTTGTCAAGGGTTCTTGGAAGGGCCTGCTGGCCAGCCTATTGCCTCAGGACTATGGGCCCTGCAATATACCTTGCCCAAGGACCTTTAAAGGCTCTGTTCATGTGAAGTATGCACTTTTGTACTCAAGACAGAGAGACCGACCATTAGCCCTAATTCTCTGGAGCTGTTTTGGGCATGGGACCATGTGCACGGTGGGTCAAAAATAAGACTTCCAGGAATTTCCTGAATCCCTGCTCTGATCTGCGTGATTTTGCGATATGTTGTTCACCCAGATCAGGGGATATAACAGATCGCAGTGGTTATGGTGCTCCAGCGCAGTGCTTATGGTACTCATCAGTACTAGAAAGCAACGATTGATGGAGGTACCTGGTCGGGGTGCAGTCGGTCTGTCACAATAAATAATATAAAAAAATACTACACCAAATTCAGAACAATAAAGAAATTCTATGATCATTCTAAAAAACAAAAATATAATACATAGTGCAAACAGTATAGGACAAAAAAAAGAGGCATACAGCCTATAAAACACTGCGTAGCAATTAACTAAATAAAAAGGGACAAATTAGCAGTGATATAGAAAAAGAGGCATACAGCCTAAAAAACACTGCATAGCAATTAACTATGCTCTTACTGTATTGGTCTATCTATCCATTTGCCTTTTATATTTTCTGATGTAGGCTTTGTGGTGTTATTCATGTCTATTCTGAGGACTTTTTGCCCTTATTATATAAGGGAGTTTTGTGTCATCGTCCGTTCTATGACAAAACGGAATCCGGAAGTGATGCGACCACGTCATATGACATGAGTGGCATTTGGACGCACACCCGCACACTAGAAATAGTAAGTGGCACAGCTAGTATTTATTCAGACGATGGAGAGAGCACTACAGCACTGAGGAAGACTCTAGCTGGAGTTGAAACACGTCTGCTGACTTTCTTTTGGGACTTTTGTGTAATTGCTATGCAGTGTTTTTTAAGCTGTATGCCTCTTTTACTATATCATTGCCAATTTGTCCCTTTTTTATTTAGTACCTTAATAAATTTCTGTCATATTTTATCTGAAGTTTCCTGCTGCTCTCCTTCAAGGATATCGTCTTAGCCTGTATAGGCACCCTGGAGCCCTTTTTTTATAGAACCTGGGACGGCTCTACATCCTGTGAGTTACATCCTATATAGGGGCCCATTGTTTTTTTTTTTGTAAATTAACATTTTATTGTCTTTTTTCTTTGAGTGTTTCATATCATTTTTAGATTGCAGCAGGTAGGACCTGCAGGTTACTGTATATCACAAATATCATGAAAAGTTACATAACAACAAATTAAAATAAAAAAATAAACAAAGCAATGTATGTTTAGATAACGTGGGTGGTATCGATGTGTATTCTGTAGAACCTTGTGTACAGTGAGCGGGGGTCATTTTAACTTATGATAGCGGTGCGGCCCCTGGTTCCCTACCATAGGTGTGCCCCCTGGTGAGATGGTAGACCAGGTAGCACTGTGAGTTGCCATCTGGTTGCTTCCAATGTAGGGCCTAGTTCCATCCCTCCTCTCTAACCCTCCGTATGTATTGGTTCAGGTAAGAGCAACAAGCTAAGGTGGAGGAGTGGCGGTCACCAGCTCCATTGGACCAGCAACCCGAGGACTCTTTCTAAGTCTGGGGCTGTTCATGAGTGTCAGCTTCCCCATCTCCTGTGTCGTCCCCCTATTGTTGATATGTCAGCATGCTTTCAAAGTCTGAGTGGTAGACCTCTACTAGCCAGTGTGTCCATATGTCTAAGTACGTTTGTGGGTGACCCCGTGCTGTAAACGTCAAGTTTTCCAGTCCACTTAGTTCTTACATTTTCTCAAAAAAAGGTCTTTAGCTGGGGGGTGGGAGGGTGTATGTCTTCCAATACAAGGGTAGGATATGTTTTGATGTGTTCAGTATCCATATAGTTAGGGATTTTTTTATATTTGGCTGTCAGAGTTGTAGTGCGGTGCAGGAGGTATGCTTGAAGGGGTGGGGATTGTTGGAGAACTTTTATAGCACCTTACTAGTCGTTCGCCAGTAGGGGATCACTTTTGGGCATTCCCACCATATATGCAGAAATGTGCCCACACCGGTGTGGCATTGCCAGCACCTGTCGATCAGTTCTGGGTTCATTTTCTGCAAGATTTGCAGTGTTCTATACCACAGGGTCAGAACTTTATATGCCACCTCTTTGGTTTTACTTGCCAGTGCGCAGTGGTGGGTAAGGTTGAATATTTTGTCCCATTGACACTCTGTAAAAGTGTCACCCCTCTTCCCATTTCCCATTTACCCTAGTGGAGGGAGGTTCCTATTGCGTAGGAGCAGAGTGTATAGGTGGGAGATAGCGTATAAAAGTGGTTCCAGGTCTCTACCCAGGCGTTTAAATTAGGTCAAAGTCCTGCTGAGGTCGGGTTTCTGTGGAATGCTGTTCAGGAACTGTCGGATTTGTTCGTATTTCAGTCTGTGTAGGAAGGAAGTGTGTGGGCCATCCAAGAAGTCACTAATGGGTTTGATTTTATGTGATTCTCCCATGCAAGGGAGGCACCCACCATAATTATTATAGTAACCAATCACATAGACGTTACCTCCCACACATCTCCTCCCCTTAGCTTAACAGTTAACATAATTATAATATGCATACTTTTCCCCAATTCTTGGATGTACCCCAAATATGGTAGGTACACCTTTAAATGTGGTACCCCGGGGTAGCCCTGATCTGGGTGAGAAACATATTCAAAAATCACCCAGATCAGACCAGGGGTTCGGGAGTTATGGGGAAGCAAAGATTTGACCGACCGCAAGGGCAAAATAGCCAAAACTAGTTCCATGAGTTTTGGCCCTGCGGTCGTGTCTGTTCATGCATAAAAGTCCTGAACGTATATGCCCTCCAAGATTGAGTCAGCATTCGGATGAATCCCCTGGTTCGTGGGATTCTTCCTAGTGAACGACGGGCCGTTCGTGAGTTCCAGTCGGCACTTTCTGAAGCCCTGGAGGCCTTAGCGGTGTTCGGTTAGTCGAGTGTGCGATTTGAGTTCCAGACACTCGACGACCAAACACCGCTGTTCGTGGGTTTAAGATGGCCGCCTCCACGTGTTCGGCTGCCGAAATGGCGGCCACCCAGGGAATACATCAGAGCGTTCGTATGTTTTAACAAGGGGAATGTAACGAGCATACAGGGAGGTAAATTACAGCCACCCTTCACATCAGGGTGGTCCGGTTGTTCGGTGGTGACTATAGCAGTTCACATGCAGACTTGTACAGCTTTTTACCGAACAACTTGATGAATCTTGGTATGGCCACATATAATTACAGGAAAATCTTTATAATACATTCACAGGAAAACTTTTAGGTTTCAACAGTAACATTATGAAGGGAATGTATTGGTCAGCCAAAGGGGTTCTGCTACAACCCCAAGGAGATAATGTAGCAGAAACAGAAACAGGATGAGGCTAATGGTATAATAAAATAGACGTATATTAAGCCAAATCCACTGAATACATTAAAACAGTAATATAAATAGTGGGAAACAATACAGTTGTGCTCAAATGTTTGTATACCCTTGGAGTAATATATGCGGAGCTGCAATTTTAAATTCCAATATCTCTGCTGGTAAAAGAAGGTAATCCAAGGAAAGCGCTGAAAAGGAAGGCAATATCCCAAATCCCCCCAGTAACAGGACGAAACACAGTTCTGGGAGTCAACTGATGATTTTATTCACAAGCTCCAGTATTTATGTGGTTCCCCATGCAAGTGGTTTCCTTAATCACTTTACAGGGGTTATACAGTAGAGGACTACATGGGGAACTTAACATACAGGACATTTCTCCCACCATGCACTGCTGTACGAGAGGGATACTCCCACAAGAATATCCTGTTAAGTGAATTATCCCTCCGTACAGCAGAACCGGCTTTTCACATAAAAATCTGTAACTTATTCTTTATTCGTGCCATTGTACCGAATGACCGATCGGCAGATAGCTGGGGTCTGAGCGCACACTTTGTGAAAGTACCTCTCAGATCCCAGCACAATTAACCAAACGCCGCACAAAATAAATTTTAACCTCAGCTCTTCAGAAAAGTCACGAATAGATAGATTGGAAGAAAGTACCGAATAACCGGCGCTCCCGAATGGCCTGGAAGTCCAGCGGTGTTCGCGCCGTTGAGTAGCCAATTTTAGTTCCAGGCACTCGATGACCAAACACCACTGGGCTAAAAGGGAATCCAAGATGGCCGCCGCCGCTTGGTCGGTATCCGAACGATGGCCACCCTGGAAATCAATTAGCTGCTGATTGATACACTGTTGCAATCGGTTAATGGGAGCCACATGACCCCCTGTGTGTGGGCTCCCATTCGGTACTTTGTTCATTTCACAAACAGTGTTGAAAGTCACTGTTCATGAAACTACCATATGAATGCTAGCGTCTTTCATGCCACTAGCATATGAATGCCCTCTATTACAGTTATAAGTGAACACATAAAAGCACATAAGCTGACCAGCTTTTCTAGGACAACCCTTAGACATATAACAGCATAATCTGAAGTGGCTAGGTTTGCCAAAACCATATTAAAGAAAACATGAGCAGGCAACTTTTTAAAGTTTTACATTTCTTTAATTTCTTATGGGATTCATATTCAACTGTAGGTTATAACAGAATGGCACAATCATAAAACAAAACATAGCAACAAAGAAAAAAATGAAATTACCCCTGTTCAAAAGTCAGCATACCCATAGTTTTTAAAACTGTGTATTGCCCCATTTAGCATTAATGAAGTATTTGTAATAGTTGTCTTTGAGGCCTCTAATTCTTGAATGTGGTACAGCTGCCCACTAAGAATATAAAGAAGTGCAACGGTGTGTAGGCACTACCAAAATAACAACACACAGGTGTAGTATAAGTTTTCCCCCAACACTTAAAAGATAAATGTCATGAAAGTAACCTCATCACTGGCTTTTGGAGGGGCCTGTTTGCCAGCCTCCTACCCTATGATTATAGCCCTGTGACAAACTGAACCTTGTCAAGGGTTCTTGGAAGGGCCTGCTGGCCAGCCTATTGCCTCAGGACTATGGGCCCTGCAATATACCTTGCCCAAGGACCTTTAAAGGCTCTGTTCATGTGAAGTATGCACTTTTGTACTCAAGACAGAGAGACCGACCATTAGCCCTAATTCTCTGGAGCTGTTTTGGGCATGGGACCATGTGCATGGTGGGTCAAAAATAAGACTTCCAGGAATTTCCTGAATCCCTGCTCTGATCTGCGTGATTTTGCGATATGTTGTTCACCCAGATCAGGGGATATAACAGATCGCAGTGGTTATGGTGCTCCAGCGCAGTGCTTATGGTACTCATCAGTACTAGAAAGCAACGATTGATGGAGGTACCTGGTCGGGGTGCAGTCGGTCTGTCACAATAAATAATATAAAAAAATACTACACCAAATTCAGAACAATAAAGAAATTCTATGATCATTCTAAAAAACAAAAATATAATACATAGTGCAAACAGTATAGGACAAAAAAAAGAGGCATACAGCCTATAAAACACTGCGTAGCAATTAACTAAATAAAAAGGGACAAATTAGCAGTGATATAGAAAAAGAGGCATACAGCCTAAAAAACACTGCATAGCAATTAACTATGCTCTTACTGTATTGGTCTATCTATCCATTTGCCTTTTATATTTTCTGATGTAGGCTTTGTGGTGTTATTCATGTCTATTCTGAGGACTTTTTGCCCTTATTATATAAGGGAGTTTTGTGTCATCGTCCGTTCTATGACAAAACGGAATCCGGAAGTGATGCGACCACGTCATATGACATGAGTGGCATTTGGACGCACACCCGCACACTAGAAATAGTAAGTGGCACAGCTAGTATTTATTCAGACGATGGAGAGAGCACTACAGCACTGAGGAAGACTCTAGCTGGAGTTGAAACACGTCTGCTGACTTTCTTTTGGGACTTTTGTGTAATTGCTATGCAGTGTTTTTTAAGCTGTATGCCTCTTTTACTATATCATTGCCAATTTGTCCCTTTTTTATTTAGTACCTTAATAAATTTCTGTCATATTTTATCTGAAGTTTCCTGCTGCTCTCCTTCAAGGATATATAGCCTGTATAGGCACCCTGGAGCCCTTTTTTTATAGAACCTGGGACGGCTCTACATCCTGTGAGTTACATCCTATATAGGGGCCCATTGTTTTTTTTTTTGTAAATTAACATTTTATTGTCTTTTTTCTTTGAGTGTTTCATATCATTTTTAGATTGCAGCAGGTAGGACCTGCAGGTTACTGTATATCACAAATATCATGAAAAGTTACATAACAACAAATTAAAATAAAAAAATAAACAAAGCAATGTATGTTTAGATAACGTGGGTGGTATCGATGTGTATTCTGTAGAACCTTGTGTACAGTGAGCGGGGGTCATTTTAACTTATGATAGCGGTGCGGCCCCTGGTTCCCTACCATAGGTGTGCCCCCTGGTGAGATGGTAGACCAGGTAGCACTGTGAGTTGCCATCTGGTTGCTTCCAATGTAGGGCCTAGTTCCATCCCTCCTCTCTAACCCTCCGTATGTATTGGTTCAGGTAAGAGCAACAAGCTAAGGTGGAGGAGTGGCGGTCACCAGCTCCATTGGACCAGCAACCCGAGGACTCTTTCTAAGTCTGGGGCTGTTCATGAGTGTCAGCTTCCCCATCTCCTGTGTCGTCCCCCTATTGTTGATATGTCAGCATGCTTTCAAAGTCTGAGTGGTAGACCTCTACTAGCCAGTGTGTCCATATGTCTAAGTACGTTTGTGGGTGACCCCGTGCTGTAAACGTCAAGTTTTCCAGTCCACTTAGTTCTTACATTTTCTCAAAAAAAGGTCTTTAGCTGGGGGGTGGGAGGGTGTATGTCTTCCAATACAAGGGTAGGATATGTTTTGATGTGTTCAGTATCCATATAGTTAGGGATTTTTTTATATTTGGCTGTCAGAGTTGTAGTGCGGTGCAGGAGGTATGCTTGAAGGGGTGGGGATTGTTGGAGAACTTTTATAGCACCTTACTAGTCGTTCGCCAGTAGGGGATCACTTTTGGGCATTCCCACCATATATGCAGAAATGTGCCCACACCGGTGTGGCATTGCCAGCACCTGTCGATCAGTTCTGGGTTCATTTTCTGCAAGATTTGCAGTGTTCTATACCACAGGGTCAGAACTTTATATGCCACCTCTTTGGTTTTACTTGCCAGTGCGCAGTGGTGGGTAAGGTTGAATATTTTGTCCCATTGACACTCTGTAAAAGTGTCACCCCTCTTCCCATTTCCCATTTACCCTAGTGGAGGGAGGTTCCTATTGCGTAGGAGCAGAGTGTATAGGTGGGAGATAGCGTATAAAAGTGGTTCCAGGTCTCTACCCAGGCGTTCAAATTAGGTCAAAGTCCTGCTGAGGTCGGGTTTCTGTGGAATGCTGTTCAGGAACTGTCGGATTTGTTCGTATTTCAGTCTGTGTAGGAAGGAAGTGTGTGGGCCATCCAAGAAGTCACTAATGGGTTTGATTTTGTCTTCCTTCATCATGTGTCTAACTTGAATGTGTTGCAGCGGGGTCAGGCGTGTGAATGCTCGTGGTTTCATGCCCGGGGTGAATTCTGGGTTGTTCATGATTGGATAAAGAGGGGAAGGGAAGGAAGATAGGCCCATCCGCGAAGCCGTTCTGTGCCATACTTCCAAGGTTTAACTACGCCGTCCTTGACCCATTCCAACATTCGTTGTTAGTGAAAAGCCTGGTAGTAAAGGTGGAACTCAGGTACCGTCAGACCACCTTTAAATTTCGGTCGCGTTAGCGTTTGATATTTCAATCTTGGTGTTCTCTGACCTTAGAGACGTGAAGTACGTTGTTGGGATCTGTATGGGAAGTGTTTGGAATAGGTACAGGATGCAGAGCAAGAGATACTTTTTTATTACAGCAATGCGACTAAGCCAGGACAAGTGAGGCAGCTTCCATTCTTCCAGGTTTTCCTTGAAGTTGTTGAGCATCAGAGTGAGGTTAGGTTGGTATATTTGGGTGAGGTCTCGGGATATCCATGTCCCCAGGTATTTGATTGCTCTGTTGGACCAGTGAAAGTTCTGGCGCCGAACATCAGCCCATTTTGCCGGTATATTGATATTGAGCAGGTTGGAATTCGTGAGATTGATCTTGAAGTTAGATATCTTTCTGTAAAGTTCAAATTCTCATATAATGTTGGGAAGGGTTGTCTCAGGTAAAGAGATGAAGAAGATCAGATTGTCCACGTAAGCGGCCACTTTATGCGTTGAGGGTCCTGCCTCGATTCCTAATCGTCTGCAAAAATGGTTCCAGGGCTAGGACAAACAGCAGAGGCGATCGCGAGCAGCCTTGTCTGGTCCCATTGCGGATGTGCAATGCATCCGTATACGCTCCGTTGATGTATATGTTAACTGATGGGTCGGCATATAGTGCTGTGATCCACTTGTACATGTTTGCTACCATCCCCAAAGCATGGACCGTGCTAAATAGGAAGTCACAGCTTACTTTGTCAAAGGCCTTCTCCGCGTCAGTAGATAGCAGGAGAAGACCTTTGCCTGTTTGCTGTGCATGATGGATCAGGGATAGGGTTCTGGATGTATTGCCCCTCCCCTCCCTGTGTGGTATAAACCCCACTTGGTCAGGTTTTACAAGGGATGGTAGGTAAGGTGTAAACCTGGCTGCCAAGATTTTGGCGAAAAGCTTCAAGTCACAATTCAATAGGGAGATAGGCCAGTAGTTGGCACACTGCTCCACGTCTTTGCCCTCCTTAGGTATCAGGGCTATGTTTGTCTTAAGCATCTGGGAGGGAAGCCTCTGTCCCTGTGTCTATAAGTTATAAGCAGACAAGAAATGGGGGGATAGGATATCTGAAAACTGTTTGTAGTAGAGTATTGTCAGTTCGTCAGGTGGGCTTCCAGTGCTGCTGACGCTTCCGCCGGTATTTTCGAGTTGAGGTTATCAGCCAGATTTGCTCGTATGGACTCGGTGTTCTGTGAGGTATCCGCGGGCGACTTCTTTGAGTACATTCTTTTGAAGTAGTCTTGTGCTACTTCGGCGATGTGTGTCGGTACTCTCTGTGGCCGACCCTGGGTATCACGTAGGCTGGTTATGAAAGATGTGTTCCGTTACTTGTTTATGATTGTGGCAAGAAGTTTACCACACTTTTTACTGTTTTTGTAAAATAATGCTTTGGTGTGCTGGAGAGAGCATTGGAGACGATGTCGAAGGAGAGAGAATAGTTGCCCCCTCATGTCAGCCAGTTCTTGATATGTGTCCAGAGTTTGGGCTGTTATATGTTGGGTTTCTAAGTCCTGGATTTTGTCTGTGAGGTCCTTGATTGCGGTCTCTCTGCTTTTCTTCAGTGCGGCACCCCTGGCTAAGAAAAATTCCCAGATAATTGGTGCTGGTGTGTCAGCTGTCATGTTTTCTGTAAAGTATTGTTTCAACGTTGTGTGTGCATCTTTGACCAAGGTCGTGTCTGAGAAGAGTGTTTCATCATGGGGAGGGGGAAGTTGGTTCCTGCAGCTTGAAGAGCACGGGTCAGGGGCCTGAGCAGTCTTTGGTATTGCAAAGTGACTTCAGAGAATTACAGTTGGAAGTCAGCTTGCCTGTAGCAGAGTACATCCGTCCATCTGTCTGCCCTCAGGATAGATTATTTTTCAGCAAATACTTCCAGGCAGGGCCGGATTAACACAGGGGCTGATGGAGCAGCAGCTCCAGGCCCAGGCCCAGGCCCATGGAATAGGCCCATTGATTTAAAAAAAAAAAAAAAAAAATATTTCTACATTTTTTTTTCACACACTACTCTTAGGGATTCCACCTGGCTTTTATTTTATTGGCACAGCCAGTATTTGAGGCTGCCTGGCTAGTGCCAATATTGCAGTGATACTGGCAATACAAATGCTGGTATTTTTCTCAGTATAAACAAGAGATTACTATGCAATACCAGCAATGGCTGGTATGTGGAGACCGGCAGGGATAGGAAGTTCCAGCATATCCCTCCCTGCCTATCTATACTCACTGATCTGCAGGGGTGCAGCTACAGAGAGTCCAGACAGCAACTCCCACCCTGCAGAGACAGCCTGCAGCTCAGGGAAGTAAGGGATGGGGAGAAAGGCTGCAAGGAGACATACACTGAGACACTAAGGGACATTGGGAGACATTATGACACAGACACATGGGGACACAGTGTCCCCATGTCTCCCAGCCAGTGTCTCAGTGCCCCCTAGTCTCCCAGTGACCCCTAGTTTCCCAGTGCCCCCAGTCTGCCAGTGTCTCACTGTCCCCATGTCTCCTAGTGCCTCCATGTCTCTCAGTGCCTCAAGTGTCACAATGTCCCCATGTCTCCAAGCTAGTGTCCCTAGTGTCTGTGGCCCTGGTGTCTGTGTCCCCATGTCTTCAAGTGTCCCCTATTTTCCCATTGTCCCCATGTGTCCCAGCCAGAGTCCCCCAGTCTCCCAGTGTCACTGGTGTCTCCGTGTCCCTAGGTCTCCCCGTGTCCCCAGGTCTCCCCATCTTCCTAGTGTCCTAGTGACATGGGGACCCTGGGATACATGGGGACACAGGGAGACATGGGGCATTGAGACACTGTGATACATAGGAACACTGAGACCTGGAGTAATCGACACATGGGGACACTGAGTCATGAGGGCACTGGAAGACATGGGGGCACTGGGAGGAATCCATCTATACAGCAGAATCAAACTATGTAGTTTTTTGGTGATTTTACAGAATTTTCTCTTATGTCACTCCTTGTGATTTACATCATGTGATGTCACCCATACATATTTAATTATGCAAATTAGTAAGGCCGGTATGTTTTTCCAAGAAAGGTGGCAACCCTAACTACTTTTCACATACTCTTACTTAAGTATGGAAACTTAAGAGGGATGTATGGGAACAAAACTTGTGTGGACTGGCTGACAATGAATATAGTTAAAGGGACACTATAGTCACCAGAACAACTACAGCTTATTGAATTTGTTCTGGTGAGTAGAATGTATGTGTATGTGGTGAGTAGAATCATTACCCTCAGGCTTTTTGCTGTAAACCCTGTCTTTTCAGAGAAAATGCAGTATTTACATTACAGCCTAGTGATAACTTCACTGGCCACTCCTTAGATGGCTGTTAGAGATCCTTCCTGGGTCATGGCTGCCTAACATGCATCCAAACATTCAGTGTCTACTCCCTCTGCATGCAGACACTGAACTTATCTCATAGAGATTCATTAATTCAATTAATCTCTATAAGGAGATGCTGATTGGCCAGGGCTGTGTTTGAATCATGCTGGCTCTGACCCTGATCTGCCTCTTTGTCAGTCTCAGCCAATCCTATGGGGAAGCACTGTGATTGGATCAGGCCACCACTTCTAATGATGTCAGCAGACTGCTTGTTTTTATGAGTCTAACAGCATGCAGAGTTACAGCTTCAGGCTTGAATATAGTAAGATTTTGCTATATTTATGGAGGCATGAGGGGCCCAGGGGGGCTAGATGGTGGTGTTAACACTATAGGGTCATGAATTAATGTTTGTGTTCCTGACCCTATAGTGATCCTTTAAGGTAATGCTGACTTTGGTCTCTCTAACACTGTGGCATGTTCCATTTCTTCTACACTCACTACATATAGCTTTTCTCTGTCCCAGACTATATACCACGAGCTTCTGCCTGCTAGTAAGAAGGTAAGAAGACAAGTGGACCAGCGAGTGCTAGGGAACAGTCCTTAGAAAGCGTTGAGTGAGCGCATAATTAACATAGAAACATAGAATGTGACGGCAGATAAGAACCATTCGGCCCATCTAGTCTGCCCAATTTTCTAAATACTTTCATTAGTCCCTAGCCTTATCTTATAGCTAGAATAGCCTTATGCCTATCCCACGCATGCTTAAACTCCTTTACTGTGTTAAAAATGTTTAACCAGGAAAGAGAGATTTTCTGGTTTCCAAGAGCATTCCAGGGTTGTTACATTTAACCAATTTAATGGTACTCATTTCATCTACCTAAAATGAATGAAGGGCTGAGTCAACCCTGCTGGGGAATTGACCCTGTGACTCCCAAAGGTACAGATTTTTCTGACAGAACATTAGCCCACTGAACTATCTCACCACACATTAGATGCATTTATGCCAAGCTCAGGGTGCTGTCTGCATAGTATGCCCTTAGTTGGCCAGCTGCATTATTGGCAGGCATCCTGACATGCATTCATGCCAGACTGGCCTTCTAATTCTTTGGGCAGACATACCCTCTTTTTGGGCATGTTCGCCCCTTTTGGCAGGTCACGTGATTTGTGTCAGTGGCACACCCTTTTACCGTGCCCATTGACTTCCTGCTTGACTGGACACTGCTGTTAGGGGTTATGGATTTACTTGAAAGATGAAAACATAAATTAGAGGGAGATTAGCATAAGGTATGTGTTTTCTTATAGCTGCTGTTTTCTTTCTCTCCAGCACCATCTCCATCAAATACATGACGCTTGGGAGTGTTTTATTGTTTTTGGTTGATATGATTCTGTAATTAGGCCCGTCATAATTGTCAGCACCAGGCCCACTGGGCTCTTAATCTGGCCCTGCTTCCAGGCAGCATATGACGTCTCTTGGTGGTGCATCTGGGGGTCCCCTCGGGTACAGAGCACAATGGGCTCTCACGAGTCCCAGCAGGGAAGTAGGGTCTCTATTCAGGAGGCCATTAAAAACTTCCGTTAGGATGGTCTGGAGCCTAAGGTTGTTATGCATCTCCCGGTTGTCCAGGTCCGCTACATGCAGTGCCATACCTTTGAGTATATCCTCATGCCTTGCCTGGGTATCTCCTACTTGAGCGAGGGCCGACCTTGGTGAGTTGGTCGCATGTGGCTTCCCTGCAGGGTTGCCGAAGCATTGGAAACTCCTGTAATGTTGTATGAGAGACCCCTTGTAGGTGTCTGTGCGTGTGTGCACTCGTTCAAACTGACCATAGCAAAGCATTACTCAATGTTTTCCTATGAACGTCAGCGCGTCATCACTACAGGCTGGATTAACCCTCTCTAAAACTGCTATATTTACAGCTGCAGGGTTAAAACTAGGGGGACCTGGCACCCAGACCACTTTATTGAGCTGAAGTGGTCTGGGTGCCTATAGTGGTCCTTTAAGCAAATGCCTCCAGTGGTGGAGGAAAAAGTGAAATCATCATTAAACTCCTCACCTCCACCACCACCAAGACCAAACATTGGGGACACTATTAGGTACTCTGCTTTACCACTTCAGTGAAAAAGTCTCTGTTGAGCTCTCCCATAGTTGCTTCTTGGTGAGGTTACAAGAAATAGGGGGTACTACAGTCAACTGCAAAAAGTTCACTGGTTTCACAGGTTATTTGCTCCGAGCACCCTAACACACAAAAGCTGTAGCTCTTGAACTAGCTGTAGTGTCAGTGGAAGTAGCAGCAATTAAGTATATAACTTAATTACATCAAAACTCACTAAGACCAAATTTAGCTAATCGAATGTCTTGGGAATCTTTTTAAATAATTTAAACTTTTTCATGTTTTAGGGACCCAAGAGCAGCTTGTTTACATGGTTGTAGTTGTGTATGATCGCCACCTGGTGGATAAAAACATAATTGCACCTATTAAGCATTTGTATTACAGGACCCGCACTTTTGTTAATAACACATTATCTCAAGAAGCAGGAAAATGTTCAGAGCACATGCCTTACAAGGACTTCTCATTGAACTGCATTGGGAAGTTGGCAATTGGACAGAAACAGAAAGTCTGACCCAGGGAAGAAGGGGCAGGCTTGCAAAGGCTCAGATGAAAAATCTGCAGATTTTGCAAGATGTTTTAGATATAACCCAATTAAATGCATAATTAAATACATGCGTGTTTTCATTAGTGGTCTATCTACTCCATAGTGATTATTTGAGGTAGTGGAATGTCCCTTTAAAGTAGGCCATTGTGAATGAATTATTTTGTATAGGGCTATGACACTAACATAAATTTTGACCAAAACACAGTTAGATACCAGTATACGTATGGATTATCTTTAAATAAGCAGTACCTAAACTGTGGGTGCAAATATATCTTGACCTGAGTTTTCTTCTGCTGAAATATATGATGAATAGAAAGAAATTCTTGTTCCAAAATCGAGGTCATGTAAATATCTATCTTAGAATATACCATAGTGCTCTTATCACAGTTATGATCTGGTGGCTTTACATTTGCTCCTTCTGAGCCTTGTTCCATCTGCAATGTGCTATCTTCAGAGAACTCCTGAAAATCCATATGTAGGCAGAGATGTAGGCACGAAGCTCAAAATCAAATATTGGACCTTTGTTAAAATCTTTAAAGTCTTAGGAACCAAACTAAGAAAAAAAGAAGTCATTATAACAATCATCCCAATTTTAAAGAATGTGTTTAATTCTCCATGTATCGAGGAACAGTTTTCAGCACAGTACATATCTAGCAGGGACAATTGAGCGTAGACAGAAATATTTGGATTATTCCAGAATAGGTTTTATTGACCTTACATAAAATGGAAAGTTGAAAATCATTGTCAGAATTGCAAGCTGTTTCTATGCTCTTACTAATTTGCATGGCCTTTATTAATAGTTACCCAGCAGGAACAGGGAATGTCCTGGTAGTTAATACTAATTTAATTGGGTATTCTTGGACTTATCCTATTAAATTTTAAAAAGTCATGACAGCGGCAAAAGTGCTGTGGTAAAGCTTTTTCATGCATTGTGGACCGTCCAAGATGTTAAGGACTGAGAGATTGAGGAACTGAATAGACTAAGAAATTGGCAAGTATTTATCATCCCATGGGAGCATCTCTCCTGACAGTATGCCTTTATGAACATGGAATAGAGATGATCACCTGGAGATCAAGATCTTCTGATTACTCTCTAGTTAAATCAATCTACTCAAGCTTGAGCTCAACCAGTCCAGCTACTATACTTTTCAACAATAACATTATGGGAGGACCAGGCGCTGTTGAGGATCTGTATTTCGTATTAAAGGAACAGGGACAAAGCACTTTTTCTAAACTGATTGAAATGTTAAAAGCCTTTGAGTTTCTGTATGTTTTTTTTTTGTTTTTTGTTTTTATGTTTTCATGTGTCAGATACAGAAAAAGGCAAAATAAATTTGAGAGTCAGAGCACAAATTGTTGTTGTTTTCCAAATATGACCTCAGTTTAATATTGTTTTAATATTATTGGATAAACTTTTAGATTATTATTTCAACATATTAAAATATCAAAACATATACAAGGTATCAAAAAATATCAAGTTATTACAAGATTAAAATATGTTTCATGTTGTGCAGTGGTGTAGCTGCCAATTGCTAGATTCTTTATGGGCTATGAAGATGTGGTGGGGGGAGGGGAGAAGGTTAGGGATGGACTCTGGGTAGAGTTGAGCGAACCCAAACTGAAAAGTTCGGGTTCGTACCGAACATTACGTTTTTTGGACCCCGGACACGAACACGGACTTATCACTGTATGTTTGTGTTGGAGTTCGGTGTTCGTCGATTTAATGACATGTTTTGAAAGGCTGCAGGGCAGCCAATCAACAAGCGTTTGACTTGTGTGCCCTTAGAAGCCATCACAGCCATGCCTACTAATGGCATGGCTGTGATTGGCCAGTGCAGCATGTGACCCAGCTAGTAGGGGCATGTCTATTAAACAGTGAGCAGTCTGTGGCTGCTCACTGTTAAAAAAAAAAAAATTCTCCCCTCCTGAGCCTCCACCCGCGATGCGCAAGTGGGGACTTTTAAACTAAATTGCCCCACCCTGCGCGGTGGGTGGGGGCCCTTAATATCAATAATGGGGGACACCTATTGTCCTCCACCCGGCCCCCACCTCTGCGCGGCAGGTGGGGGCCCTAAATAACAATAAGGGGGGCCGGGGGGGAGGATATTAGGTCCCCCCCTTATTGTAATTTAGGGCCCCCACCCGCCGCATGGTAAATTAGGTCCCCCCCCCAATTTTTATTTAGGGCCGGGTTCGGGGTCAAGTTCGGGGTCAAGTTCGAGCCCGAACCCAGACTTTTTTTCAAAGTTCGGCCGAACATCCAGGTGTCCGCTCAACTCTAACTCTGGGTCATTCTCTTACATGGTGTCATATCCCGCAGAACTAGAATCTTAGTGGAGCTTCCCTCATTAAGAGCATTAGTGTTTTTTGTCCGGGAGATGCATTTTAGGAGGGGGGTGCTCCGTGTCACATCATGCCATGTCTGGCTTTGGTTTCTGGTATCCAGTACTCTTTTTACAATTCTTGTTTAGTTTTTCTTGGTTTTCTGGTTTTCTATTCCATGTCTGGTTTTCTTTATGCTGGGTTTCTGGGTTCATTCTTATATTCCGTCCCTGGATTTCCCAGTCTCTTCATTTAAATGTTTGTTTTATATTGCCACACCCGTATGTTTTCCATTTTCCTTTTGTTTCAGTCTGGACCTGCAGGCAGCTGCTCAAGCCTTCTGCCCTTTCTTGCATGTTAGTGCTATATTTGTGTTTCTTATGGTTCTTTTAGTACACATTAGGCAGAGTAGGACCTGCCGAATATGGGGTACATTGGCGTTGTGGCAGGCTTATGCAATGTATGATCATATAATGTAACTAAATCCCCATACTTTTCATATATAGTGCTTAGTTATGTCTTCTCTTGTTTTGCCTATTATATCTTGTTTTATTTTGTTACCCTAGACCATGTACAGTCCTGTCCTGTCCTGCCCCTGTTTAGTTAATGTTCCTTTATGTATTGTGTACATGTTCTGGGTTTAGCTTCCTATCCTTCTCTGGTTCTGGGTTCTACTAGTTCTGTCTTGTTTTCATGTTTGGTGCCTGTTCTAGCCTTGCCTTGTTTCTGTACTGGATACATTCTTGCTTCAGAGCCTCCCTATTCAGCTCCTGGGAGGTCTGCATATCAAGTTCCTGGGATCCGCTGTAGCTGCATCAGGGTTCTGGTATGTGGCCGCGCAAACGCCGATGCTCAACAACAGAGGGTGTGTGGTTACCCTGCACCAGACCCTGATAATCCACTTCCACACTGTGACTCCTACTCTGAACATCAGGCATACTGGATCCCGGGCCTTGCACCGCCGTCCGGACAGTGTCTGGGTGCCGGACACCGGACCGCCACCGTGACACTCTGTCCCTTAGAAACTGGAACTACCCACAAGGTAATTTCAATCATAATACAGAAGCTACATCACAGGGCACAGCCACATTCATTTCTAGGAATTCAGTATTTGAGGAACAAGAAGTTGGACTGTCAACTTACCACAGTCCAGATAGTAGAACCCTTTACACCAACGGTATGTTGGGTGGACACTTCTACACATTTGCTAATAATATATATGAACCGAATAAAAACCAGGTGAATTTTCTCAGAGCAGGCGTTGAGAAGACTTCGGTCTTCCGCTGAAGCCAAGCATGGATGTATTGGGGCAGACCCAAGCAAGACAATCTAGATATTCCAGCTAGTGGACATCCCTAGAAACAAGATAAAAATACTCAGCGCTTAATAATGCAAAAAGGTAAAGACAAAGGCTGCAACCCTAAAAGGGGATCCTTCTCAACCCTTTGGGATAATACAAAGAAAAAAAGATAGGAAAGGGCTGCGCCACATACAGTAAGGTAAAATAAATTGAAGTAAAATAAGATAAGAATAAAAAAATACTAGGAGTCTTGTTTCAGCTGTGCAAACAGTCATATATGAGAGTGTCTCTTATTAAAAGAGTAGGTTCAGCTGTAGTTCCTAGGTTCTTTACGCTTGGAGGATGTGGAAGGTCTTGGTGTCTTTGGTCTCCGAATGTGGGCAAAGAAGAGACAAAGATAACCTAATAGTGCAATATGTCAAGACTTAGTAAGCCATACATAGGTAATAATGATATTGCACTCACATATACAGGAGCTTTGGCCAGCTCTAGTGTGGATTGCCTATAATGGTATAATCCCCACTATTGGGATATTGTGAAGGTTGGTCTTCACACACTTCACTACGTAACTATGTAATTAAGAATAAACATATAGTCACTATCTGGAAAACAAAATGAGTGAATAAATATTGAAACCTGCAATTATCTTGATTTATTTTTCCTTGTACCATAGTACCATGTTGAAAGAGTTGTTGATCCTAACAAAGGGCCCATCAGTATCGTCAAAGTGCCAGTGCTTCACAAAACCATATGTTCCAGCTGCCTATGTCGTTCTAGAGTAATTTCCAACACTGGCCACTGCAAACCCGCATCTCTCGATGACACCAGACATGCCTGCATCAGTTGTGCAATACAGCACACTTATTGTTTGATGTCGCAGGATTGACAAGTTCTCTAGGGCTATTTAAACCCATTACACACAGGGCACTGAGCCCTGTTATGGGTTTTCCTTAAGTGTTCCAAGTGTGGTTATAGTTCTGACTGATAATTGGTATTTTGACCCTGGCTAGTACTTTCATTATTCTCTGTTCAACTATCCTCGATCTTTGGCTTGTCTACTTGATTATGCTCCTTTCTACCATCCCAGACCTTGGCTTCTTTTCAACTATTCTGTTTAGCATTAAGCCAGGCATTTTCCAAGGACAAGAAATACACCTCTATCTTTATACCTATATATCACTTTATACCTTAGTTAGATGGGCCCTAAGTAATGTATGTTGGGTTCTGTGTTACCGTGACAAGTATTTCTTGAAAACAGATAACATGCACAAAATCTGGTATACTTGGATTCAGTATTTTATCAAGATCTAGCTCGGATCTCCATGAGAAGCATTTAATGTGTGAATTGTGACAAGTGCCATGTATGTGCCTTTAGTACACAATGCTTTTTTATGAGAAGCATTGGATTGGACAAATGTAATCACAGTTAAAGCGGCACTGTCATGCCGAAACCCGTTTTTTTTTTAACCCCCCTCCCGCCTCCACTACATCCAATTGACCCACTAGTCACCCCCAAATGCCCCTAAGCCCCCCACATTACCTATTTTTTAATCCTTATTTTCTGCCCCGATCTTGATTCAGGGCGCCGCCATCTTTGTGTGGGTAGGTGAAGTCCCTGTGGGACACGTCATCAGCCCACACTAGGCAGACACTGAGATTCCCGCACATGCCCAGTGAAACACCTGGACATGCGAACGGGAATTTCATCTATTGATTCATTCATCAGACAGACGAATGAGTGAATAGAAAGATCAGCCGAACAAACAAACACAATGTATCAGTGTATCTGAGTATCAGTGTATGTTTGTTCGTGCAGTTTATTACAAGGAGGGAGCTACCGGCGTGCAGCTCCCTCCTTGTAATATGTAACTATAGAAGTGGCAGGGAGCAGTGCTCCCCACCACTTCATAAGCCCCCCAGTACCCCCTCTCACTCTATGGGGGTCAATATGACCCCCATAATAGCACAAGAGAGATTTAAATCTCCCAAATGCCCCTACTCACTATACCGCGAGTAGGGGCATGTCTACTAAACAGTGAGCAGCCTGTGGCTGCTCACTGTTGAAAAAAAAGACATAAATTACAATAAGGGGGGGCGGACCTATTGTTTTTTGAAAGCCACCCAATCAGAGTGCTCTGAGTCATTTTACACAGCTGGGAAAATTCAAAAGAACTTTCCCACGCTGTGTAAAATGACTCAGAGCACTCTGATTGGCTTAAACCCACCAATCAGAGTATTCTAAGCCTAATTGCAGGGCGGGGCAAGGCTTTATAAGCCTTGACCCGCCCTGCGGAGCTCAGTATGCGGCGTGCCCTCGAAGGGCGAACATGGATTATTTTTTTTTGCGCTCGTTTTTTTTTTTTTTTTTTTTTAAAGTGCGACGGGTGTAATGGATTTTTATTTGGCCTTTTTGGGGGCTGAAGAAAGAAGATTTTAGAAAAAAGAAGACGTCAAATGGTAAGTTTAATTTTTTTTTTTTTTACAGGTTAGTTATTTTATTCCCCCCTCACTATTTGTAGGGTGAGGGGGGTAGGTAGGGGATAGTTTTTTTGGGTGGGGGGTGGTGACTAGGGGCTTGGGACCCCTAGTCACCTTGATTGGGGGGTGGGGGAGTTTCATTTAGGGCCCCCACCCACCGCTCAGGGGTGGGGGCCGGGGGGGGAGGACAGTAGGTCCCCCCCCTTATTGTTTAATTAGGGCCCCCACTCACCGCTCAGGGGTGGGGGCCAGGGAGGGAGGACAGTAGGTCCCCCCCCTTATTGTTTTATTAGGGCCCCCACCCACCGCGCAGGGGTGGGGGCCAGGGAGGAGGACAGTAGGTCACCCCCCTATTGTTTTATTAGGGCCCCCACCCACCGCGCAGGGGTGGGGGCCGGAGGGGAGGACAGTAGGTCCCCCCCCTTATTGTTTTACTGGGGCCCCCACCCACCGCTCAGGGGTGGGGGCCGGGGGGGAGGACAGTAGGTCCCCCCCCCTTATTGTTTTATTGGGGCCCCCACCCACCGCTCAGGGGTGGGGGCCGGGGGGGGAGGCCAGTAGGTCCCCCCCCCTTATTGTTTTACTAGGGCCCCCACCCACCGCGCAGGGGTGGGGGACGGGGGGGAGGACAGTAGGTCCCCCCCTTATTGTTTTATTAGGGCACCCACCCACCGCGCAGGGGTGGGGGCCAGGGGGGGGGCCAGTAGGTTCCCCCCCGTCTTTATTTAGGGCCCCCACGGGCATGGGGGGGGGTTTATTAGTTTTTTTTTATTTATTTTTTTTACAGTGAGCAGCTATAAGCTGCTCACTGCTTACTACACATGCCCCTACTCGCGATATAGCGAGTAGAGGCATATTATTTACTAATACTAAGTAATCTTTACTTAGTATTAGTAAAGTTGGCTGTTAGACCAATTTAGGTCTTTCAGCCTTTTAGTAGATAGCTCCCTGATACCGTGGGAATTAGGGAGTTATCTACTAAGCGGCTGCAAAATGCAGCCACAGCAATGAATAGGATCAGAGTTTCATTCATTAGAATGAAATTCCTATCCCAATAAAATGCCGAATTGCGTTCTAAAAGAAACGAACATACTGTTGTCATTCAGTTAGAACGCAATTCGGCAGTTTCATGTAAAATGACAGGAAGCATTGTGGGAACACTGAGGAAAGCTAGGGATCATGGGAAAATTGCTCTGACCAGCGGAAATGAAGCACACTTTGCCCCCCGCTGGTCAGAGCTGGTCAAGCGGAGGAATCCTCCATAAGGCAAAGAGTCCCTACTTTGTCTTATGATTTTAAAGAAAACTAAAGAAGACAGGAAGAAAAGAAGAACAGATCCTGAGAGAGGGGGAGAAGAGGAAGAGATTGAGGAAAGGTAAGTTCGGCATGACAGTGCCGCTTTAAGAAAAATCTGAGTACAATACAGTGATATGTTTTAATCATTGAGTATAAGCTATATTATGTCTTTTTAGTATTGCAACAAACAAGATGTAAAATTTAAAGGTAAATACCACTCCTGAATTTATATTAGATTGTTTCTATTATCTAATATTTTTTATTTCTATATAAGATTACTGGCCTGTTATTCAACCTCCGGCAACATCATTGGGGTGTCATTAACCAGCCTGGAACAAAAGTTCCCAGTTGGCTAATGTCAATACTGTGCATGTTTTGTTGAGAGTACTCTCAATTAATGAATGGTTCGTGGGATTGACTTCTGCAGCTCAGCATGTCAGGAGGACCCTTGATGACCCGAAGAGACCCCAGTAAGAGGACAAATGGTTTACCTCATTATTAGGGAAACGGGGACTGAGTACTAGTGGTTATGATGCTTGGAGTAACCTTGTAATGATTATTTGTTTTTGAGTTTCAATTCTGCTAGTACGGGAAGAAACATTTTCCAGCCTTTAATACAATCATTCATTGTTTAGTTCAGTCAAGAACTTTGTTTATTTCAGTAACTTTACAGAGATGGTTTTGTCATGTTTTAAGGTCATTCATTTTGTGTCCTTGGTTTTGCCTAATTGCTTTCTGGAAGCGGATTTGGAACATGCTATGAAATGAATTTCGTTTCACATTGATAGAAGTAAAGCATTCCTTACGGTTAGAGGAATTTAAAGGATATACAAAGGAAGCTTTGAAGTATAAAGCAGCTCCATGTAACGCATGTATTAGGTAAGCATTGTTTATGAATTCACAAAAAAATCACACACCACCATTGTAAACAAGGGGTAAAAAAAACGTTTTCACTTACCCAATTCCAGTACAACTGGGTCACGCTCCCTCTCCACCAACATTGGATAGGAATGATAGGACCACTTCATCCAGAACACTTCATTGAGATGATGTAATCTGGATATTTTTGGTGGTCCTTTAAATTTCTTCACGAAGCCCATGCTTCTCTCCTTTGCATGTCCCTTGCTGCAGACCTATGTCAGATTTTGCAGGCAACCCAGTGCATCACCCTTTAATGCTCCCTTGCAGTATGTAAATATGAGTAATACTGCCTTGCAAGTGCCACCAATGGTGGCCCACTGGCTACTAGCACTGTCAGTGGGAAAAAAGGTTTAGATTGTTTTAAGTCCGAGTCTGGAATTCAGGCGTCTGCCAGTTTTTGGTACAACTGGAATGTGGAACAAATTCAGGATTAATCAGAATCTGCATTGGAAAATTCTGACACTTTCTGCATTGAGCAATCTGATTGGTCCTGTTTTGCTGCAAGTGATTTTGCCCCACTTGGTGTGAGATCATTCAGACTTTAGTGCCCATATACACTAAATCAGATGGAGATTGTAGTGTTTGCCTATGGTATATACAATAAATACAATACATACAATACATACAATACATACAAAGAAGAAGAGCGCAAAATGTAAAAAAATTTAATGTAATGAAAACATAAATAAATGTGCCTCTCTGTGATATATTTACTTAGACAACATAGATTGACTGTAGATTCCCCAGACCCTGGGAGGGGACACTGAATGTCAGGAAAAGGGGTTCCTGTTCCATTATGTGACCATCGACAGGGGGAGGTCCCTGGGAGGGAACATTGTCAGTGTGTGTGTTCCACCCCTTGCACAGGGAAAGTATAAAGCCAAGTGGGGCCAATGAAGAGTTGTTGTACCCCTGGAACTGTGTGCCGTCCAGTTACTGGGGGAAAATGGGTCTCTTCATTTATTCATAGCGGAGGTAACCAGTTGGGTTACCTATGGTCCGCTACACCTACTCTTACCTTTTGTGCTTTTGTGTCACTGTACCCCACTCCTTCTAGTATATAAGCTCATTGAGCAGGGCCCTGTGGGTCCAACTCGTCTGGTAACAATTACATGTCTGTAAGTCCACCAATTGTACTGTGCTACAGAATTTGTTGGCACTTTATAAATAACAATAATAATAATAATATATATCTATATAAAAATAGTTTTTTACTGCTGTTCCTATTTTTCCCTGGTTACTTTTCCCCACTTGATCTGTAAATCGAATGGCAGGAGAATGCTCCTATCAGTGTACTGCAAGATATATACAGAATATTTTATTAATCTATATATTTTGATTATTGTTTGGCCCATTTTTGCCACTTTTTGATTTTCCTTCTAATTCGGTATCTGAATTACAATTTTGCTAAGTCAAACCAACATCCAGCCGAAATTCAGGTGTCCCAAAAATCTTTCTATCTTTCGACAGTTACAGCTGCATTCCCAAAATTAATCAGAGACATTAGAAAATACCTATGAAGAGTATTTGACCATATTTTAATATTTTTTGTCACACATACTCTGTGTGAGAAAATAGTTTTTTTATTTCTATTGTAAATCCTGACTTACAATTTATGTTGTATAATCTCTTTAACTCCCCCAGTATTACTATAAAAGGTGACTGAATAAATAAGATATTATAGTTGTATAAATTTACATAATAATTTTTGCAGTATCTCTGAACAGCAATCTATACACATAATTACTGTTCTGCCCAACACTTATGTTCTTCTTATGCATCTCATTCTTCAAAGAAATGGAATTGCTACATTTTTTTTACAACAAAAAGAACCAGGTAAAATGGCCTAAAAGTTGTATCATTCCAGCGAAGATTCATATTAGATTAAGAATATTTTGCGATATAGCATTTGATGAATTACAAGTAGATGACTGTGCAATTGTGTAAAAGCTGGTACACTAAAATTGCATTTTTTTTATTTACAGACAAGTAATGCCTATATACACAACATTTATATGAAGTTGCAAATTGAATTAAGGACACATACATACGTGTATGTAACAAATATATAACATTTACAAGACTTCCCTGTATTATATTCCCTGCATGAAGGATCACAGAGCACAGATGGTGCAGGAAGGGACAACAAACAGCCAAACAAAACAGCAAACAAACAAAAATGTAGTGGTATTCTGAAAACAATAAACATCCAATGAAAACAGAGCTGGGGTTCCGCATGATCAGTGACCACTACGTTCACCGTTGAGAATTATCTAATGGCAGTTCTCTGTCTTCTATAAAATACAGACATAAACAATAATGTAAGAGTAGGCAAGTTTTATATTTTATAGCAATATTAAAAGTTCCGAATCTCTAATCTCATAAATGCAGTCATTAGGCTCTTAGAATAGGACCTGCCAAAAATGGGGTAGATTGTCTTTGTGGTAGTCTTCTACAATGTATGATCAGATACTGTAACTGAATAGCTGTTTTTTTTTATTTTAATATGAAATTTTATGAGCTTTAAACCAATGCCCACTGCTTAGTTAGGGGGCCCAGCCGCAAGCCATTGCAGATATATAATTACCTCTTTTTGATGACTTGCGGCCAGGTCCCCTTTGTCAGGATCTTACCAGGGTTGGGAGTCTGTAGCGCAGATATGTTGCTCACCCTTGCAGATAGCCACAGGCCAAGGTGGTCAGGTAAGAATTCACCCGGCCTGTGGGTCTGTGCACGGGGGCTGTGCAGGATGAAGTACCAAGTAGCAGGACAGGCAAGGACTCAAACAGCAGGATCGTCAAAGGATAGCCGAGGTCAAAGGATGCCAGAAGACAGGAACAACGAGGAGTAGCCGAAGTCAAGGGATGCCAGAGGTCAGAGTAAACGTAGTCAGAAGCCGGGGTCAATAACAAGTAGCAGTTCAAACAACAGGAACACTGGTACAAAGCACACAACAGGATCAAAGACTTGATCCTGATCACAGGGCGAGGCTGAGTATAAATACCCTGCTAATGTCTGATCAGGGTCAGGTGCAGCACAGCCAAATTCAAGGTACAGCCCCCAGAGTGATAGACAAGCCAGGATGAACACGACCCCTTAAGACTGACTGCGGGCGCTAGTGGGAAGGGACACGGGGGGTTGAGTCACGTATAAGGATGGGCACTCCCCCCTGAAGGGTACTTCTTCCCAAACAGTCAAGGTCCT
Source organism: Pelobates cultripes (assembly GCA_933207985.1). Taxonomy (NCBI): domain Eukaryota; kingdom Metazoa; phylum Chordata; class Amphibia; order Anura; family Pelobatidae; genus Pelobates; species Pelobates cultripes. The sequence goes on from OW240912.1 coordinate 146,807,355, forward strand.
CTTTCTACTACCCTACTGGACCCTCAGACAGACTACCTAACTAGATCCCCCCTCCCCCCTCCACCCCCTACCTTATATAGGTCAGCACCTCCCTCCCGCCCCCACCCACTACAAACCCTCCCCCTACCCTCCATCCTCCCATCCCTCTTGCTGGGAACCCGATGGCTCGGTCGGATGGTGGGGGGTTCTGCCCCGTCCCCCGACGCCTCTGGACCAATAATGTCAGGGGACTAAATTCCCCAGAGCGAGGCTCGCACCTGTTGCGGACCCTGTGGGTCGCTAGGGCTTCGGTGGCACTCCTGCAGGAGACCCACTTTAAAGGACCAGACCCACCTGCTCTCCGGGACTCGAGATTTCCGACCGGGTTCTTTGCCAATCACCCAGACTCCAAAAGAGCTGGAGTGGCGATACTCTTCGCCCGACATACAACGTTCCACTGCACAGAAAAGATGGCGGATCCGAATGGACGCTAACTGTTCCTTAAGGGCACAATTGCAGAAAGGAAATAAACATTTGCCTCCCAGTACGCCTCGAACATGAATCAACACCACTTCATTGCGAGAACCCTGAGGTTGCTGGACCGCTTTCGGGAGGGGCTCCTCGTGGTGGCGGGAGACCTCAATGTACCATTGGAACCCCGTTGGGACACATCCAAGGGTCATTCCGCACACTCTGACACCTGCCGGAGGGTCACCGAAGACGAGCTCTGCGAAGCGGGCCTGGCAGACACCTGGTGGGTCCTCCACCCAGAGGAAAAGGACTTCTCCTACTATTCCATGGTCCACCGAGGATACAGTCGCCTTGACTACGTTTTTGTCTCCCAGGAATATCTGCATCTCCTCCCAACCTGCAATATCCAAACGGCAATCTGGACGGACCACTCCTGAAGAAGCTTCTCACACAACAATTGACCCATACGCTCCACAAATCATGCAGGTACATCTACGAACACTTTTACAAGTGTGGACGCATGCTGGCCAAAATGCTACAAAATAAACGGAGACTAGCACAGATTACTACGCTCCAGACGAAGGGAGGCACCCTCACGAGACAACCAGATCAAATCGTCGCAGAATTCTAAGACTTTTACACTAAGCTATATAACCTACCGGTAGAAGCGGGGATGGAAGCGAACCAGAAGTGGTTGACAAAGATGAGGGAATATTTGGAACAACATGTGCACTGGAAGCTCTCCCAGTCTCAAAAAGAAGACCTAGAATCCCCAATCATGCTGGGTGAGCTCCTGGGAGCCCTTAAGGCCACTAAGATCAATAAGGCACCAGGCCCGGATGGCCTCCCGGCTAGATACCTTAAGAACTTTAGGGAGATCCTTATGCCTGAACTCTTAACGGGGCTAAACTCCATCTTAGGGGGGGAGGTTCCTGGGGGATACCCTCATGGCGACCGTGGTGGTCATCCCGAAAGAGGGGAAAGACCCTACTGCGTGCACTAGCTACAGACCCATCTCCCTCCTCAACGCGGACCTCAAGCTCTTTACTAAGATCCTGGCTCTCCATGTGGGTCGTGTCGCCCCGAACCTGTTGCATCCAGACCAGACGGTCTTCATCCTGGGCCGGGAGGCTAAAGATAATACAGTATGAGCCCTCAATATCATTCACGCCACCCAGAACACCGCCCGCAGGAGCCTCCTCCTCTCGACCGACGCCGAAAAGACGGTTGACCGGGTGGACTGGCAATTCATGAGCGAAACCCTGCAGGCAATGGGCTTTGGCCCACACATATTGATGTGGATAACGGCCCTGTATATGTCCCCGAGGGCTCGCTTGCAGATCAATGGTGCCCTGTCCCTGTCATTCGCTATACGGAACGGTACGCGGCAGGGGTGCCCCCTGTCCCCCCTTTTATTCGCCCTCATGCTGGAACCATTCCTGGAGGCAATCAGACGGGACGGGAATGTTGCGGGACTTGAGATAGGGGACATAACACACAAGGTAGCTGCTTATGCCGAGAAAAAGTGCAGAGGCGGGCTACAAAATTAATAAAAGGAATGGAACATATCAGCTATGAAGAAAGGCTAACAAATTTAAACCTATTTAGTTTAGAAAAACGTCGCCTGAGAGGGGATATGATAACATTATACAAATATATTCGGGGCCAATACAAACCATTGTGTGGAAATCTATTCACAAACCGGACTTTACATAGGACACGAGGCCATGCGCTTAGACTGGAAGAAAGAAGATTTCGTCTAAGGCAAATGAAAGTTTTTTTTACTGTAAGAACAATCCAGATGTGGAATTCTCTGCCTGAAGAAGTGGTTTTATCAGAGTCCATACAGATGTTCAAACAGCTACTAGATGCATACTTGCAAAAACAGAATATTCAAGGATATAATCTTTCAATGTAGGGTAATAACTGCTTGATCCAAGGATAAATCTGACTGCCATTCTGGGGTCAAGAAAGAATTTTTTTCCAAGCTTGTTGCAAAATTGTGCTTCAAACTGGGTTTTTTGCCTTCTTTTGGATCAACAGCAAAAAAAACAAATGTGAGGAAGGCTGAACTTGATGGACGCAAGTCTATTTTCAGCTATTTAACTATGTGACCTGCTTTTCTTCGTCAAGAACCCAATGATCACCCTGCCGAACCTCCTCAGTGCATTTAAGACCTACAGAAAGCTCTCTAATTTGAAACTAAACACAGATAAGTCTGAAGCGCTCCCTTGCGCCTGTCCTCTGGCCTACTGCCCCAACTAAAAGCAAACTTCCCCTTCAAGTGGTGCACCCATCGTATTAAATATCTAGGAATTTGGATGACGAGGGACCTGAGTGAGCTCTACCGAGATAACTTTTTGCCACTAAAAACAATACTACGCTCTGATATGCTAAGGTGGGGCGCATCATGTGTATCGTGGTTCGGCAGAATCAATGCCATCAAAATGAACCTCCTGCCGCGGCTCTTGTACCTCTTTCAGACTATTATGATTAGAATCCCCCCAGCCTTCTTTAAAGCCATGAATACGGACATCCGAAGATTTGTATGGAAGGCTGGGATGGCCAGAATTAAGCACACACAGCTGACCCAGCCAAAAATTTGGGCGGGGTGGGTCTCCCAGCCCTGCAATCCTACTACCATGCTGCCCACCTCCTCCGAATAGTTGACTGGCACGTCCCCCAAACAGACAAGCAATGGGTCCACTTGGAGCGCACACAAACCCAAGGATGACTCCTGTTAGTAACGTGGCTCCCCCACCCCCTACAGACTAGAGACATTTGTGAGCACCCGATGGTCGGGGCGACACTGCAGGTGTGGTCGGGCCTGTGATATAAACTGAACCGCTCCACCAATCCATCCCCCTTGACACCGGTGGTCTATCACCCGGAGATAGCGGGGGGCCTGGCGCCGAGAGATGTGGAGGGTTTGAGACACCCAGACGGGTTACACTTGAGACTGGTGCACAAACGCCCAAATCCAACCCCTTGAAACTTTGCTGACACAAACTCAGGCCACAGGATTGCTGCGATTCCGGTACCACCTGTGGTAACTTGTCTTCCTTGCATGGTAATTTATCTTCCTTTCAGGACCTCCTTAAACAGGTCTAGGTAGGAGGGCTAAGAATCTTTACTTCCCTCCCACAATTGCTAAAGGAAGTGATGCATGAACAGGATGTGATGTAAAACACATCATCTCAATCTACCCCTACCCCCACCCTTCCACCGACGACCATTGCACGCTTTCCACCTTGAATAGGTACTTGCTTCCCGAACCCACCACGATAAAGCTGGATATACAGGGAGCGACCGACTTCCCCCCCTCCCCACCTTTGGACGAAGAGACGAGAGACTAGATAGGGCAACTGATCAGTCGAGGACAGATCCATTAACCTCCGCGCTGACCACGCTTTTCTCTACCTAGAAACTAAAAGTTGGATTACGCACACAAATGCAGACTCTCTCACAACCCTAAACTAAAGACGACCTGACAAACAGTCCATATATGACGTACCCTACATCTCACACCACGACATAACCAGAGAGATGACTACAAGACCTTCCGCTACACCATACGCCCAGATAGGCCCAAGGGCCCACACCAAACCTGACGACTAGCCCTGTGCTGGGGCTTCGCGCACTGACCCCTGATGGGGCCATCAGAACTGCAGGAGAACCGTACACTGGGGCCCCGCCGGGCCACCGTGCGGGTCCTGCAGTACGGAGTGCAGAGCTTTTGACCGACACCATTAGTCGTCAGTGTCCAACCCTGGACCCTCTTAATATACTCCCTTTAGCGCGCTCCCTATAATTGCACTGACAGGGTTTACGAACAGTACCAAGGGACATACGGGCCTTGCTGGTACGTACCTGAAAGATGCACGCTTGACAGGTTCATTCCCTTATTACGGGTCCAATAGACTACTTTACTTTTAAAATCTACATTGTACAAACGTGGGAGTCAAACTCACCTCTATAGGCCCCCCCTCTTGCAAAATAGGCCAATGGGTGTGCTTCTTAAGCCCATTTATTGGACGATCTGTCATGAGCGGCCAACACGTTTATTGAGTTCTACTGCTAGAATTTCAGAGGTCATAAAATCCAGTTGCAACACATTAAATATTTTCCTGACAATTCTCGGCGAATAGAATTGAATTGAGGCCATAGTTATCTACTTGCTAAAACACTGCGTGAAAGATAAAAGCTACCCATAGAAAGGTCAAGGTATAAAAACACATCACTAGAAAGCCAACATGACACAAGGCCTAGAATGGTATATATATATATATATATATATACATAATATTTTGTCATTGAGTGCCAGTATATGAATGTCAATGCATACGAGTCAGTGACTGTGTGTCAGTTTGTGTGTCTGTGTCAGTAAGTGTATGAATGGGTAAGTTGTTTCTGTTGGTGTATGTTTGTGCATGAGTTAGTATTTGTGTATCAGTTTGTGTTAGAGTGTGGCTCAGTGTCTGTGTATTAGCGTATGTGCATGTGCCAGTAACTATCACGATTACTATATGACCCAACACGCAGAAGTATGTAACATATAATAGAACACACAATGGACAAAGAAATCATATACCGGCCCTTAAAATGGCCAGACTTAATGTAAATAATATCAAAAGAGCCTTCTAAAACAACAAACCTGCAAATAAATAAAAGCAAATATAGTGCAGACTATCAAGATGATGTACTGTACACTGGGGAATAAGGGAAAGAACTCGCAATTACCAGAGCCCTATCACCCCGGGCTCTGGGTTTGCAAGGCTCCACTTGAGAGGGAAATATCCCACACTGTGTTGATAAATTTATATTGTGTGTTCTCTGTAATCAGGCGGTTCTGTGTAATATAGGACAGAGAGGCAGAAACCCCTAATTGAATAGCATCTTCAGTGATTTATTAATTTTAAAAAGGGTTAATAATGTTTACTTTACTTTTAACGTTAATAAGAATAGTCAAAATACTAGCTGAGGTCAGGGACACAGAAAGAGATACAGCGAGGATGCAAACCAAAGGTCAAGGATACCATATATAATTGAAAGTCAAAATACCAGCCAAAGTCAAATACCAAAAAGAACTAGATCAAGTTCAAGTCAACGCACTCTCTGATAACCAACTAGTGGAAACCACGACAGGTCACTGGCAAAATGCTTTTTTGGTTTAAATAACCCTCTTGGGGATGTAACTGGTTGTACCTGGCCTCTGCCCCCAAAACGTGCGTGCAGGTCTATAATGTGACTTTGTACGCACGCTGGCACCATTTTTACATTTTACATTAAATATCTCTACATATGCTCTTGTATATAGAATCAATTTTTCCTTAAGAATTTCTTCCACTTTAGGAGATAGAATCAATCCAACATAAGTGTTTGAATGGTTATGAAAAATGTATACAAAGAAACAGTGTATTAAGAGCTCTGGCAAACATTTTGGATGTTGCTAAATAAAATATTTTTTGGGAATACTGACATACAAAAAATTACATTTATCAGAAAAATCACACAGAAGCGTATGAAATAACTAAAATTAAAAACCTAAAATCAAAAATAGATTTTACTAGTCAATGGATAAAATTGCCCCTATTATAATATTTAGTGTTCTCCAAGATAACTAGCAAAATGTAGCTCTAAAATTGATTTTCACAGAGACATTCAATAACGACTTTTAAATATCTATGAAAGATGCTCGTCCTAATGTTAAATCATATTTTTAAATGTTTTAATGAAGACAGATCTTCAGAAAATGATGATTTGCATTTGAAAGAGGCGTACCTTGCTCATATTTCTAACAATGAATTCTAAAGATAGTGTGGGTGCACGTTTAATAATATCTGCCGATTAAACATTTTTATTTTACATTTCTGAGAAACATCCTACTGAAAATTTAACTGATGTGCCATCTTGAACGGTATATAGAAACTAAAAAAATAAATAATTAATAAGAAATAAATCTATAAAAAAGGGTATAGATGAAAAAAAGAGGAAATAAAAGGTTTGCAGCATGCAAAATGTGACTTAATCACCAATACGTGCAAACAACATGTATGTATTACTCAGGTGTACTTATTATTTTAGCAAGCACCTTTCACATAGAAGTGGTAATATCATGGTCAAACTTATACAGTCATTTCTTTACAATACATCAGCTACAATACAGCAGCTATGGACTGGCTGAATGCATGCGCATTCAGCCGATGTCGGCCAAAGGAGGAGGAGAGTCACCAGCGCAGAGGAAGCCCGGCGCTAGAGAAAGGTAAGTGTTTAACCCCTTCCTCTCCATTCAGCCTGGCGGGAGTGGGACACTGAGGGTGGGGGCACCCTCAGGGCACTATAGTGCCAGGAAAACAAGTTTGTTTTCCTGGCACTGTAGTGATCCTTTAATATAACAGAGATATTCTACCTCCATATATCATGTTGGGGCATGCCTGCTAAACTTTTATAATTATCACATGGGATTGAAGCATGTGAAATAATGGTGGGGACATAGCCAACATACAACAGTGCCACAGTACTTTAGAACATGGATACTAAGAGGGGAAGCAGGTCCTGATCAAAGCGATCTATGAGGGCTTTGAGGTAGGTTGATATTTATCATTTGGTAGCATTCCTAAGACCACTTACTGGTAAGGCAGACTGCCTGGGATCAAACAAGTTTACGATTATTATTATTATAGCGACATCAAATTACAATGAGTGGACAAACAGACATGTAGTTGTAACTAGACAAATTGGACACACAGGAACAGAAGGGTTGAGGGCCCTGCTCAATGAGCTTACATGCTAAAGAGAGTGGGGTAAAATGACACAAAAAGGTAAGGATAGTATTAGACTAGTGACAGTTGCAGAAGAAGAGTCAGTCAGGAGCTATTAACAGTTTAATTGATACGCTTTTATGAAGAAGTGGGTTTTTAACGATTTTTTGAAGGAGTGGAGATTGGGTGAGCATCTAACGGAGGAGGGAAGCGAGTTCCACAGGAACGGTGCAGCCCTCGAGAAATCTTGAAGGCGAGCATCTGGGGTGGGAGTACGGACAGAAGATAGACGTAAGTCTTCAGCAGATCGTAAGGGCCTAGACGGGACATACTTATGTATAAGGGAGGATAAATAGGTGGGAGCAGCATTATGTAGCGATTTGAAAGCAAGAACCAGAATTTTAAATTGAGCTCTGTATTTTATAGGAAGCCAATGTAGGGACTGACAGAAGGGTGAGGCATGGGAGGTGCGGGTGGACAGGAAGATGAGCCTCGCTGCAGCCTTCATTATGGACTGTAACGGCGCAAGTTGGGAGCACGTAAAACCACTGAGAAGCGGATTACGGTAGTCAAGGCAAGAAAGGACAGTGGAATGGACCAACATCTTAGTCACATCTGGCGTTAAATAGGGGCGGATGCGCGCAATGTTTTTGAGATGGAAATGACAGGATTTGGCGATAGATTGAACATGAGGCTTGAAGGAGAGCTCAGAGTCAAAAAGAACACCTAGGCAGTGAGCCTGCATGGTGGAGCTGATGGTAGCACCGTTGACTTGGGGGGAGACAGACACACGAGTAACAACACTTGAGGGAGGAAAGACCAGAAAGACGATCAATGAGGACTATGAAATAGGTTGATATTTATCATTCGGTAGCATTCCTAAGAACACTGGGATTCAAATCTGGGTTCCCCAGTTCTAAAGCAAGGTTATTACCAGGGCTCTAAACAGCTGAAATCACATAGGAGACCTTTTTATATTTTAGTGGCAAAACAGGATTGTTAGAGCTGTGATACTTGGTATGGTATTAACAGCTTGATCATCCAAGTAGATATGTTAAAAGAAAACTGTCAGATCACCGTGGCATTCTCTCCATGTGAGCTTCCATTTTTAGGCTTGTTTCCAATGTTGTCTGTAAATATCTGCAGTATCTGCAAAAATATTCACCCTGTGATTGGCCTTAGCAGGAGATAGCGGTAGTGTATACAATGTATTAAACTGGTATTTTTATACTATGCCAGAAACATATCTATGGATGATGTACGGTTTATTTCTTCATTCTAATGACTCATACACTTCACTTATAGAAATAATATATATATAAATTATATATATATATATATATATATATATATCATTATTATTATTATTATTATTATTATTATTATTATTATTATTTTAAATCGTATGTCTGGCCTTTCCTTTATTTATTTTTTCTATATGTTTTGGTTTAATATGCTTTGACATATGAATTTAGGGTTTCAATATAATACCATATAGCTATCATGTAATTTTACTGCAGGAAGCACAGGGTAAACATATTTGCACTAGGCTCGAAGATGGTGATACAGTTTGAGGGTTAGTGGCAGCTTGTAAAGAGAAGTAACAGGTTTGGAAATCAGTAAAACATAATTTGGTAATTAGCAGTTAGCAGCTCCCATAGGGAACCACTACATAGTGACTGCCTTCAAGTAGTGACCACCAGTAAAACGTGCTGTCAGGAAACAGCTACTAATCGCTAAAAGTAGTGACAGGCATTTTAACAAGCAGCGGCAGGCTATTAAATAGAATAACAAGATTGGAAACAAGTCCTTTGTGATCCTTGGTCCAGAGCATTTACTTACATACTGGAATAAAGTTTCTTTGTTAATTGATTATTGCTGATGTCATCACAATGTGAAAACGCTGCCGGACAACGCAGTGTCATCAAAGCAGCAATTAAATAGCAGAACAGAATGCTGGGAGTTTCTTTTTTTCACTTTTTCGATTTGATATGGATTCATATTGCCTGATTTTCAAAAACCAGCAATCAAGTCACTAAACATCTCCTCACCTGAAATCCCTCTGTTAACAAACTGCATCCTTAACCACGGTTTAAACACGCTTTGGTATATGTGTATAAATATATTTATATATATATATATGTCTATTCTTATATATGTGCATATGTATAATCTTCATATCTATATAACAAAACACATTTTATCTAAATAATGTTCTCCCTTCTTTTTTTCACTTTCACACTAACCTCTCTAATTACTAAAATATCCCTATCCTTCTGCTCACCTGTCCCTGACAACACCATCTTCGTTACTTCTACTTTACTCCCCTCCCCTCCTCTCTCTATTCATCCCATGCACTCTACATATACCTTAGCCTATCTCCTCCAACTATCCATCCCTTCCCTCTCCTGTCCCTCACTGGCCATCTCCACATATAACACTATCCTCACCTCTGCCTTGTATGCTGCAGCCCCACTCCAAACATGCACCTAAAGGAGGACACGCCCTCAACCGTGGCATACTAAATCAACACGCTACCTGCAAAGATGCTCCCATTGTGCTGAACGCTGTTGGAGGAAGTCTCGCACCCAGGCAGACTATCTCCATTATAGATTCATATTGTGTTCATACAGCGCAGCCGTTGCCCTCGCCAAACAGTCATACTTTTCCGCTCTCATTAGTTCATGCTCCTGCAATCCCAGGCATCTCTTTGACACCTTTAACTTTCTTCTTCACCCTGCTGTGGCCACCCCCCAAACTAAACTTACAGCCAATAGCTTTGCATGCTACTTTACCAACAAGATTGAGCAGGTAAGGAAATAATTCTCCCCACTTTGCCATTCTCATTCTCAACCACACATTGATCATGCCTTTCCTATCCTTCAGACTTTCTCCCTGGCTACTGAACAAGAGGTGGCTGTGCTTCTCCTTTCCTCTAGCCCCACCACTTGCCCGCTCCATCCTGTCCCATCTCACCTTATCAGATCTCTCTCCCCCTGTCTTGTGCCTTCCTTAACACACATCTTCAACTGCTCTCTCTCTTCTGGCATTGTCCCTGCTGACCTTAAACATGCCACTCTAGTACTTATTCTGAAAAAAAATCTCTTGATCTGTCCTCCCCCTCTAACTATCGTCCCATATCCCTACTCACTTCCTCAATTCCAGCTCTCTCCTTGACCATCTTCAATCTGACTTCCGCCATTTCCACTCTACTGAGACTGCTCTTATCAAAGTTACTAACGACCTAATTGCAGCTAAATCCAAAGGCCACTACTCCATACTAATTCTTCTTGACCTCTCTGCTGCATTTGACACCGTTGATCATGCTCTCCTTCTTCAAACTCTTCAATCACTAGGGCTCTGTGACTCTGTCCTCTCTTGTTTTTCATCTTATCTCTCCCAACGCTCATTCAGTGTCTCCTTTTCTAATGATACCTCCTACCCTCGTCCTGTCTCGGTTGGAGCCCCCCAAGGCTCTGTCCTTGGTACCCTTCTATTTTCTCTGCACAATATCCTCCCTTAGACTGATTATTTTAGCCATGGAGGCAGGACTAGCTATGGCGAAATGGGCATGGCGTGGGAAAAAAGGTGGGTAAAAACACTTTTTGCATGCGGTTGGAAGGGGGCAGGTACCTAAAGAGACACACACACTCTCTAACAGACTCTCTAACAGACTCTCTAACAGACTCTCTAACAGACTCACACACACTGACAGACACACTCTCTGACAGACTCACACACCCTGACAAAGACACAGACACACACACTGACAGAGACACACTGACAGAGACACACACACACATTTTATCACACACACAAACTGAGATTTTTATTTTAATTGAAATCCACCACAGTGTATCTTTTCCTGGGGTCCAGTGGGGCTCTTCATGCGTGCAAGGGAGCAGTAAGCTTCCTGCAGTTCCTCACTGCTCTCTCCCTCTCTCTGTAGTGATGCCGGGGCTGGAGTAACATCATATTCCAGCTCTCGGTATCATTAAATAGCACGAGAGGGATCAGAGAAGAACTGAAGGTAGATTATTTCTCCCTCGCATGCTGCCTACAAAGCTCCCGTGGGCGGCTGGCTCCCATGCTCCTGCGAGCAGGTGGTTCCCTTAAGTGGTCGGCTCCAATGCTATCGCCCTGGCACCTGCAATGGGTTTCGTCGAGCCATGACTCGAGCACCCAGACCACTACAGCTCATTGAAGTGGTCTGGGTGCAGTGTCCCTATTGCATTTAGTGTTGCAATGTTTACAGAGAAACTGCAATGTTTACATTGCAGCACTAAGTCTGCCTCTAGTGGCTTCCTGGATCTAAATGAGCCTCCTTACTATGGGGAGGTCTAATGCGTATACTCGCGGGATGGAGGAGGAGGAGGCAGAGCTCTGACCCAAATCGCCGAGGGACATCAGCACTGGGGTAAGTATTCAGTGACTCGGAGGGGAGGGGGGGCAAGGGAGGGGAGAGGCTGAGGAAACTATAGTGCCAGGAATACAGCTTTGTGAGACCCTTGTGACCCCCTGTCATTCCTAAGCCAAATTCTTCTATATAGCCCAATGGTGGATTCAGGTGTGAAGAAGTCAGCAAAATATATGTCTGACTGAGTGGTCACTAACACTCTGTCTCAAAATAAAAAAAAAAACTCACATTTACTGCCCTCTTCTTATGGAATGGTTGTCCCCTAAATCTACTCTCAAACTATTGGAATAAGTTGTTCTGTTTATGGTTTTTTTTTTCTCAGTATATTATTCTTGTGTATGTGTAATATCAAGTGTAAAGCCTGCTGTTTTGTTTTTTTTGCTTCTGTAAACAAATAAAAATGTATAAACAAAAAAATTCACATTATTTGCTGAACAAATAATCTGGATGTTAAACAAGGTCCTCAATAAGTGAATACTTAAAATATAAAGTTTCATAATTGAGCAGGAAATTATAAAATTAATATCACCAGGGGCTTACAAATGTGAGATAATGAAGCGATTTAATTAAGAAGACAACATTGAACCAAACCTTTCGCTATCCATTAAAACAGAGATCATTGTAAAAAGAATATTAAAATAGGGAAATTAGAGGAAAACAATAACAAAACAATAAGAATAATAACTTAAACATGAGTAAATGTAACTTCCATTAAACAATCGAGTTTGTTTTCCTAGGTTTCTGTGTTAATACACTGGCGTCTTCCACTTACAGTCATCAACTATGTGAATGATGTCGCTGGATTATCCATCTCGTTTTCTGCACAAGTTACATGCATTTGTTTTGGTAAGGCTTTCCTTAATCTTGCCTTTCACCAAGTAGATGGTGCCGCAGCTACAGCAAACTCCCTATCTCAAGTTATCTTGGTGACCTACCTGTCCACGGCTCCATATATCACCTTTCTGGTCTTTGCAACTGTTCCCTCTTGCCTCTTGCCTCTTGCCTCTCTTACACTCAGTTACTCTGTCCAGTTACTCTGGTCGGGTCACAAAAAAATTCCTCGTAGTCCCTAATTCAGACTCATTGAAAATGAAATATGAGTTTGTGGAGTGCATATAATAAAATGGTATATGAATTAGTGTGAATAATAAAAAGCTTTTGAAACAATTGAATGGTTTTGTATAAATGTTTTATTTAATATTTTGCAAGAAAATATTTTTTTTTTTTAGTTTTCTTTGATATATTGATATATGTTATTTTTATTTTAGATATTTTAATGTTTTGAAAAATATTTTTTAACAGTTTATCTAAAAATCATTGGAAAAGCATAACCAAAAATATTAAATAGAAGATATAGATACCAAGAAAAAAAGGACGCAAGCAAGAAAAGTGAGTAAATTATGTATTATGGCCAGCTTCAATGTAACCTGAGCATTATTCGAACTCCAGCACCTGATGTTCTCTATAATATCTGGTCCACTTCCATAATTTAACCTCTGATAAAAGCTTCACTTTAATACGTTTTCCAAATGATTCAATAGTGTTAAAAAAAAGTGTTTATCTATAGTCACTAATAAAATCTATGGGAATTTATTGTAGTTTAGACATTTGAAAGGCAATGGAAAGGATGTTTTACAGTAAGAACAATAAGGATGTGGAATTCTCTGCCTGAAGAGGTGGTTTTATTAGAGTCTGTATAATACAGGGAGTGCAGAATTATTAGGCAAATGAGTACTACTACCAAAGCCTACTACCAATTAAGCATATTAGGTGATGTGCATCTCTGTAATGAGAAGGGGTGTGGTCTAATGACATCAACACCCTATATCAGGTGTGCATAATTATTAGGCAACTTCCTTTCCTTTGGCAAAATGGGTCAAAAGAAGGACTTGACAGGCTCAGAAAAGGCAAAAATAGTGAGATATCTTGCAGAGGGATGCAGCACTCTTAAAATTGCAAAGCTTCTGAAGCGTGATCATCGAACAATCAAGCGTTTCATTCAAAATAGTCAACAGGGTCGCAAGAAGCGTGTGGAAAAACCAAGGCGCAAAATAACCGCCCATGAACTGAGAAAAGTCAAGCGTGCAGCTGCCACGATGCCACTTGCCACCAGTTTGGCCATATTTCAGAGCTGCAACATCACCGGAGTGCCCAAAAGCACAAGGTGTGCAATACTCAGAGACATGGCCAAGGTAAGAAAGGCTGAAAGACGACCACCACCGAACAAGACACACAAGCTGAAACGTCAAGACTGGGCCAAGAAATATCTCAAGACTGATTTTTCTAAGGTTTTATGGACTGATGAAATGAGAGTCTTGATGGGCCAGATGGATGGGCCAGATGGATGGGCCTGTGGCTGGATTGGTAAAGGGCAGAGAGCTCCAGTCCGACTCAGACGCCAGCAAGGTGGAGGTGGAGTACTGGTTTGGGCTGGTATCATCAAAGATGAGCTTGTGGGCCTTTTCGGGTTGAGGATGGAGTCAAGCTCAACTCCCAGTCCTACTGCTAGTTCCTGGAAGACACCTTCTTCAAGCAGTGGTACAGGAAGAAGTCTGCATCCTTCAAGAAAAACATGATTTTCATGCAGGACAATGCTCCATCACACGCGTCCAAGTACTCCACAGCGTGGCTGGCAAGAAAGGGTATAAAAGAAGGAAATCTAATGACATGGCCTCCTTGTTCACCTGATCTGAACCCCATTGAGAACCTGTGGTCCATCATCAAATGTGAGATTTTACAAGGAGGGAAAACAGTACACCTCTCTGAACAGTGTCTGGGAGGCTGTGGTTGCTGCTGCACGCAATGTTGATGGTGAACAGATCAAAACACTGACAGAATCCATGGATGGCAGGCTTTTGAGTGTCCTTGCAAAGAAAGGTGGCTATATTGGTCACTGATTTTGTTTTTGTTTTGTTTTTGAATGTCAGAAATGTATATTTGTGAATGTTGAGATGTTATACTGGTTTCACTGGTAATAATAAATAATTGAAATGGGTATATATTTGTTTTTTGTTAAGTTGCCTAATAATTATGCACAGTAATAGTCACCTGCACACACAGATATCCCCCTAACATAGCTATAACTAAAACAAACTAAAAACTACTTCCAAAAATATTCAGCTTTGATATTAATGAGTTTTTTGGGTTCATTGAGAACATGGTTGTTGTTCAATAATAAAATTAATCCTCAAAAATACAACTTGCCTAATAATTCTGCACTCCCTGTACTTGCAAAAACATATTGTTATGGCATAAAAAATTGAATTAGTGGGATAATAGCTTTTTGATCCAAGGCGATATGTGGCTGCCATTCTGGGGTCAAGAAGGAATTTTTTTCTAGTTTGTTGCAAAATTGGAAGCGCTTCAAACTGTTTTTTTTGTCTTCTTTTAGATCAACAGCAAAAACAAATGGGAGAAAGGTTGAGCTTGATGGACGCATATTTTCTTTTCAGCTTTCGTTACTATGAAAAGTTTTTCTGACAATATTGAATAACGTGAAAAGCGTATTAGATTAAGACTATATATCAAGGATATAAAAATACAAATCCTAGAATAAAGCTGATTTTTACCAGTTTAACAGTATCCTATCTGCATTCAAACTAAACAATTCTGATTTTTTTATTTATGTTTTTAAATTTTGTGACAAATGTTTTACCTACCATTTTCTGCCCTTTTCTCTCTTTGTGGGGGTAGGGCAGAGGGCATTATAGTGTTTGTGTAATATGCACCAAACTGAAGTGCACTGAAAACCATATCATTTTTGCCTAAATTTTAACTTAACCTTGGTCTATGGCTATCTTATAAGTGACTTAATACACTGTACACAATATGAAAGTGTTTATGAACTAGGTAGAAAATAACATAATAAGAGCTAAAAGCGTTATTTAAGGGACACTTGATTAATATTCCTAAAATACAATTTTAGGAGGTAAAGAAATTATTCAACTATTCATCTGAGGAAACATTTAAAGCAGAGTGATTTTGGAAATGTCATAACATTTTGAAGTAAGGGATACACTAAGACTATAATTAAAATCATTCTTAGATAAGTAAATTTAATTGTAATGATGTCATTTTTTTAAGAAGTCAAAATGAAAAAGAGAAAGGTTAGTTCAGATATAAAAACTTAAAATCGGCAGTCAAATCATACTGCAATGTCTAAATCATCTAATTAGACATACATAGTGTTTTGTTAACATTTTGTGTATATTCAGTTTTACATGAAATTACATCCATGTGTAAAGGACTTTTGCCCCCAGGGTCCAACACCCCCAGTGACCCTCATCAACGGTTACCTCTTCCTGCTTTACAAGGGGATCCTGAGATTGCGCAATTTGGAAGTTGGGGTACATACAATTGGCAGTGCCTCCACCTGACTGGGCATCCAGAACATGATGAGTTTCTCTGACAGAAAAATAATAAATAAGTATACCATACATAGCAGTAACAGTAAAACAGTCAGAACATATATTAAAGGATAATATCAGATAAAAGTAAGACAACTAATACAGTGGCTGACTAAACACACTAAAATCTTTCTAGCCAGACCCAGAAACTTCCTAAACCACCTCCATACTTACACTGATGGCTGATGGTTTACAGTTGGTGCACTGAAGTGTTGGGGCCCTTTAAGTTAATCCACAAGATTAAAGCAGTTGTAAATGAAGGTTGTTACTGTAATGCCATGGGAGGACTCTCTAAGTCAGCATTTCCCAATCGGTGTTCCGCGGAACACCAATTGGGGTTCCGCCAAAAGTTTAAAAAATAAAATGGCCATAGGTGGCGAGGGAGCAGTGAGCAGTGATCTCTCTGATCAGGTCTTTCGCACACACAGTAGTGATAATGGAGCCGGAATATGACGTCACTCCGTCTCCGGCATCACTTAGAGGCACACGAGGGAGCTGAGCAGCTCAGCAGCCCCGCTGGAACCCAGGGACTCCATGCCAGCACTACTAAAGGTAGGGGGGCTAAGTGGAGTAAAATGTAAAAAAAATAAAAAAATTGTATGTGTGTCTGTTTGTATGTGTTTGTGTGTCCGTTAAAGAGTATATGTGTGTTTGTCAGTGAGAGTGAATTTGTGCTTGTCAGTGAGTGTGTGAGAGTGTATGTGTTTGTCATTGAGAATGTATCTGTTCTTGTCAGTGAGAGTGTATATATGTTTGTATGTGTGTCTGTCAAAGAGTATGTGTGTTTGTAAGTGAGAGTGTATGTGTGTCTGTCAAAGAGTATGTGTGTTTGTCAGTGAGAGTGTATGTTTGTCTGTCAAAGAATATGTGTGTCTGAATGTGTCAGTGTGTGTACATGTGTGTCAAGGTTTTTTGTATGTGTCACTGTGTGTATCTAATTGTGTGTGTGTATATGTGTCAGTGTGTACCAGTGTGTTTGTATGTGCCTGTGTGTGTATGTCAGTGTGTGTCAAGGTGTGTGTATCTGTGTGTCAGTGTGTGTATCTGTGTGCCACTAGGTGCCAGTGTGTATGAGTGTATCTGTGTGTCAGATATACACACACACAAATGCACACACTGGCACATACAAGCACAGATATACACACCTTGACACACACCAGCACATACAAAAAACGGCGCAATCTGATTTTTATGGAGGGGTGGCGGTGGGGGGGAGGGGTGTTCCACAATGTTGATACACTATGTCAAAGGGTTCTACAGGAAAAAATAATTAGGAACTCTTTATTACTGTATGTCTAACTCTTTATTACTGTATGTGAAAGATACAATGCCCTGTGACAGTGGGAGAGGATACTCCTAACCACTATTCATTTACACAAGGAAAAAGGGAATCTCCAGGGTCAGTCATTTGCTGTGTCTGGATCCTGCTCCACAGCTCTGCCACTGGATCAAGGTGCAGCTGGCAGCACACACTGGATTCACTCAGCTCCACAGCGAGGCCTCACACACCCTCACTGCTGCTACATGTTTTTCTCACCCTGTGTCTCACACTGTTCTGGAGAGTTTCAGCTCAGGGATCCTCCTATTGGCTGGATTGGTCACATGACCACTGCCAGCCGAGTACAAAAGCTCTGCAGTTCCATTGGTACAGCAGGAAAAATGTGAGGAGCTACACATGTAAATAGTGTAAATTGTGCAATGCAGATCAAATACATAAAGGAATTGAAACAAATGTAATGTCCCCATTGCAAACATTATAAACTCACTGTGAAAGAGATATTCTACAAAAAATTTTAAAAAATGATGTACTGTAAGATGATCTAGAACACAAAATTGGATGTTTCTAGAAGTGATGTAAAATATTAGAAATTGTGTTTCATTGAAATACTAATCAATTCACAAAGAGTGGGAGAACTGGGAGAAGGGAAGAACACCGGGTGAGTGCTGTCGAAAAAACTTACATTCCAGCTACCATAACCACTGCAGCCAATAGGGTACCCATGACTCATAAATGTGCAATTATCTAAACTATTCTGCTCAATGTATTGCTACTTATCCCATGGAACTGTATAATTAAAGTAACACTTGATGCACAAGAACCACTTCAGTATGTACGCTCAAGTGTGCTATAGTAGTTATGGTGCCTGGAATGCCCTGGCACCAACCCAAGGTAAGTAGTGAAACTGTTTGCTAATGGTTTGACTTCTTACCTGGAGTACACTGGGTGCCGCTTCCTGCTTCTGGTCATTACATCTTGAAGTTATTGCTGCTCAGCCAATGAGCTAAACCTTGCACTACAGAGCTTAGCTCAGGCAGACACCTAAACCTCTCTGTTAGGTAGGTAGGTAGGTAGCAGTGTCCTGCAGATGCCAGGTTAGCAAACAGTTTGACCTCTACTATTGTAGGTGTTGCAAGGGCACTCTTGGCACTATAACCACTACAACATGATGTAGTGGTTATGGTGTTTGGAGTACTCATTTAAGGATACACTTCCATGAGGATACATAACATTAATTGAGTAGCATTTTCAAATAGTTGTGAATCAGAGAGCCATGGGTATCTTCTTTTCTACAAATGTTTACACATGTCATGGATTGATGCTGACGGCTTCTATTTTCTTGATGCATCTGTTTTGGTAATAACTGAAGTTTGATGAAGTTTAATAATGTTATGGCTCTCTTTGGTTTTGGTTAGGCTCTAAATCCTTGGATTGAATGGTACGGGAGTTTAGAGATGAAGGTGTTATTTGTGGTCATGACCATCACCGTTGCTGATAGGTAGTTTTTTTCCACATCAGTTCCAGTATTTAGCAGGTTGTTGTTTTAGCATTTTACTACAGTAACAAAATAAATGACATTATTTTATTGAAGATTAAGGACAGAGGTCAGGTGAAGAGATTGGACTAAAGTCCTTGGGACATTAATACATGCTATGTAAAATAATAGCACGAGTGGTACTAAAACAGACAGAGGTAATATGGGAACCAACAAAGTACTGTTTGATGGAGTCCATGCAAGAGCATGAAGGTTGTTCACACATTGCGAAATGCGTCAGAAAGATCAAGACAATTTGCACATTCACCCATGAAGAATAGTTAGTACTTTGTGTAATTCAAATTGAAATCAATTTAAATACATAATTCAACTGTTAGGACCTTCTAACAGTAGACAGGAATCTTAGTTAGTCTACCTGTATACTGAGGTATCTGTATCTGGTGTTTATTTGTATAAGGATTCAAATCCAGTGGCTTGGTAGGTCCCTGGGTTTATACCTGGACAGGGAGGTATCTTTTAGGACCCCCCCCCCTTTTATTTCCCCTTTGATCTAGGATTCCTGATAGCTCTACATGTACACATAGGAGTAATGTATATTGTAATTGACTAACATTTTTGGTGATTATCGGATAACAGCTTATTACAATCTTGTAGACTCTTGGCTGATTCCCTGTTGACCCAAGTATTTTATTAGACTTTTCCTACCTTAACCTACTTATTATAGGAACATTTAATTGTGTAATAATATAGGGAAAAGTCCTTTCAGTCTTCCTCATCGAGTAAGCTCCTTTCACAAGGTTCACCTAGACACAGGTTTATTATTGTATATATTAGCCTGTTCAAATCTGTCTCCTCTGATATCTGAGTGGACTTTTTTTCTTCAGCAAGCTGAAGTACTTTGGGGGTCTGGAGTGTCCCTTTAATGATTCAACCAGCTATGATGATACAATAATCAGTAAAAATACAATGAGCTGCAATAATGCAATATGCTGTACTGATACCATAAACTGAAATAATACAATAAACTGCAATAAAATTATAAGATATATTAATGCAGAGAATTATTGTGTTTATGGTGCTTTGATCAGCTATTTAAGAGCATTTATTGATAATGGATTTTGAGCCCAATCTTATAATATTTATATGAAGGTGAATACATGTTTAAGTGGATAGACTATTTGTTGTATCTTCATTTCACGTTACAAATGTTGCATGTATTTTATGCATTTTGTTTAAAATATGTATATATTCACAGTTTAAATAATGATAATAGTCTATGCATATTGTTTTTTTGTTACTCCAATTTTCTGTAAAAGATATGTTTTCTTGTATACTTAGTAGTGTAAACAGACATATTTGGCTTTGGAAAGCTTGTCTTGAAAATTGTCTTGAAAATTTAAAATATTGAATTTGGTTCTACCTGATCTATGCTTTTTAACTTTAATCTTTGAAAGCGCCTTTGAAAGCGCCTCCAAACAAATTGTTCTGAAGAGCGAACAATTGCCTGTTGAGTAGGATGCTGTGGTGAGATTGTGATTAATTGATTAAGAGTAGGATCGGTTCTCAGAATGGCAGTTATTTGATAATATATTATGTAAGCGTTCCATCTAAATAACAAAAAGGGAGATATTATGTATCACACCTGCTGAGCTGGGTTTCACAATTTATAGCCAAGGTGATTTTTCAAATAGAATTTTTACAATTACAGACTCGTCCATATGTTTCGAAATTTTAAATTATAACAAAATAAAGTAGCAGTAGTGGGATCATTAATTAAATAAGAACCGTATAGGAACGTTTCTATTTAAAATAAATAACAAACATAAGGAGTAACACCTGTGTGGAACAGAAAGATAATGGTCTTAATATACATTAGGCAGTTTCAAATTACAGATAATCTAAAAATACATTGTACATTGTAACAAAACAAAAAAACCTCACAAAGCATTTGCTGGTTTAGAAAACAATATGTTACTGGTCTCAGAAAAAAAGTGCATTCTTAAAAATACTACTGATGGCCTGAACATTTGCAGAATCAAGTGATCATTTGATTTGGATAAATCATTAAAGGAGAACGGTCACATTTTTTTTATAATTGCTTAACCCCTTAGTGACCAAACCATTTTTCCATTTTCTTACCGGACCAGAGCTGTTTTTAAATTTTTGCTGTGTTTGTGCTTAGCTGTAATTTTCCTCTTACTCATTTACTGGCCCCACACATATTATATATCGTTTTTCTCAACAGTAAATGGTCTTTCTAAAGATACCATTATTTTCCTCATAGCATCTAATTTACTATATAAAAATTAGAAAATATGATGAAAAAATTCAAAAAAACATACTTTTTCTAACTTTGACCCCCAAAATCTACAACCGCCAAAAAACACCCTTGCTAAATAGTTTCTAAATTTTGTCTTGAGTTTTGAAATACCCAATGTAAACATGTTCTTTGCATTTTTTTGTTGTTGCAAGTTATAGGGCTATAAGTACAAGTAGGACATTGCTGTTTCAAAATATATATTTTTAAAATGTACCAATAGTGACATCGTAACACTGTTATCTGTCATAAATCTCTGAATCACACCTCACATATTTTTTTTAAATGGTATTCAATATTGCATTTGTCCAGTCTTTTTTAGTAGCCACTTAGTCACAAACACTGGGCAAAGTTAGCATTTATATTTGTTTGTGTGTTAAAAATGCAAAAAACTATTATGAACGCTTTATGAACGCAATTATGAACTTTGGCCAGTGTTTGTGATTATGTGGCTACTAAAAAAGACTAAACATACCCCATTTGCAATACCTTGGGTTGTCTTCTTTTGCAAATGGTATGTCTCCGTGAGGGGAATTCTCATGCCTGGGCTACCATACGCTCTCAAAGGCAACATAACCAATCTGGCAAATTTCAATGTGAAAAAAACAAAAAATCAAGCCTTATATTTCACATTGTAACTTTCAAAAACACTATAAAACCTGTACATGGGGAGTACTGTTATACTCGGGAGACTTTGCTGAACACAAATATTAGTGTTTCAAAAAAGTAAAACGTATCACAGCAATGATATCATCAGTGAAAGTGCCGTTTGTGTGTGAAATTTGCAAAGAACGTCACTTTCACTGACAATATCATCGCTGTGATATGTTTTACTGTTTTGAAACACTAATATTTGTGTACACTGAAGTCTCCCGAGTAAAACAGTACCCCCATGTATAGGTTTCAATCCATCAGAGGACTTTCATCAAATGTTAGGCAAGTCCCCACATCGCGATCGCCGGTGGGGGATCACCAACGATCAGGTAAGTGCCTATTTGCAATCGGATGTACCAGGTACATCCACGGTCGTTTACAAAAAAATTTTGTCGGACGTACCTGGTACGAGGTCGGGAAGGGGATGAAGGAACACTATAGCATTAGCAATACAGAACTGTATTCTTAATGCTA
>OW240912.1:146829707-146915684 GCA_933207985.1 Pelobates cultripes
TAAAGCCACCATCTAGCCACCCTGGGCCCCTCATGCCTCCATAAATATAGCAACATCTTACTTGAATTCAAGCCTGCAGTTGCATAGTTTCTCTCTGTTTTCTTTAGACCTGCCCACTGCCTGCTGACATCAGTAGAAGTGGTAGCCTGATCCAATCACAATGCTTCCCCATAGGATTGGCTGAGACTGACAAAGAGGCAGATCAGGGGCAGAGCCAGCATGATTTAAACACAGACCTGGCCAATCAGCACCTCCCCATAGAGATGAATTGAATCAATGAATCTCTGAGGAAAGTTCAGTGTCTGCATGCAGAGGGAGGAGATACTGAATGTTTGGATGCATTTTAGGCAGCCATGACCCAGGAAGGATCTCTAACAGCTATCTGAGGAGTGGCCAGTGAAGTTATCACTAGGCTGTAATGTAAACACTGCATCTTCTCTTAAATACAGTGTCCACAGCAAAAAGCCTGAAGGTAATGATTCTACTCACCAGAAGAAATTCAATAAGATGTAGTTGTTCTGGTGACCATAGTGTCCCTTTAAGGTTAGTAAATATTTAGTTTTATAACAATTAAAAATTTAAAGGTGTTGCAATAAATATAATTGATACAAATATCACAAAGGCGTTAGTTAAAAAAAAATAAGTTTATTTAGGCAGTACAGCTTTCTTTTAAACATAGAACTGGAACACGCAAATTGGTTCTCATGTCATTTTATTGGATTGGTTGGAACAAACACCTTCTATCCATCAGGTCCCTAACAACGTCCTATCATAGTGTTGAGTGCAATGGACCTGTTTTCCCCAACCCATTGGACACCATCTCTAAAAATGGGTTTTATAAGACTGTTTTGCAAAATTGATTTTAATGTTAATTATACTCAATAATGTGTCACTGAGTTAGTTTCCAGCGGAAGAAAGGGATGTCAAGATAATGCAAGTAATTTGTGTCCCTGACAAGAACAGGAACCCCTGCAATGTAATATTTACTTGAATTAATTTTATTGTTGTACTTTTAGTAAGAGAAATGTCTTGGCAACCGAGATTAAGGATTTTAACATAATGACATATTTAAAAAGAATCCTGCAACTTAATTTGTTGTAAAACCAAGTTATTTGATATATAAAAGACTGAAAACCATACATTCATTTCATGGTAGTTCACCTTTAACAAATGGTATGTACTAGGAAATGACTGCCATTCAGGCATCTTAAGCAAACATTGTGATATTTGAACAGCCAGTGGATTTACAAGTATTATAATTACGACACAGTGTTTGAATGCTTGGGTACATATTCTTCATTGTACATTTTCCTTATGACTCTATATCTGTATCTATGCTATGGGAAAAAACATCCACTTCAACAAAAATGTAAAAACTTTTTTCTGTTTTACCAACTTTTTACCTTAGTTCCAATCAGGTAATATGAAGAATGCAACACTTTGTGCAATAGTACAACAATGATGTCTATGTAGGATCCTGCCAGACCGCAGGAGTCTCCCTAGATATTGTCTAACGAAGAGTGAGACAATGTCTGATTCTTAAAGGACCACTGTAGTGCAAGGAAAACATACTCGTTTTCCTGGCACTATAGGGTCTCTAGGTCCCCCCACCCTTAGAGTCCCCCTCCGGCCGGGCACTAGGGTGAGGAAGGGGTTAAACATATACCTTTTCTCCACCACCGGGCTCCCTCGGCGGTGGGGACTCTCCGCCTCCCCGTCATCAGCTGAATGCGCATGCGCGGCACAAGCCGCATGCAAATTCAGCCAGTCTCATAGGAAAACATTCTCAATGCTTTCCTATGGACGCTGGCTTCTTCTCACTGTGAAAATCACAGTGAGAAGCGCGGAAGAGCCTCTAGCGGCTGTCAGTGAGACAGCCCCTAGTGGCTGGATTAACCCATAGGTAAACATAGCAGTTTCTCTGAAACTGCAATGTTTACAGCAGAAAGGGTTAATCCTAGATGGACTTGGCACCCAGACCACTTCATTAAGCTGAAGTGGTCTGGGTGCCTATAGTGGTCCTTCAACCCCTTAAGGACACATGACATGTGTGACATGTCATGATTCGCTTTTATTCCAGAAGTTTGGTCCTTAAGGGGTTAAAGCTGTCACTAGTGATGGCTGTGTGAACTGATGCCTCTACCATTTGTCAGATTTTGTCAAGTTAGGGTTGTACCAAAAGGTCCGTGATTTTATCTTTATGAAATGCTCAAAAATATTTTTGGAGGACAGAACACCTTTAATGACTTACTATGTTTTTACTGACCACTTTTTAGATTAATAAATTTCCATATAACAAAAGTCACATTAGTAGTTTTTTCTGAAATGCACTCTGTGATATGGTGACTAGCGAGAGTGGGAAATTAGCCGATCTAGAGAATTTTAAATGTTTTGCTATATTGACCTACAATTCAAAAATTCCTTGTTAAATTCTCATCAACTCTTAGTTTAGTGAATAGCCTTGGACATATTCCTGGCGTGGAGTCTCTAGTTTTACAATGAAAAGCGCAAATGAGCTACCACTAGTTACGCAGAGGTTAATCTTGCTCTCATAAACCTTAAACAAACATTCCTATTCAACTTTAAAAGACATAAAATGTAATGTAAACAGAGACTGTGAGACAGCAGCACATTACAGAACAGAGCTCCACATCATTTAAATATTGTCCTACAATTTCATAAGCTTCTCTGACCAGGACACACATTACACATTGTTATTCTTTATAACCTACTATTAACTATTAATCCACTGTCGTCTTTAACTAGCCAGCTGTCACCATAATAACAAATGGCATGCAGATCTTTAGAGTGTGTACACGTTATTGTGGATGTTATGTGACAAACCCAACAGCAAAAAAAAAATAGATCAAATGACACTGTAGTATGGAGTTCAAAAGTTAACTGGTGTTTTAAAAAAGTATTAGTTAGATAATAGCATTAATGCACTTATATTCTCTAAACATGTTATTTTTTTTCCCCATAGACGAGCATGGCATTAGCACTTACAGGCAAATTATCATTGTCTATAAGACAGCCATTTATTGATAGCGTTTCTTTTCCCAAGCATTTAATAAAAGGAAGGAAGAATTATATTATACACATGATTCAAGTTCATTCAAGAGAGTATCAGGAGCGGGAGCAGAGCAATACTGATGGAGACGACTGAATGAATATAAAACTTTATATTGGGCATTTTAGTACCATATATATTGTTTATTAGTTCTGTTAGTTATCTTTTTACATTTCTTTAGTAATCTCCACATTTGTAAGCTTTGATAGTCATGCCAAGACTCTGTCACAACTTTGAGTCTTTACAGTAACATCAAAACTAGGTGCCAACCTTATGTAATAGCATGTAATAGTATGCCAATGTGTAACTCCCAAGAGTTCAGAGTTAGCTAGGCAGTCCTGAACTCACAGTTCTGTTTCACCATCCTGAGTTCACTCTTTGGAGTAACGCATCATGTGCAGGACCCACCACATGGTGGGCAATATGCCCTAGGACCATTACTTCATGAGTCAGTTTACATGCACACCTTGGGTGCTAGAAACCCACTAGACTTAATAAAAACTATTTTCTTCATTGTATCTTTCCTACTCACTAGGTCATGGATCAGTTTCTGTGTCCATGGCATAATGGAAAAATAGACAAAAAATAAGTCCTGCGCTCAAACTCCCACTACTCCTGGGCGGCAGCAATGACCAGAGTACACATCAGCCCCAATACATATAATGAAAACCAAAGGAAAAAAGTTACTTGCACACTATGCCAAATCCATGTGCATATTTATATAAATGGAGGTTTATAGTTCCACTCCAATGGCCATTAGATATAAGCCCACCTGCCACGTCAAGGCAAACCTTTTAGGTGGGTCCTACACTAATAATTCACCTTGCTTCCTTCTGCTGATACAAAAAAAATAAACTTATTTTCTTTGATAATGGATAAATAGATAGAAAGAAAGACAGACAGACAGAGAGGCAATAGGTTGCAGTTCTGCAGCTCCTGCCCCTTTATCCTCCCCCTCCTCCATTAGAAGTTCTATTACCAAATATCAAGTAAAAATTATGGCACAAAAATCATAAAATTAAAACATAATTTGCTACTAGGACCTTACAAGTGTAATAGCTCAAAAAAAAAACCATAGCATAAAATCAACCAAAAAAGGTGCACTATATTTTTAAACCTTAAATAATGAACTTATTAAAACTGATTAATTATATTGTAATAAATATAAAGTGCCACTCATGATGTGCAAATGTGCTAATTATTATACAATTAAAAGTATGAACAGGTGCAAACTTTCTAAAGTGCAATTTTAGTGTAAAGTGGATGACACTTTTACCCCTCCTTTCCTGTTATAGGAGTTATACTCCTGTGAGTCATAAACATTTTAATGTGTTTTTTTTTCTGATCTGCAGTATTAGTTTTCTTTTGTTTTAGGTTGAACGAAGCAATTCTGATGCATATGTATTGCCAAGCAGTATAGCACTTTTTTCTTTATTTTTACTGGTAAGTCACTACATTTTTTTTTTAACAGTTTGTGTGTGTGATAGAGATAATAGTATATCTGTGTATATGTCTGTGTGTCTTTCTGTATATCTGTATGTGTATGTCTGTGTGTGTTTCTGTATATCTGTGTGTGTGTATGTGTGTGTATCTGTCTGTCTGTATGTATGGGTCTCTGTGTGTATGTGTGTCTGTATGTATGTGTGTGTCTACATGCATGTGAGTGTCTGCATGTGTGGAGGGGCGGGGATGTGTGGCATGGGAGGTTGATGTATGGGGTGGGGGGTAGGCGTATGAGGGGGCAGGGCAATTTTTGCACCGTGGCCCTGTGGTTTCTAGTTACGCCTCTGTACCTAACCTATTTTTTTCCCTTCTTAGGCTTTTAGCTGTTAGGGCTACCTATTCTAAATATTTTCACTTTTTACTACTTTATGCTACTCTTACTTATTTCCTTTATAGAGTGTATTAATTTTTCCTTTATTTGTTTTTTGTGGTGGAGACATTGAGAGTTACATCCCTCAATACCCTTCCTATTGTGTTTTTATACCCCACCTCCTCTAGATTGTAAGCTTGTTTGAGCAGGGTCCTCAACTACCTATTGTTCCTATTACATCTTGTTATTGTCTCATTTGGTACATTCCCCTGTTATTGTAAAGCGCTGCGGAATAAGCTGGCACTATATAAATAATAACCAATAATAATTATAATACATTTTCACATGTATCTCATCAGTATATTTTTTAGGTTACAACTATATGTGTGTCCTAGATTGTATTTTAGGAAATGTATATAACTTCCTATACACACAAAAATTGTAACTAGCAACAATTATATACTCCTTTTGTTGCTATTTATTGTTCTGTCATTATCGATTTCTTTTTGTTCCTATGCATTAACTAATAAAGCCCGGAGTGCAAATAGTAACTACTGTTTTGAGCTTTTTCTGTCACAGTTGTCACTCTACCTTTAGTCCCCTAGAGGATTTCTACTGTGATTATCCATTTACCAGTTAGGAGGATTCCCCTTGTGGGCTAGCAAAGCATGTATTATCATCGTGTTGAACACATTATGTTTTTGAAGCGAGAGAAGTATTAATACTGTAATCTGTCAAACCTTCTCAACCTTGCATCTTCCCATCACAAAGTTATTTAACTTTCCAACCTGAAAATCTCTTTGTCAGTCACTGAAAAGCAGGGTGGGGGTTATTTACAGAGTGGCAGCTCTGCCAGCGGGTGGAGGAGGTGAGAGAGACAAGCGTCTGAGGTGGAAAAAAAACTGCCATCTAGAGCAAAAATACATTTTCCCATGAACATTTCATTAGCATTTTAAATAAATTTATTTTAGACAAATGGGTTTTTTTTTATGAAGAAAAAAAACTAATTGACAAATCATTGATATCTTAACCCCTAATACATTGATACCTTACCTCGTCTCTTCAGAGGGCTTGGCTGAAATGAGCATAATTCATTATCAATAACACGTTTGAACAAGTACTAACTTACATTCATATGCATCTATCCAATTCTGTCTGTCTGTCTATCTAGTCAGTACTGCCATGCACATTGTGCAATTATAAGCTGTATATGTTTTATGTAACTAATGGTGGCAACATTGTCTCAGCCAGAAGATCTGCATGTTTAATTTTTATGCATGTTTATTGTTTTATATAATATGTATTAAAATAATATAAATAATGTATAAAAGTAATAATTAAAATAGTAAGCCATGGGAAAAAAATGGCTAAATGTTAAGAACTAGACTTGAGTTCTGGTTAAAAGAAGTGTTGCTTGTTGAAGAACATCACTGCATACCACCTTGCTCCAAAGAAAGGTTTAAAAAAAAATACACAAAAAATACTCTTCTTCCTGTCCTTCTTTTGCATAGATTGCTGGGACCTTAAACAGAAGCTATAAGTTAGGAATACAAAATTGTATTCCCTCCCTTGCCCGCATCCCCCAGCGGCGCAGAAAAGCGGAATCATGTTTTGCCTCCTCTGCTCTTCCCCCGACGACGGCTGATATCGGGGACCTAATGAGCATGCACAGCGAGCATCAAAATCGCATTGGGACAATCCCATAGGAAAGCATTGAATCAATGTCTTCCTATGGGGGTTTAGCTGATGGTGGCTGTCCTCATGCATAGTTTGAGGACATCCAGCATCAGTTAGGCGACAAAAAGTCACCTAATGACCCAGAAGCCACTACCGCCAATACAGGTAGAGTTAACCCTGCAATGTAATTATTGCAGTTTCTCAATATCTGCAATAATTACCATTGCAGGGTTAAACTGTCAGGAACACTGCACCCAGACCACTTGAATGCCAGTGGTCTGGGTGCCTATAGTGTCCCTTTAAATGCATGTTACCCCACTAAAGGGTACAAGTTAGAATTAATCTTGAAGCCCCAGGTCCTAGCATCTGAATTATGTGAGTGAATTCCTTTTTTTATATCATAATCGTATCCAGCTATATGCACAAAGTCCACACAATTGAGGGTAATTTTCTGCTGTGTTCCTTTTCTTGAAATATCTGTACAAATATCAGAGCACTGAAATTAGCTGCCACACGTAAGGGTACAGATAGAGAGAGACAAGGGGCGGAAAAAATACCATCATTTAATATCTACATACTTTTGGAAGAAAACACTTGAATGTAGAAGTGGCTAGTAAATATTTAATCTCAATAAAGAGTATTTTTATTACAGTTCTTTGGTATATTATGTGAATGTACCATGTTTAAGATGTGTTCTAAAAGTATGAGTCTAGCCTTACTAAAGACCATGAAGAGTTACTGGCTAGCCATGTGCAATCTTGCCAGGTGCTTATGTCTTTTGTTTTAAATTTTTGAGCAGCTCCGACTATAAATTTAGTGGGTGCTGAGTAGAGCTGGACATCTTTAGTTCTTGAGGTCAGACACACCACATATTCGCTAAGACTGTACACAGTTTGACGGTCTTAGATATCTAAGAGTGCATTTTTTTAAATGGCTAGCACTTGCTTCTCTTTATTACATGTTGCATATAGTTGCAGAATCATTGTACATGAAAAAATGATGTCCCATGTTCATAATTTACACTGAATATTTGACTTCACCTGATGTTTAAAAAAAAAAAAAAAAATGATAGTTAGTAGTAAAGAAAAAGAAGGCTTGTCTTTCCCAGCACCATCTACAAAAAATATGTAAATTCATGGCGTAGCCCACTTCGGACATGTGAGTAGTATTCCACTTAGAATATTGTGATCTGGTGCCCTCTGCAGAGAGAAATGGAGAGTATAAGCTCAACTAGTAACAGTCAACAAAATTTAAAGCGGCCATGTCACTGTCTGAGGACTTTGCATAGTTCACAAAGCCCACAACTGTGACATTGCCACTGGGGGTCCGGTGGCCGGGGGTGGATAAAGGGCGCTGCCATCTTCACTCAGCAGGTGCTCTTCAGCCAACGTCACTGCTGTACTCTTCCGCATCCCACAGGATCATCCATAGATAAACACAGATGACAGTAGCTCTGCCCAGTGTCTAGAAGTGTCAGGAGTGGGAAATATATGTTGTCCATACTTTGTCTAAGTTTAACTCTTGACTGGATTGGAATTTGAAATACTAATTTTTCGTGCGGGGGGTCACAGTGCCGCTTGAAGGGAAATTTAAGCCGACGCACTGGCGGTTTTAACAGTTCATTTCTCATTCGTTCATCTGCTGAGCAAGATGGATGACTGGTTTTAGAATCATAAGGTTGATCTTGGTGGCAAGCTATAGACTGATTTTTAGGAGTGTCAAATATAAATGTACAGGTGTCATATGTAACCTAATGGATAGATTTCTCCAACTAATGCTGGACACTGTGTGACTCAAGGTTTAAGCGGAAAATCCACTATGAAGGACAAAGGTACTTACAGTGAAGCAGGTATACAAAAAGATTGGCATTCTGGTTAGGGACTAGGGCAGTAGGAATCAGTTATTTGTACAAATCTTTTTCAAATGCTGTTAAGTGAAAATAAGCTGTGTGGAACTGAATAAATTTATTAATTGTTTGATGGGACTCAATGTAGTCACTCAAAACGAAGAGTTGAATTCTCCAAAATGCTGAAGGGTTACCTTCCAGAAGGTTCACGATCCCTACTACTGAATTTCAAATTTAAAGAAAGGAACACTGTAGTGTCAGAAATACAAACATTTACTCCTAACACTAAAAGTATGAAACACCATTTAGTCCCCCCTTTTCCCCTGGCCTGTGAAAAAAGGTATTTTACCTACCTTTTTTCAGCTAAACGCGAGTCTCCTCATGGCTGGCCTTGCCAATGCTCCCTCTCCTTGGCTGATATCAGCAATTTTGATGATCAACACCAATCCAATGCTTTCCCAAAGCATTGGGTGGCTAAAGCACACGTGGAGAAAAACTCCATGCTGCGCCAATCAGCATCGCCTCATGGAGATGCATTGAATCAGAGCTAGAGAGGGTGAATTAAAAGGAGCTCAGTCTTGGATATATTGATCTTTAGGTGGTGAGAGGCCATCCTGGAAGAAATGCCAGAGAAGCAGTCACTGACATTGGGTGAAGAAGTAGATCTGAATGTCATTAGCATAATGGTGATATTTGATGACATAGCTGTTGATATGTTTACCCATAAAATAAGTATAAATGAATAGGAGTAAAGGACCCAAGACAGAGCCTTAAGTGGACCCTATAGTCACCAGAACAACGACAGCTTAATATAGTTGTTCTGGTGTGTATAGTCTGTCCCCTGCAGGCATTTTAATGTATACACTGTTTTTTCAGAGAAAAGGCAGTGTTTACATTGCTGACTAGTAACACATCTAACGGAAGTCACTCAGATGGTGTCAGGGACCAGGAACCAGACAGAGACAGAACTAGATGCAAACACACCTTTATTAATAAATAACAAATAAATAACAAAAGCAAAGTCCAGGAATCAAGCAGGGGTCAGTCACCAGAGCGGGTAGTCAGACAAGCCAGGATCAGGAGAACGGAGAGCAGCGGAGTCAGGAACAAGGCCGGAGTCAGGAACCAGGAGCAAACAGGAAACACAGGAACAAGGAGACTTCTGGGGAACAGGAAACCACGCAAGGGCAAGGAGGTTCTGGGATTTGCTGCTTAAATAGGCAGCACTGATTAGCATCAGGGTTGATTACTACTCTCAGGTGAGTAACCGTGGCAACATGCTGAAGGAGCTGATAGTAATTGCAGCTGAAAACTCTTTCACTGACACAGAAAGGGTTGCTGTTTAAAACAGCAAAGAAACCCTGACAGTACCTCCCCCTCAACGACTCCCCCCATCTCTGCTGGTGGGTCCGGGCTTCATGGGGAAGCGGGCGTGAAAGGAATGAAGGAGGGATGGTGCATGGACATCAGAGGCTGGAACCCAGGAGCGTTCCTCTGGACCATATCCTTTCCAGTGCACCAAGTATTGGATCTGTCCTCTGAAGACTCGTGAGTCAATGATGCTGCGTATTTCATATTCCTCATGATTGTCAACCAGAACAGGACGTGGACGTGGCACTGAGGTGGTGTAGCGATTACAAACCAACGGTTTCAAGAGGGAAACATGGAAAACATTTGAGATGCGCATGTTAGCAGGGAGGTCAAGTGCGTAAGCTACAGGGTTAACCCTTCGAAGAATACGAAATGGCCCAACGTATCGGGGTGCCAGTTTTTGTGAGGGAACACGGAGGCGTAGGTTGCGAGAAGACAGCCAGACCCTCTCTCCGACCTGATAGGTAGGAGCAGGAAGGCGTCTGCGGTCGGCCTGGAGTTTGTATTTCTGCATTGCGCGTTGCAAAGAGTTCTGAACCTGCACCCAAGTGGAACGGAGTTCCCTGAGATGTTCCTCCAATGCCGGTATCCCCTGTGGCAAAAACGTATCAGGCAACATGGACGGTTGAAACCCATAGTTCGCCAAGAATGGGGATAGCCGGGAAGAGGCATTAATCGCACTATTGTGGGCAAACTCCGCCCAGGGTAGCAGATCAGACCAGTTGTTCTGGTGGTCAGAAATGTAGCAACGCAGAAACTGCTCCAGTGTTTGGTTAGCTCGTTCTGCTGCACCATTGGATTGCGGGTGGTAGGCCGAGGAGAAGGAAAGCTGAATTCCCATTTGTGTACAAAAGGCTCTCCAAAATCTGGACACGAACTGGCTACCCCTATCTGAGACTATCACTTTAGGTAACCCATGCAAACGAAAGACCTCCCGAGCAAAAATTGTTGCAAGTTCCTGGGAAGTAGGTAGTTTTTTCAAGGGAATGCAATGTGACATCTTCGAGAATCGGTCAACAACCATGAGAACGACTGTATTGCCATGGGAGACCGGAAGATCAACGATAAAATCCATGGACAAGTGGGTCCAGGGTCGTTCACCATTAGGTATTGTTTGCAGGAGACCCACTGGAGGGCGTCGTGGGGTTTTATTTTGAGCGCACACAGGACAGGCAGCTACAAAAGCGGTGACATCCGAACGGAGACTAGGCCACCAAAATTGCCGGGAGACGGACCAAATTAACTGGTTTTTGCCTGGATGTCCAGCTGCTTTGGAGTCGTGGTATGTACTTAATAGTTTAGTACGGAGGTTAATCGGTACAAAACAATGGCCATTAGGTTTCTCTGGAGGAGCATTAATTTGTGCAGCCAGAATCTCCTCGCCTAGGGGTGATGTGAGGCTAGTGCGGATGGTTGCCAGTATATGGTCCGGAGGAATCACAGGAGTAGGGGTTATCTCCTCTCTGGATGGAGGGGAGAACTGTCGAGACAAGGCATCAGCCCGAATGTTTTTAGTACCGGGCAAGTAAGAAACCACATAGTTGAATCTTGATAGGAAAAGAGCCCATCTAGCTTGCCGGGGGGAAAGCCGCTTAGCCTCGGAAAGATATGTAAGATTCTTGTGGTCTGTGAGGATGAGGATTGGCACTGAAGTACCTTCAAGAAGGTGCCTCCATTCTTTGAGAGCTAAAATTATGGCTAGAAGTTCTCTATCACCAATCTGGTAATTGCATTCCGCCGGGTTCAATTTCCTCGAGAAATACCCGCACGGATGCCTGGAGCTCTCAGGGTTAGGACGTTGAGACAGGAGGGCGCCTACTCCTGTCTCAGACGCATCGACTTCCAGAATGAATGGTAAGGCAGGGTTAGGGTGTGCCAGTATAGGAGCAGCAGCAAAGGCGACTTTGAGAGACTCAAAGGCAGTAATGGCTTCCTGTGACCAATGCTGTGGATCAGCATCTCTCCTGGTCATGTCCGTGAGAGGTTTAACCAAGGAAGAAAAGTTGCGTATGAACTTCCGATAATAATTGGCGAAGCCCAGAAAACGTTGTATAGAGCGAAGACCCGTAGGTCGAGGCCATTTTAGTACAGCCGAAAGTTTCTCTGGATCCATAGAGAATCCAGCATCTGAGATAACATATCCCAAGAATGTGACCTGTTTGCAGTTAAACTCACATTTCTCCAATTTGCAGAACAGATTATTTTCTCTAAGTCTCTGTAGAACACGAGAAACGTCTGCGTGATGGTTCTCGAGAGATGTGGAATGGATAAGAATATCATCAAGATAAACCACCACACATTGCTGCAGCATATCTCGCAGGACGTCGTTTATAAATTCTTGGAAAACCGCCGGAGCATTGCAAAGACCAAAGGGCATTACTAGGTATTCGTAATGGCCGCTCCTGGTGTTAAATGCGGTTTTCCATTCGTGGTCCTTTTTTATCCGGACGAGATTATATGCCCCTCTCAGATCAAGTTTAGTGAAGACCGTTGCTCCCTTGAGGCGGTCAAATAACTCCGTGATCAATGGAATGGGGTAGGCATTCTTAATAGTAATGCGATTGAGACCCCTATAGTCGATACAGGGTCTCAACTCGCCATCTTTTTTTTTCACAAAGAAAAAGCCGGCCCCGGCAGGAGAAGATGACTTCCGAATAAATCCCTTAGCAAGTGCATCGGTAACATACTCCTCCATGGCTCGATTCTCTGCTACAGACAGTGGATAAATCCGGCCACGGGGAGGAATGGCACCAGGTTGGAGTTCGATACCACAGTCATACGGACGGTGCGGTGGCAGAACGCTGGCTTGACCTTTATCAAATACATCTTGGAATTCTTGGTACTCAGCGGGTAAGGAAGAGGCAGAACATGTGCCCAAAACTTTGACCGGTTTCTGGAGACAGGAAAATGTGCATTGCTGGGACCATGATAATATCTCAGCTTTGCGCCAATCAATTATGGGGTTATGCTTCTGTAACCAAGGGTATCCCAAAACAACCTGGTAATATGGAGAGGAAATGACCTGGAATTGGATCGTCTCATGATGTAGAGCCCCTACAGCCAGAGATATGGGCACGGTTTCTTGGGTCACGTGGGTTGGCTGTATTGGTCTGCCATCGATGGCTTCGAAGGCTAGTGGAAAGTCGCGAGGCTGTAAGGGTATAGAGTGCTTTGATGCAAATGCACAATCTATAAACAAGCCTGCGGCCCCAGAATCAAGAAATGCCCGGGTTTTAATGGATGAATCAGGCCAGGAGAGGATAATAGGCACCAAGGGTTTGCCCACATATATCTTTGGGTCTGCAGAAAGACCACCTAAGATCTGCCCCTGACAGTATCTTGGGTGCGGGCCCTTTGCCGGACGAATCGGGCAAAACTTTAACATGTGACCGTGGTGTCCGCAGTATAGGCACAGGCCCTCCCTCCTCCTAAAGGCTCTCTCCTCAACCGAGAGGCGTGAGAAGCCTAACCGCCTTGGCTCCACACAGACAGAGGACTCAGGACCAGGAGGCATGGGAGGTGAGGGAGGTTTGGGTGGGCAAGAAAAGCTCGGTGCCAAATATACAGGAGGCCTCCGCAGGCGTTTCCTGGATGAGGATCTCTCTCGGAGTCTGATGTCAATGAGGGTGACAACTGATATCAGTTCCTCAAGATCTTTAGGTAATTCTCTGGCTGCAATCTCATTTTTAAACACATCGGAGAGGCCCTGTGCAAAGGCAGCCACGAGAGTCTCGTTGTTCCAGCCACCCTCTGCTGCCATGGTACGGAATTCACTGGCATACTCGACAATAGTTTTTGTGCCCTGAGCATTAGACATGAGTAGTTCGGCAGTAGGGGTGGAGCGAGCTGGAATATCAAAAACCCTTTTAAAGGACGCAACAAATTCAGGGTAATTGTAAATAATAGGCTTCTCTGCCTCCCAGAGAGGTTTTGCCCAAGCTAGGGCCTTTTCAGACAGCAAAGAAATCATGAAGTGAACTTTGTCACTGTCTGTAGGAAATGCCTGGGGCAGGATTTCAAGGTATCCTTTAACCTGATTTATAAATTCTTTGCACTGAGCTGGGTTGCCCCCAAAACACTGAGGGAGCGGGACAGACCCAGTCATTCCTCTAGCCGCTACAGGTTTGGGGGCTACAACCGGTGCTAGAACAGGAAGTGAGGCAGAGACGGCCGCAATCGCAGGCTGGCCGGGTACTGGATCCAGATGGGCATACTGGTCCAAATAGTGGTTCTGCTGGTCCCACCGGGTAAGTAGGTTAGGTATAGGTGTCTTGCCTGTACCATCTGTATTCATGGCCCTTGCGTAATGTCAGGGACCAGGAACCAGACAGAGACAGAACTAGATGCAAACACACCTTTATTAATAAATAACAAATAAATAACAAAAGCAAAGTCCAGGAATCAAGCAGGGGTCAGTCACCAGAGCGGGTAGTCAGACAAGCCAGGATCAGGAGAACGGAGAGCAGCGGAGTCAGGAACAAGGCCGGAGTCAGGAACCAGGAGCAAACAGGAAACACAGGAACAAGGAGACTTCTGGGGAACAGGAAACCACGCAAGGGCAAGGAGGTTCTGGGATTTGCTGCTTAAATAGGCAGCACTGATTAGCATCAGGGTTGATTACTACTCTCAGGTGAGTAACCGTGGCAACATGCTGAAGGAGCTGATAGTAATTGCAGCTGAAAACTCTTTCACTGACACAGAAAGGGTTGCTGTTTAAAACAGCAAAGAAACCCTGACAGATGGGCACTAGAGGGGCTACCTGGGTAAATGCTGCACAATGTGCAGCACTGATGTTCAGCATCTTCACACTCTGCATGGAAGCGGTAATTAGTGAGTCGTGAAGGTGGAGGTGGAATATTGCTAGCTTATGTTGCTTCAGATATTATGTGGACTTTTTCCCCAAGTTATCTGTAAGGTCTTGAGTGCTAAAGTTAAGTAAAGGGAGTGTTGTAGGTGGCTAGAGGAGAAAGTTGAAAAGTAGAGAAAAGTCATGTAGGGTTGGAGGAAGAGTAGATATAAAAGAGTTATTTGTGCTTTGCTAAGTGAAGGGCAGAATTGAATGGTTGGAGAATAGTGATGTCGCGAACCGTTCGCGAACTTGCCGCGAACGGTTCACCGCGGTTCGCCACGAACCGTTCGCGGCGAACTCCGGTCAGCTGACATATCCCTGCCAATCTCCGGCAGACCCTCCCTCCCAGACCCTCCTACTTCCTGGACAGCATCCAGCATCAACAAGTTCGCGAACGGTTCGCGACATCACTATTGGAGAATAAACTTGTGTATTAATATTGGATGAAATCAGCATCATTAATTTTAGCAAGAAGCACATTTTCTTAGAGTATCAGGGTTGTAACTGATATTGTGGGGTTTTGCGCAGTTGGGGAAGAGCAATAGTGTCTAGTGCAGAGGAGAAAATGTTCTCATAGTGGGCTGTAGCAAGATCAGGAAAGATCATAGTTAAAGTGTGAGGGAGGGGTTCCAAATAAGTTTGGAGAATTGGAGTGCATTTATAGCATACAAATTTCTACAGGTGCAGGAGCGAGATGGAGAAGTGGGTTTAGCTGATATATTGAGATTATAGGAAAAGGGTGACAGATAAAGTCAGATATAGAGCAGAGGTAGGAAAATGCAAAGTCAATAGAGTGTCCATCACAGTAAGTAGGGAATAGGGAGAATTATGAGAGACCAAAGAAAGATGTGAGCAAAAGAACATTAAAGGCAGTGGCAGATGGATTATCAATGGGAATGTTAAAGTCCCCAAGTATTAGTGACGGTACATTTGGAGAGGGAAAGTTAGGTGGCTAACGTTGGTCATCCTAGGCTACCGCAGCACCCTTATTAAATAAATTAAATAGTAAACTGACTAGACACAGGCACTTTGCTATTTTGGCATAATATTTACTTGGGCTAAAACGCTGGCCTCTAATAAATCGAGAAGCAAATGTGTAAAAAAAAAGAGTGATTCTGTGTGCACCATATGGCAATTGACGACGTGCAAGTTAACTCATATGTCCTAGCCAACTTTGCAGCAATGTGATTAAGTTATTTATAGGCTTTTGCGCTCTATAAAGACAATCATTAGAATAAGGTACAGAATAAGAAATTTTTTACAAAGTGAGAACACAACAGAGATTCAGATGAGGGATTCAGGAGGTCGTCAAAGCATGATCAGATCAGACTAGACAAACCTACACTTCCCAACTTCTTTCTGGAACTTATTCAGATCAGAACTGCTCTTGCTAACTTCTTACTAAATGTCTCTATCTTAAAACACTCTTCCTTACATTCACCATCCATTAGATTATATTTCCAACCTACAAAAGAATATTCTTCTACAAATTGGTAAATATGCTGGTTTAATTTAATTTACATGAATTCATTTTCACTAAAAGCTGTAATATACTTGGATAATGCTGATAAGATTTCAAACTTTTGAAATCACAGTTAGCTGAGAAATATATCATAAAATATTGCATAATGCAGATGGGATAAAGAATATATAGTTACTGGTAACTTGCCGAGTTTGGCATATCAAGCTATTATCCAGAAATATTGACCTATCTGAATTTATAGTTAATTACAGGGTTAAATAAGGCCCTAGAATTAGGTACCCGTGACAGGGGTGTGCAGCATCTTGTGTCTTTTACTGTCCCCATCAGTGTGGCCTCTTCCTCTACCTGGTCTGGCAGGAAGCAGTGTAAGAGGACTCCAGTGGCAACCTGTGAAGCTCTTCAAACTCCATGCCCATGTGGGTTAAGGCAGTGCTGGAAAATAATGGTGGCCATACTAAATATTGACAATTTGGACATTTCCACTTATGGGCGTACTCACTTTTCTTGCCAACTGTTTAGACATTAAAGCGGCACTGTCATGCCGAATCCCGTTTTTTTTTTTAACCCCCCTCCCGCCTCCACTACATCCAATTGACCCACTAGTCACCCTCAAATGCCCTTAAGCCCCCCACATTACCTATTTTTAATCCTTATTTTCTGCCCCGATCTTGATTCAGGGCGCCGCCATCTTTGTGTGGGTAGATGAAGTCCCTGTGGGACACGTCATCAGCCCACACTAGACAGACTGTGAGATTCCCGCACATGCCCAGTGAAACACCTGGACATGCGAACGGGAATTTCATCTATTCATTCATTCATCAGACAGACGAATGAGTGAATAGAAAGATCAGCCGAACAAACTAACACTATGTATCAGTGTTAGTTTGTTCGTTCAGTTTATTACAAGGAGGGAGCTACCGGCACGCAGCTCCCTCCTTGTAATATGTAACTATAGAAGCGGCAGGGAGCAGTGCTCCCCACCACTTCATAAA
This sequence comes from Pelobates cultripes, assembly GCA_933207985.1. Taxonomy (NCBI): domain Eukaryota; kingdom Metazoa; phylum Chordata; class Amphibia; order Anura; family Pelobatidae; genus Pelobates; species Pelobates cultripes. The sequence continues at coordinate 146,846,809 of OW240912.1, forward strand.
CCCCCCCAGGTCCCCCTCTCACTCTATGGGGGTCAATATGACCCCCATAATAGCACAAGGGAGATTAAAATCTCCCAAATGCCCCTACTCGCTATACCGCGAGTAGGGGCATGTCTACTAAACAGTGAGCAGACTGTGGCTGCTCACTGTTGAAAAAAAATGACATAAATTACAATAAGGGGGGGCGGACCTATTGTCCTCCCCCCCTCCCCCACCCTGAGCGGCGGGTGGGGGCCATGAAGATAATGAGGGGTGGGGGACCTACTGTCCTCCCCCCCCGGCCCCCACCCCTGAGCGGTGGGTGGGGGCCCTAATAAAACAATAAGGGGGGGGACCTACTGTCCTCCCCCCCGGCCCCCACCCCTGCGCGGTGGGTGTGGGCCCTAATAAAACAATAAGGGGGGGGAACCTACTGTCCTCCCCCCCGGCCCCCACCACTGCGCGATGGGTGGGGGCCCTAATAAAACAATAAGGGGGGGGGACCTACTGTCCTCCCCCTGGCCCCCACCCCTGAGCGGTGGGTGGGGGCCCCAGTAAAACAATAAGGGGGGGGACCTACTGTCCTCCCCCCCCTAGCCCCCACCCCTGAGCGGTGGGAGGGGGCCCTAAATGAAACACCCCCTCCAATCAAGGTGACTAGGGGTCCCAAGCCCCTAGTCACCCCCCCCCACCCAAAAAAACCTATCCCCTACCTACCCCCCTCACCCTAAAAATAGTGAGGGGGGAATAAAATAACTAACCTGTAAAAAAAAAATTTAACTTACCATTTGACGTCTTTTTTTTTAAAATCTTCTTTATTCAGCCCCCAAAAAGGCCAATAAAATGCCGATTGTGAAGGTAAATGAGACTGAATTGGCAGTTTGATGATGAATTAGGTATGTCATGTTCACACAGGTAAGAAAACAGATTATGAACCCTGTTCATCATGTCCAGCAAATGGGTAGTTTGTTTGTATGAGGGTATAATTGTAAGTTTGGATAACTGGCCCTGCCTGGCCCTGTGGAACAGACATGAAATTAAGGTAGCTGAACAGGAGTGATGGTTAATATCAGAGTTGGATTAACATTGCCCAGGGCCAAGCAGGATACCAAACAGGGCAAATGACTGGTGGCCATGGGCCAAGGCCTGTAGGGGAGAGTGAAGGATCTCTCCAGCCAGCCCCTGCAGGACCGTTACTACTCGAGCCCAGAGAGGTGGCTCCACATTGCCAGGAAGATCAAAGATCAGCCAGCCCACTACAATGCTGGGTGAAGAGGACCAAATTGACTTATCTGAATTAGAGTGTTGCCACAGATTACCATAGCAACGATCGATACTTTCCTAAGCACTGGGCAGACATAGCAGTCTGCAACTACCTTGGGGGCAGGTAGAATACCTTTCCCACCGAACCATACAATATACCCCAATGTAAGGGTGGGTGGAATAAAAAGGACATTTTATTTTATACTCTCCCCTCAAGAGCCCTCATACCCTACAGCATCTATCCATCACACTGCAAACCCCATGTCCTATATCAGGCATAGACAACCTTCGGCACTCCAGATGTTTTGGACTACACCTCCCATGATGCTTTGCTAGCATTATGGGTGCAAGAGCATTATAGGGGATGTAGTCCACAACATCTGCAGTGCCGAAGGTTAGCTACCCGTGCCCTATATACTACAGCCCCTATCTTTCCCCACACACTACAGCCCTTATAACCTCACACACTACAGCCCCTATCAACCCCATACAGTGCAACTCCTTTCCCCACACATATATATCTCCAAAAATTTTCAAGAACTGCTGAACACTGTTAGATAAAGTCTCACTCTGCACCTGACTTCCTCCACTATAAATTTATGCTGCACTCCTACACTCTGGCTCTTTCCTCTGCAAAAGTAAATTACTACAATACCCTCATAACCACACTCTCCTGCGAACCCAAACTACTACTACACATTTAGTGGTCTCCTTTGCCCTGTTGCTCCCCCTCCTCCTACCAACCTGTCCGCCTCAAACTTTGCAACTCACTTCACTGAGAAGATTTCTACAAACAGCGAAAAGATCTCTCTCCCTCCCCTTCCAATACATCACCCAACCCCAATCCCTCTGCTGTTCTATGCTCACTCGCACCTACTACAACGGAAGAGTTTTCTGCTCTGCTCCGCCCCTCCCGCCCCACCACCTGTTCCCTTGATCCTATTCCTCCATATCTTATCCGCACTCTGTCTCCCTTTCATGCTCTTCCTCTCACTAAAATTTTCAACCTCTCCCTTTCCTCTGGCACATTTCCCTCACCCCTCAAGCATGCAACCATAATGCCGATTCTGAAAAAGCCCAACCTTGACCCCAACTCCCCATCCAACTACTACCATTTGCCTCCAAGATCCTTAAGAGAGAGTTGTGTATGCAAGATTGACAGCCTTCCCCGAATCCAACTCTCTGCTTAACCCACTTCAGTCTGGATTCTGCACTCGTCACTCTGTTGAAACAGCTGTGACCAATGATTTAATCACTGCTAAATCTCGCAGCCATTACTCTCTCTTAATTCTTCTTGATCTTTCTGCTGCCTTTGACACTGTTGATCATCAACAACTTCTTCTCATTCTCCATTCTCCATAATCTCAGTCTACAGGATACTGCTCCTCCAACCATTCCCAAATCTTTTTCAGTGTTTCTTTCTCTAGCTCTGCCTCTTCTTCCCAACCCCGCTCTGTTGGCATTCCCCAAGGTTCTGTCATTGGTACCCTACTGTTCTCTATCTATGCTGCCTCTCTTAGTAAGCTCATCAGCTCCTTTGGCTTCCATTATAATTTTAATGCAGATGACACACAAGTCTACCTGTCCTCTCTTTATCTCTCTCTGCCCATCTTGACTCATGTCTCTGATTGCCTCTCTGCGATTTCAAATTGGATGGCTGCTTACTTCCTTAAACTCAACCTGTCCAAAACAGAACTTCTGGTCTTTCCTCCCTCAAGTGTTGCTACTCCCGTGTCTGTCTCCTTCCAAGTCAACGGCGTCACCATCACTCTTTGAATCTGACCTCTCCTTCACCCCTCATGTCCAGTCGATCGCCAAATCCTACCGCTTCCATTGACCCTTATTTAACACCAGACGCAGCTAAGGTGCTGGTCTATGCTGTTGTTCTTTCTCGCTTTGACTACTGCAATCCCCTTCTCAGTGGTCTTACGTGTTCCCAGATTGCACCACTGCAATCTTTAATTTATGCGGCGGTGAGGCTCATTTTCCTGTCTGTCGCACCTCCCACGCCTCCCCCTTTGGTCAGTCACTACATTTCCTTCCAGTTAGATCTAGGGCTCAATTTAAGATTCTGGTGCTTGCTACCTATCCTCCTTAATACACAAATATGTCCCGTCGAGGCCCCTGTGCTCTGTCCGTACTTCCACATCTGATGCTTGCCTCCAAGACTTCTCCAGGGCTGCACCTTTTCTGTGGAACTCCCTTCCCTTCTCTGTTAGACTTTAACCCAGTCTCCACTCCTTCAAAAAAGTTTTGAAAACACACTTCTTCAGCATATAATTTAATCTGTTAGCGGGTTTTCATTCCCCCCTCCTCTCCTGCAACTGTCAAAAATAACCTACTAGGTTTTCAGTGGTTACAAAATAGTTTCATGTCAGTCCCCACCCCACTCCCTCTAGCATGTAAGCTCATTTAGCAGGGCCCTCAACCCTTCTGTTGCCTGCATCAATTTGTCTGGTTACAATTAAGTGTCTGTTAGTCCACCCATTGTACAGCGCTACAGAATTTGCTGGCGCTATATAAATAATAAAATAATAATAATAATAATATACAGTGCAACTACCTAAGTCCCCACATACTACAGCCCCATCTCTCCACAAATAGACACATTAAAACTTGAATAATCATACTATACCACTAACAGCAGTTTCCATACATTAGATTGCAAACAGCCCCTTCCAAAGACACAAACCCATGAGAAGCCTACCCCCAAACGCAACCCCTCAAGCAGCCTTCTAATACACACAGCACTACTGATACTCTACCCCACATATGCAACCTCATAAGCAGGATTTCCCACCCCCACCTTCCCCCCAAGACGCCAGCAAACAAAAAACAAACTTGTCATAAACTTTGCTTGTACTGCACTAAACAAACACAGGCCATTTTCCTATGCAAAAGCTCTTCAACGGGGCTAAGGTTTATATAAGAGTGCAATAAAGGAACTGTTCGAAAAATAAATATAAACACATCAATTTAGTATAAATGTTTTTCTTTATTATATTTATTATTTTACCTTCAGAAAACGTTACAAAGTTTGTCAGTTTGAGGTTTCTATTCACATGCTAATTTTCCATCAAAACTGGATAACGCAATGGCAAAAGCTTGGACTGCACACATAGGATATTTATAGTCCATTGTGAAGGCGTCATCAGCTATGCGACCAAATTGCATAATGATGTAATCAGCTGTAAGATAAAAAATACAGATATTTAGTAAATATATATCTAGACTTGTACAACTTTCCCAATATGTTATAAGTTTAAAAGCTGAAGTTTGAAGACTCCTACACTTTAGGCTGGCATTAGTCCTCATTTTTTATATGAAACTGAAATAAATTAAAACATAAAATAAAAGAGATCTCCTAAATGTTAAAGTTATGATTTGCTCTCCTTTGACTAGAAGGTAGTCCTTCCACTGTTCCCAACAGGGTTAGTAAGAAGCCTCTTCAAACACTTTATTAATGAAAATATGAAATTACTGTGTATGCTAATGAAAACTATAGTATAGCTTTTATCAACTTTTTATATAGTTTAATATGTGTTTTTTCATGAATAAGGCTAGACAAGGACAGTAATAGGACACATGCTCTGGTCTGGAAGGTATTTAAGGTTTTGCAAGGAATGTGCACACAAATCATACACAAGTCACACAAATACCTATATAAAAATGTGGAACATTTCAGCGAGTTCTGGAAATTTAGCTGCAGTGATTTTTACAAATAGAAGCATTTCTAAGCAATGGAATGATGAAAGACAGACAGAGATTCATTCTTATCCTTCAATTAATGTCTCTTAGGATGATTATTTTGGCACATGAAATATAATTTTTCTACTGCCTTTGATACACTGGTCATCCTTCTTTGAATTCTTCTGTTTGGAGACCATTATTTGATTGAATTAACAAGTCGAGGATGAGTACATCATTAAACCATCTCCATCCTCCCCTCTCATTACACCTGTTCTATATGCTATCTTTCCCTATCTTCTCCCATTTTTAGTAATTTTTCATTTACACTGCCTTTCCTTTCTTCTTTTCAGTTTTTATACACTCTGCCTGTCCATTTCATCTATGTACCTTTTATTCTAATATCATCTGCTGCTCCCCAATCCATCCTCTTTCCATTATCTCTTCCCTTCCATCTTTTACATGCATTCCTGTTATTACTCATACAAAGTGGCACAAAAATGCAATAGGGCTCTTACATTGACTATGTTTTGTGCAGCACCATTTAGTGACAGAAGGCTACCTTGCAGCAGTGCATTGCCTGCATGTGCTATATGATTTACATATTTTTATATAATTGCATGTCATGTTTAGTACAAAGTTTTTATTGTTTGCTTTAAGTGATTGGCACACAACTATTGTGGACAGCAACAATTTTTTGTAGTATGTTGTATGCCAGATTCACCACATTGGTAGGATGTTCTGAATTGTTTTTAAATCCTCTGAGTGTTTAATCACAAGTCTATGAGACAAAGTCTTTGTAAAGATGCTCTCTGGAGATGTTTTGACAGAGACTACAGGACTTGCCACAGAGAAGGTGTAGGCAAAGGGGCAAGAACGTATCCAGAACTAGAGCTGCAGAGTTCCCAAATGGTATCTAAGGGCAGAGGGGATGGATGACATAGTGGGACCACATTTCTGTGCTATGGCACAAGTCTCTTTGCAATTCACCTGAATTTTAAGCCGTTTATACTGTAACTCAAAATCGGCATATGACCAAATTAAACAAGCAAAACAAGAAATAAACAAGCCATTTCAATAATTTTGTGATTCTGAGTTCTATCCATTGTGCTAAAAAAAAAGTTGATTGATGGTTAGGATACAGCCAGTAAATGTTGATTGTATTTACAGAATAAGTGAGAGATGAGAATAATAGGTGGAGCAGTAAAAAAAAATAAAAAAAAAATTGATATATTATATACATAATAAATATATAAGATATAAATATAGCTTTTTTTTATTTCTTCTTTTTCCCTTCTGTTGATTACTTCTGTTCACTTGATCTGGACGGAAGGAAAATATGCCAATCAGTGTACTGCAAAACAAACATAATACTTATTTTATACATTTTGCAATACACTAATAGGTGCATTTTCATGCCATTTTTGTCTGAATTGTTTTTCCTGGCGAACTGTGTCAGAAGAACAATGCCACATGGATGAAACGTGAGCTGCCCAATACATAATCTTTTTATTTTTTTTATTTTTTTGGACTAACCAATTGTTTTCACTGTGCAGATGTCTGCTAGTCACTATAATATGCTTCAGGTCAGAGTTATACCAGATGATCTCTGTATAGAGTACAATATTGAGGTTATACAGAGGGACTATTAGCCTGGTAAGCAAGTACAACGGAATTAAGCTGGAAAACTTTTAGAGTCTTTTAAATGATAGCCAAGGAATATATTACAAAGAGAGTATACTGGCTGAATAGAGATGTCAAACAGGCAGATGGGATGCAAAATAACCATCACAGAGAAGGGTTTGCAAAACATAGTATTGGAATAATTTGACTTTTTAATGTTGCACACAAAGTGAGAGACTGGGTAGAGGACCCAACTCATATTTCTGATAGCGCTTCCCTCCTTCTTGCAGTCACGTGTGGTGTTCCCCAAGGCTCCATACTTGGCCCCCTGCTATTCACATTATTTATAAATGATCTGCCTAACATCTGCAAATCCTCAACTGTACACATGTATGCAGACGACACTGTAATCTACCGCAACTTGAGGCTGTGCTCCAAAACCAAGTCGCAGAGATAGAAAAGCAGATAGCGCATAAAAACTTGCAAATGTTTCTACTTTAAATTTTTTAAAGGATTGTCTATTTTACTACTTACATGTCTTGGGGGGTGCTTTGTTTCTTTCTACTACTTAGTTTTCATGGCATCTACCAAATGCATTAATATGAACTATATAGAAGTTCACATTACTATGTAACAAGAGTGATCCCTTAGTAACTTTCAAGATTTTTCACTAAACTCCAAATTGAAATCAGATTGGCAAAATTCAGCTAAAGTCCCTAGGAAGTTGCAGAAGGACAAATAGAGAGAACACCAGTTCAAACTAGTTGAGAAGGAGCTTCATTAGTAACAATAGGGGGCAGGGTCTCACCATGGTAATCACTGATACTGAAGGAAGAAATTCCCCCTAAATACATTTATCGTTTTTTTATACGCCATATGGGATTTTGACAGATACATTTTAGAAACAAAAATGTGTTTATAGGACTTTAAAAAAAGAAACTTAACTACACTTAAAAAACACATAAACTCTTCTTAAACACTGACAAAACCGTTACAATGATCTTTGGAACTGTACCTAAATCACGTAAACTACAAAATTAACAATTGTGTATCAAAACAAATTCAAGTAGCACACTGACAGCAGTCTGCTCTCTGAAATATCTAGGTATGTTGCTAGATCCCAATCTATCCTTTGGCCTTCACAAACTTTACCCAAATCTAGGTGCCCTGTACAGAAACAAATCCTGCCTAAGCTCTACAGTAAGGAAACAGATGCAACAAATGCTAATGCCGGTTATTGATTATGGGGATGTAGTGTATGCATCTGCACCGCAAACCCACCTTAATAAACTTAATATGTCATATAATTTGTTCTGTCGCTTTGTACTAGAATGTAATTACTTTACCCACCACTGTGACGTGTTAAAAGAACTAAACTGGCTTTCACTGGAATCCCGACGCACTCTTCATCTTTCCAGCTTTGTGCATAAGAGCATTTCTGGGAAGCTCCCACCCTACCTGAGTAGAATCCTCTCCCTGGCTGTTTCCACCTCCTATAACCTCCGATCCAGTACAAGCACGATATTTAGCATACCGCAATACAAAATAAAGTGGCTCGATCCTCCTTTTCCTACAGAGCACCGCAATTATGGAATAATCTCAGGGACACAGTCAAATCTTCATTCAATCTAAAATCTTTTAAGAGATCTATGGCAATATACCTTGGCACAGAATGTACCTGTCATGGTTGAATATATTTATTACCTGTTATGTATTAAATTTATATATGTGTGTGTGCATTGTTACAATAGGATACAATATTACAAAAATACAATATACATATATATATATATGTATATATATATATATATATATATATGTATATTGTATTTTTGTAATATTGTATCCTATTGTAACAATGCAATGTTTTGTGGACAAAGACCCAGGACATACTTGAAAACGAGAGAAATCTCAATGTATCCATCCTGGTAAAATATTTAATAAATAAATACGTTGTATTAGAGAGAAAGCCTAAACAGTACTACAGGCCCCAATTTGTACAAGAGATACAATTACTTTAGACAATTGTTTGGCTTTCTGTAGGCCTTGCCAGTGATGGATAGCTGATAACCTCTACTCTGGAAAGGGCCCTTATCGGGATTTCCATTTTTGACATAATGGGATCTTATATTCAAACAAGCTAAAACATAATTTACTGGAATGGACAAAAAACAGTAGCAGTAGTTAATATCTGAGCAGGGACAAATTGAAGGAGAAACTATCTTTTTACTTTTTGTCTGTTCTTTCTGCTCTCATGAATTATATTTTGGTATGTTTGTATTTCAAAGGTTATTCATACATGGACCTTTTGCTCATTGTAGCTAAAACTATACCTCACTAATGAGTTCCAAAAAGGCCATAATGATGTTGAAAGTTTTTAATTTTGCTTTTGGTTTCTGCCAATAGTGAGGCAAAAGCATTTGAAAACCTGAGTGTAGGGTTTTGTACATTCACAGTGTTTCCATAACTTCTGTATTCCCACAAAAACCTCTGGGAAGTTTAAGAAAATTAAAATTACTGTCATCACATGCTAACCATAATTCCTAGCTTAAATTTATTAAATAGCAGCAAAAACATTCATCAACTTTTCTAGATCGTGAACATTCTGTGTATATGTAGAGTTTTAACTGAATCAACGCTTTCACAGGTTTAAATTTGATTATTTTTTTTGGAAATTCAAAATGAAATACAATATTTTTCCGCAATAGTTGAATTGGATATATTCTCTATTCTTCAACTTAGCTTTGTTTTTATTTTGGCCTACATTTTAAAACTCATTTTGAATTGCCAACCAACAAATTTTCAAAAAACAAACTAAATACATAAGGCAGCCAGAGAACCCCCAAATAAGATGCAAATCTGAGACTTACTTGGCACATTTAAGAGCAGCAGCCTTTTAATCAATGTAGATTTTTGTAGGTCAATTCAGATATTAGAAAATATAGTGAATGTCATACAAATACGACTTTCCTAATTGACCCCTAGTTACTCCATATAATTTTTTCAGAATTTAGAGTTTAGTTAAAAACTACATGTAACCTAACTATTTTTAAAATGTACAACTCTGTCAAAATATTTTTTCATTCTATTCCTTACGATCATCTGCGTGCACAATCTGGAAGTTCTTGATGGAAGGGTGTGTAACACGTCCATGAAAATTTAGTACATAAGACTGCGTTTCATCATTCCACACAGGGCTTTTGTTGTGTAGCTCGATTAAATTCTCCATGTTCTTGTTCTGCCATCGTTGAAGTATACCATCATTGTCCTAGTGAATATAAAGAGAAAATTAGGGCAATGAAAAAGCAATTCTTTCTCAACTTCAGCACATGAAGATGATCATATGTTCTTAGAATAGATTTATTGGTGTATTCTGCCTATATAAATGTATACCAGTTATCAATACAATAACTGAAAAATTGATTTCTTCTTGTAACGTCCCTTATATTTTTCTGATCCCTTTCCAGTGGAGGGTGGTGAAGTTTAAAGGTGGTGGGGCACTACCCCATAACTTGTTGGGCTCTTTCCACTTAAACAAAATGCCATGACCTGTTAAGAACCAGCTGCATCTCTAGTTCTAAAAAAAGGCAGAATACAAACAAAACTGTTTTTATAACTTATCAGTTGACCTTATAATTTAAAAAAGATTTGCTTTTGGTTTTTAGCAACAAGTTGGAGGGAAGTGATGCTGCACCTGTCCCTACAGAACAGCCTCCGCTGTCCCCATCACTACCAGGCCAGCATATATAGAGTTTTTTTTTAGAAGAGGTATAATTGCACAATGCCAGGGGTAGGTAACCTTAGCATCCAGATGTGGTGGACTGCATTCCACCTGATTCTGTTCCAGCATTATGGCTGTAAGAGCATTATGTGAGATCATGTTCACAATGTCTGGAGTGCTGAAGGTTGCCTAACCCTGATCTGTGCAATGACCCAGCATCATAAATGCAGTCCATAAAAAAGGACTTGTTACTCTTTACCAAATAACTCACATTTCTTGGACGAATGGGGACCCTTTCACAATTTTCATCCATTCCTGGGATAAGCACAGTCATCTTCCGTGGACCTTTAAATCCTAAAACATTTGTTTCCTGTAAAAGATCACCAATACTGAATTAAGGACCTAGTAGTGAAGATTTCTATTGGTTTAAAGCAGCTCGGTCACCGCCAAAAAAAATTTGAGCAATCAAAGAGAAAATCTTTATAAAAAGCTCATAAAGACGTCACTGGAATTTCCATGAAATACCAACCCAGTGAAAAAATATCATAAGACAAAATAGGGAATACTTTGCTGGTAAGTAAATGCATAACATGACAAAATTTGACAAAAGGCAGAGCTATCAAGTTTCATCACTTCCCACAACCATCATTAGTGGAATAAGTCATTAATTCGCTCATTGCGAGAAAATATCAAAGGAGGCTCCCGCAGTCTCCTGGGATCCACTGTAGACATCAGTGTTGTACTCTTGTGCATGTGCAAGAGTGAAACACTGATGTAGGCTACTGGAGGATGATGCACCCCAAGTGGTGATGTCACCTTAGGCAGTATTTTCAAAATATGTAAAGACCCTAAAAGATTAATAAGCCACTTTAATTCATTAAGGGATTTTGGCTCTGCAGAGTATCCATTCCTCCTCTAATTCAGTGACGGTGTAACACGCTAATGAAGAGGAGGGAGTGGTCTGACAAACACTAATGAAGAGGAGGGAGTGGTCTCTCCTGACTGTTGAACCATTATAATAAAACAGAGTGCTAGGAATGAAAAAGAATTATAATACATCATGTAGAATTAGTACACTACTTGTTGTCCTCTACATGAGTGACACACTGAGACCTGCCATCAAACCTTTGAGTGGAGAAGTACAAATTGAAACACAGGTTGTCATAAAGTCATATAATTATATGTATATTGTATAAAATAACTGAAAGCTAAAAAACAAACAAAAAACTCCACAGAGAGGATGCAACAGTAACTAAATTGCTCTAGTAGATTTTTATGTCATTTTTGAGTGCAATTCCCTCTTTTTTCCTTTTTTTTTTTTTTTAAATGTCCGTGTCGACTAGAAAATTGATTTATCATGTTGAATAGATGGTAACATTGCACGTGATTAATCTCTTACATAAATAATAGCCGCTATTTCTTGTCGTGCATTCGACCAATCAGAACTGGCCCTCTCAGGATTTGCACCGTTATCAAACACTGTAAATTTTGTTCCCATGAGGTTGGATCTGGAATGAAAATAAAAAAAAAAATTATTAATGAGGGTTATTTTTTTATTTACACACAGATACAGATTTTTTCATTTTTATTTTTTTTTTCCCATCAGAGGTGGTATTTATTGTTTCATAGACATCAGAATCAGCAACATCAAATACCAAATCATCATTTGTTATTCTTGATTTTACTTTCCTTTTCCTCTCCTCTTTTTATCCTCCTTTTTTTTCCTCTTTCTGTTTTAAATTTTCTTTCTCTAATTTTTTTTTTTTTTTTTACTATTAGATACAAATAAAAGACATACATAGACAAACAGTTGTTTGTTCTTCGTATTTGAAAAATATAGCTATAGAAAAAGAAGTCCAAGGTTATGGGATGACTCAAGGCAAGGGGAAACCCGATAATCGGGTGTTGTAAAAGGGATATGATCGGTCTGTTATAAACGCCCAAAGTCAATTATCTCGGCTCTAATTTTTTAATCCATTTGTCCCAGAAACTATATTGATGACCCTTCAATGGGGAGCACTTAGCAATAGCACACTCCATTTTGCATTGTATAATACTTTGAGTGAGTATCTTAGACCAGCTATCCACCGTGGGGGACTTCCAATTTCTGGCTATAGATGTTTTGACAGCCATTTATATGTGTAGGATAACGGGTCTAAGATTCTCATTAATCACCCCCATATCCATGTGTAACAAGGCCATATTCGGGGTTAGGTTGAACCTCTTTTCTAATAAGGTTGACAAATATAAGTTTGTCGCCTTCCAAAGATGTCTGCTTGTTGGACAGTCCCACCAGATATGTTTGAAATCTGCTATTGACTCAGAACATCTCCAACAGTTGGAGCAGGCTGTGGAATACATTTTTGCAATTTATTTTTTGGAGTTCTATATGAACTGTTTCATATCTTATAATGAACTTCATGTATATTTAAACAATGGCATGCCTTATACAATGTCGTAGGAGAGTTATTCCATTCTTTCATATTTATGTGTGTTTTCAAATCGAGATTCCATTTTGCAAATGCCAGAGGGGTTATTTTTATCTGAGCTTTATAGACTAGTTTTGGCATTTGTCAACTAAATTCGTATAATCTACTTGTTCAAGCATTTCTGTCAAAATCTTAAATGGGGGTTCCAGAAAATTAAATCTCAGGTGGGTTTTCAAAAAAGATATTATCCTTATATAATTAAACCATTCAGTAAATGGTAAACTGTATTCAATTTGAAGTTGTTCAAAAGATTTAAAGTTGTTTCTTCTCAAAAAGTTGGATATCTTTTCCATACCCCTATGGGTCCAGAGTTACGGGTTTGTATCTATCATTAGACTTGATCATATATTTGGATTTATACCTGGGATTATTTTCTTTTTAATACCATTTTTTTTTTTTTAAAGAAGCCAAACTGGAAAAATGTGTTGAACTTTTAATGATTTTGAAATTTAATATAATGGTTAGGGTCTTATAATCTTTATTACCCATTGTTAAAATCTCTCTCTTCTATATCAGTTTTAATTCCTAGAGTCTTCCTTATTTACAATTATAGTGTGTGCTAGTAAATTAGCTTATGCAATCTCTTGGATAATTGGAATACTCAAACCTCCTTTGTCTTTTTTCCTTGACATTATTTCTCTTTTTATTCTAGATTTTTTTACCTGACCAGATAAATTTAGTAAAATGATGATTGTATTAAATCCAGCCAACTATCTGGGATATCATTCTCATAATATACGAAAAACATATGCTTTCAGGGTTTTTATTTTCCCCGACCAGGAGATTTCCAACTGTTTTAATTTTTTTCACATTTATATTAGTTTCTTTAATTAGCAATAAGACTGGAAGAAAGAAGATTTTGTCTAATGCAAAGGAAAGGTTTTTTTACTGTAAGAACAATCAGGATGTGGAATTCTCTGCCTGAAGAAGTGGTTTTATCAGAGTCCATACAGATGTTCAAACGGCTACTAGATGCATACTTGCAAAAACAGAATATTCAAGGATATAAACTTTCAATGTAGGGTAATAACTGCTTGATCCAAGGATAAATCTGACTGCCATTCTGGGGTCAAGAAGGAATTTTTTTCCTAGCTTGTTGCAAAATTGTGCTTGAAACTGTTTTTTTTTTTACCTTCTTTTGGATCAACAGCAAAAAACAAATGTGAGGTAGGCTGAACTTGATGGACGCAAGTTTCTTTTCAGCTATGTAACTATGTAATAATATATTGAGTTCCAACAATTTCCTTGGGTTTTTCAAAATGTTTATGCCTAAGTAGTTCAAATAAGGTTTGACTTGTTTAAATCTATATTTATATTCCATTTTATCAATATTAGTTTGGCATATATTTAGATATAATGCCATGTATTTTTCCACATTTATTTTATAATTGTAGAATTGGCTATATTTTTTAATAATATCCATAACATATTCAATAGACTCCCCAGGATTCTGAATGGTTATTAATACTTCATCGGCATATAAGTTAATTTTTTGGGTGTGGTTGTTTCCAAAGCTTTTAATGGCCTGGTTTGTAATCCCAAATTAATTGGATTTAATACCAGGACCCACAATTCTACCTTGTGGGCCTCTGTATAGTGCTATAATAGCTCCAAATATCCCCCCGGAAAATCCAAAAGATGTCAAGGATTCCCTCAGAAAGGCCTAGTTGACCCTGTCAAAGATCTTTTCTGCATCCAGAACATCTCTAGCCTGTTCCAATATCCCAATCATATTTCTTGTATGGTTAGTCGAAAGTCGTCCTGGGATAAACCTATAGCTGGAAGGAAAAGGCCTTATGCATGTCTGAGTTTCTGCAAGTCTGAGTTTTAAAAGACCACTTCTAGCAAACCTGAACAGTGCTCAGATCACCTACAGCTGGAAGGAAAAGGCCTTATGCATGTCTGAGTTTCTGCAAGTCTGAGTTTTAAAAGACCACTTCTAGCAAATCTGAACAGTGCTCAGATCACCTACAGCTGGAAGGAAAAGGCCTTATGCATGTCTGAGTTTCTGCAAGGTAGACTATGGAGGAAACTATCTACCCTTAATACTGGGCACTATAATTGTATTGAATTTGAACCCCTTGCATATTTTTAAACTATATATCTCTAACCACCATTTCTTTGTCATTGTATCTTAACTGGACGTGCTTGCTCTTTAGTGTGTGTGTATATATATATATATATGTATGTGTGTGTGTGTGTGTGTGTGTGTGTGTGTGTATATATATGTGTATATATATATATACATATATATATATATATATATAAAATATATTTATATGTGTATATGTGTGTGTGTTTTCTCATACACACATATATTCTGCAGTTTGTCTTGTCCTGCATGCTAAAGCTAGTTGCTCCCTGCCCTTCTCAACATTGGTTTTGTTAACTTAAATGTTATTCAACATCCTGCTTATCTCTAAAGATTTTCTCTGTTATTTCTTCTCCCCCCCCCTTATTTTATTGATACCCACCCGAATGTCTTGCTTGACCAATCCTCACCTCCTCTGTGCATCTCCATTCCATAGCTTTTATTGCAGTCCTGTTTTGACCCTATCATCTCTGTCTTCCACAGTCTGAGTTTTAAAAGACCACTTCTAGCAAACCTGAACAGTGCTCAGATTCCCGCCCACCCCTCCCCTCACCACCCCACCCCAAGTTCCTTACTACATTTATAGTTAGAATCCCACACACAACTTTAGTTAATTCCAAATAGCAGCTGCAAACACTACCCATAATGAGCACAATCCACCTTCTTAACCCCTAACACTCACTCCCTCATCTCCCTTATGCTCATTCTCCTTCCCTCTAATTACCTACCTATCAGAGCAATGCTCTATATTCTCCTCCTCGCCTTCTCTCTCATCTCCCTAAGGATCAAAATATCCCCTTCCACCCACTTCCCTCAACAAAACACTAACATTTACATTAATCCCTCTCTGCTACACTCCCCCCTTCTCTTATCTCGTAAGAGTCGCCGCCCATATAAAACCCACTCACACCTCCTGTCTCTATCTCTCCTCCTACTTCTGGCAGCTGGTGACGTCTCTCCCAACCCAGGGCCCCTCACCTCATCTGCTCACACTAAAATAACCAGAAACCATGCAAACCTCCTCCAAATACCCTGCAGTCTATCATCCTCTACCAAAATTCAGTGTGCACTCTGGAATGCTCGCTCCATTTGTAGTAATATCAAATCTACAGCAATACATGACCTCCTCATCTCTAACTCTCTCACAATACTGGCACTCAATGAGACCTGGCTATCTCCATCTGATACCGCTACTCCTGCTTCTTTATGTTTCGGTGGTCTACAGTTCTCCCATACTCCTAGACTTGACTGTAAAGGAGGTGGTGTTGGCATCCTTCTCTCCCCTCAATGTACCTTTCAACCTATCCTCCCTGCCCCTGCCCTATCCTTTACTTCCTTTGAAGTTCACACTGTACGCCTTTTTAAGCCCACTCCTTTAAGAATTGCCATCATCTATCGCCCCCCGGTCACCCTAAACTATTCATTGAACACTTTTCCTCCTGGTTACCCCACTTTCTTTCCTCTAGCACTCCCTCTCTCATACTTGGGGACTTCAATATCCCTATCAACAAGCTCAATTGCCCTGATGCCTCTCGTCTGCTCTCTGTAGCCTCCTCCTTTGGACTCACACAGATTTCTTCCACAGCAACTCACACTGCAGGAAACACTCTTGACCTCATCTTCACCAATCTCTGTACTACCTCTGATCTTGCCACTGCTCCATTTCCTTTGTCTGACCACCATCTGCTAACATTTAACATCTGCATACCCCATACCAAAATCTCACCACCGTCCACTCTCCAACCTCGCAGAAACCTCAACTCTCTCGATTTCCAGCACTTCTCCACTAAACTCCAAACACTCCTTTTACCCATCTCAAATCACAACTGCCCTAACTCTGCAACCTCACTCTACAACTCCACTCTCTCCTCTCAACTTGACATCATGGCACCTCCTACAGTTAAACGCAGCAAGCGCCCCCAACTACAACCCTGGCACACCAAGCTGACCCGTTACCTCCAAAAATGTTCCAGAACTGCTGAACGCTGCTGGAGAAAGTCTCACTTTGCATCTGACTTTGTCCACTATAAATTTATGCTGCGCTCCTACAGCATGGCTCTTTCCTCTGCAAAAGTAAGCTACTTCAACACCCTCATAAGCACACTGTCCCACCAACCCAAACACCTGTTTCACACTTTTGATGCACTTCTTCGCCCTGTGACTCCCCCTCCTTCCACCACCTTGTCCGCCACAAACTTTGCATCTCATTTCAATGAGAAGATCTCTACAATCAGGAAAGAGATCTCTAATCTTTCTCCGACCAGTATCAATACATCACCCAACCCCACTCCCCCTGTCATCCTAAGCTCATTTGCACCTGCTACAGCACAAGAGGTTTCTGCTCTGCTCCTGTCCTCCCGCCCCACCACCTGCTCCCTCGATCCTATTCCCTCGCATCTCATCCGCACTTTGTCTCCCTCTCTTGCTCTTCCTCTCGCTAACATTTTCAATCTCTCCCTTTCCTCTGGCACATTTCCCTCTGCCTTCAAACATGCAACCGTAACCCCAATTCTGAAAAAGCCCAACCTCGATCCCAACTCCCCATCCAACTACCGCCCTATCTCACTACTGCCATTTGCCTCCAAGATCTTCGAGAGAGTTGTCTACGCCAGATTGACAGACTTTCTTGAATCCAACTCTCTGCTTGACCCCCTTCAGTCTGGATTCCGCGCTGGTCACTCTGTCGAAACTGCTGTGACCAAAGTATCCAACGATTTAATTGCTGCTAAATCTCGCGGCCAATACTCTATCCTAATCCTCCTTGATCTCTCTGCCGCCTTTGACACTGTTGATCATCAACAGCTTCTTCACATTCTCCGTAACTTTGGTCTACGGGATTCTGCTCTCTCCTGGTGCTCCTCCTACCTCTCCCAGCGCTCCTTCAGTGTTTCTTTCTCTGGCTCTGCCTCTTCTCCCCAACCCCTCCCTGTCGGCGTCCCCCAAGGTTCTGTCCTCGGCCCCCTACTGTTCTCTATCTATACTGCCTCCCTTAGTAAACTCATCAGCTCTTTTGGCGTCCAATACCATTTATATGCAGATGACACGCAAATCTACCTGTCCTCCCCTGATCTCTCTCCGCCCACCTTGACTCGTGTTTCTGACTGCCTCTCTGCTATTTCCAACTGGATGGCTGCTCACTTCCTTAAACTCAACCTGTCCAAAACAGAACTTCTAGTTTTTCCTCCCTCAAGTGCTGCTACTCCTGTGTCTGTCGCCATCCAAGTCAACGGCGCTACTATCACCTCTACCTCCCAGGCTCGTTGCCTAGGAGTTCTTTTTGATTCTGATCTCTCTTTTACTCCCCATGTTCAATCGATAGCCAAATCCTGTCGCTTCCAACTCAAGAACATAGCGCGCATCCGCCCATATCTAACGCCGGAGGCGGCTAAGGTACTGGTTCATGCTGTTGTTCTCTCTCGCCTTGACTATTGCAATCCCCTTCTCACCGGTCTTACATGTTCCCAGCTTGCACCGCTGCAATCTATAATGAATACGGCTGCGAGGCTTATTTTCCTGTCCGGTCGCACCTCCCACGCCTCCACGCTCTGTCAGTCCCTGCATTGGCTTCCAGTTAGATATAGGGCCCAATTCAAAATTCTGGCGCTTGCTTACAAATCCCTACATAATGCTGCTCCAACATACCTATCTTCCCTCATACACAAGTATGTCCCGACGAGACCCCTGCGCTCAGCCCAAGACCTACTCCTATCCTCTGCCCGGATCCCCACCTCTGATGCTCGCCTTCAAGACTTCTCCAGGGCTGCACCTATTCTGTGGAACTCCCTTCCCTCCTCAATCAGACTTTCATCCAGCCTACTTTAACCCTTTGTGTCACTATACCCCACTCCCTCTAGCATGTAAGCTCATCGAGCAGGGCCCTCAACCCCCTCTGTTCCTGTACGTCAGTGGTCTGATCTCAATTATGTGTCTGTTAGTCCACCCATTGTACAGCGCTACGGAATTTGTTGGCGCTATATAAATAATAAAATAATAATAATAATAAACCCCACCTGGTCTTTATGTATCAGATGGCCGATAACCCCCTTCAATCTATCTGCCAGTATTCCTGCATAAAGATTAATATCTTCATGTAATAGAGCGATTGGGTGATAGCTGTCTACGCTCTCTGGGTTCTTTCCAGATTTTAATATTTGGACGATATTGCCCTTAAGCAACTCTTCTGGGATTTTAGCTTTAGACATAAATTCATTAAAAGTAGTCCTCAAACAAGGGGATATTTCAGTTTTAAATAGTTTATAGAAAGTCCCCGTAAACCTGTCTGGCCCTGATGCTTTGTTAGGTTTTAGTAATTCTATCGTGTCTAGATTTAATTTAGTCTTTTCTTCGAGATCTTCGGGAGGTTCTTATTTCTAAAGAAATCCCTAGGGTCTGTTTGGTTACAAGGCAAATTATATAACTGATGATAATAATCATTAAAGGCCATCCCAATCTTCTCTGGTGATAGACATGTCTCATCTTTATATATATAAGTTTAGAATTGTTTTTGGTTTGATTTTATCTTTAAGTTTATTGGACACTAATCTGTCTGCCCTATTTCCCCTATAGTAGAATGTTGCTTAGTCTTTCGAGTGTTTTGCTTACTTTATTTATTAAGAGATCATTAATCTTATTTTGTAACACAGATACTGATCTTATTTTGTGCAATGCACAGAAAAGAGAATTGTTTCTCTTATGTTGCTTACAACAGAGATGCAACTAAGGGATGCAGCTGCCAAAGACAGAGGACACGTATAGGAACCTGTCAGAGCTACCTGGGTCACAAACCAGATGTATCTAAAACATAACGATAATTTAAATTAAACTTGACAAATGGTTTATGTAGATCCTAACCTATGCTTGTGACTGAGAAGCTATGTTTAAAATGACTGGTTGTTGTTACAGGACACAGCAGAAATGTGATCAACAATTGAAAAACTGACAAAGCTGTATGCATGGATTTTTAAATAAGATATAGACATTCAGACTTGCTGATTATAGAGAACATATTTTATTTTTTTGGTAATCTTTTATCTTAATATGATATATGTTTATCAAGATAGGACGTCCAGTGAGTGACCTTGCAGTACACAACTGTAAAATGGTGTATATGACATTGATATGCAGTCTACTGTAGTACTGTTTTATAATTTCAGACTTTTGGTCAAAATGCCACATCATGGAATCAACAGTGAAATGGTTCTGACCTCAACTTCCCAATGAAGTTTTCTCCTCCCCGTGACAAGTCAGTAGCATCAATAGAAATCAGGTAATTGGACGTTTTGCTCTTCTTCCGCTTTCTTCCAGCTAGTAAGAAAACCTTAAGTATAAAAAATAGCAAAGTCATGTGTATAGATTGAGGAGAAAACAACTAATTTAATCATATAAAATCATGAAACTATTTTCATAATATCCCTCACCTTTTTGTCATTATCTAGATGAACATAATATGTAGGGTATAATCCTCTGTCCATTCCTTTTTTATCCCTGGTCACTTTGCACTTGACAGTTACACCCTGTTCTGCTGGACGCAAAACAAACTCCTCAAGATTGCCAACTTCAATTACTGGGGAGGGTGGAGGCTCCTCCTTCTACCAAAAGAAGCAAAATTTAAGAAAACAAACCTGTTTGAATAGCTGTATAAAAGAAACAAACTCAAATTCACTTATGGTAAACATTTTCCTAAAAGATTTAGCTAACGGTTTATTCTGTCGATACCTAATATAAATTAATTATCTTCTCTTTTACAGCTTTTTGCAAATAACCCCAACCATATAACAAATCCATCCTGTGGCAGTTAGTATTAGTTTGAAAGCTGAATAGTTACTTAAAAATATTTAAATTATTGTAATGTTACATGTGAATTTAGGCTTTAAAAAGTTCATAACATTAAACCATTCATCCACCAATAGAAATGTATTTATTTCCATTAATGTCACAAAATGAGGGGGCAAACAGAGCAGAATAAAAACATTAATGGACCATAATTTAATTATGGCTAATTACCTGAATACTACTAACAGGATTAACAGAAACATAAAAAATAAAATAAAAAAGTTTATAACATTAAAAAGGCTTATCTTTAAAATGTCTTCCAATTAAAATCTAAAATGTCTTTTTTGTCCAAAAGAGCTATGCTTTAAACATTGCTTTATTAGTAGAAATATGTACTTAATCAATCACTGTTTGAAAGCAACAGTGTAGTATTATGGGTACACCCATTTTGTGTATGCTTTAAGTTAATGAGACAACTTCAGCTTATTGAAGCAGTTTTGATTTATAGATCACACCTCTGAACTATCAATTCTCTGCCACTTAGGAGTTACATCACTCTTGTTTCTGTTTATTCAACCCTAGCTACACCTCCATTGGCTGTGACTCACATTCTGCATAAAAAAAAGTTTCCTTTTCAATCAGATGCTAAATTGCTTTAGAAGTTTTTATCTCCTGCTCTATAAATTGAAGTTTAATCACACACTGGGTCTAGCAAGCATTTTACAATGCAGGAGATAAGAAATTCAAAATAAAACAAACTGTGCAATAAACACTTAGATCACTTTACAGGAAGTGTTTAGGAGGGCTGCAAAAGTCACATGCAGGGAAGCATAAACAAATTGAAATAACTCCTAAATGTCATTATTGCGCAGTGAGACATCATGGGCATGTATCTGTTTTGAGGTAAAATTGCTTTGGTGTGTATAGTGTCCCTTTAAGGAAGATGAAGATATGGTCAAATAAGCTTGTGCCCATCAATATGTTTAATGGTGTTTGTGCATCATTTGGACCCTTACATGGTATGCATAGCAGTAGTTATTGACTGTATTGGAATAACGCTTGGTGCAACAGCCTAAAATGCTATTTTCTATAAAATATTATTGCACTTTCTTAAATTTCTATAACATTAGCTTCAGCCTTAACAGTAATTTCAGTTAATTTCAAATTTAAAGCATATAGCAAACCAGTAAAGGTCAGTGATGGTTTCATTTTGGCTACTCCAGCCTTAAATTTGCAATTAACTTTAAATTCTCACTTTAGCAAGTAAACTTGTAATTGTAAATTATAGAAATCTTTTAGGTGAGTTTTTTTCATCAATCATTTGGTTAAAATGTTTGGATAGTGTTGTCCAAAATTAGATTAAAAAGACATAGCAGAAAACTACTTTTCAATTTGATAAATGGATAGTTTTATAAGGTTTGTCAATAACCTTCTTGGATTTCTTTCCTTTTTTTCCTTTCTTGTTTGTGTTTTTGACAACCTCTTCTTCTTCCTCTTCCTCATTGGAATTTGAGGAACCTGGAATAGAATGTTAAAGGATGTTTTAAAAAATTATGTTTATGATATTGTGGCATGTACTTGAGGAATGCATTATGTATAGTAATGCAGTGGTTCCAGCTTATATTTGAGCAAGGCAAGCATCAATGATAAAATATCCAAGACCCTTTTTTTTTTATTTTTACCTTCATTATCAGCTTATAAATGTCACATTCACTTGAATTTATTACGAAGGCTCGAGCAACTCTTCGCTTTTGGGCCTCCTTGGAGGCACGCCAGTTGGCTCAGGAGAAGAGTTGGGGGAGCGGAGTCCATGCAGTGAGCGGGCCTCCTTCAGGTACTTACTCACCTTATCCGCATACCCCTCACAACTGCTAACCCACTCAGGCCGAGGGCCAATGGGGCAAGGCTCCAATGCATCATCCACATGGACGAAGAGCCACCACTTCTTGGATCGTTGCCTTCCAGGCTCTCCACCATCAAGTTCTGTGCTTCCCGGCTCAGGGAATAGGCTAAAAGATATTGAGCCATTAATTTGCGTAGACCATTCTATACCCAAGTTTTAGTTTTGCACTCTTTTAGAGGCCGCCACCATGTCATCTTGCTTTAATGTTTTAATTAATTTTGACCTTTTACTTTTATTTTGTCAGGCATAAGACTGGTAACGTTTTCTTACTAACATGTTGTGCAGTCCCAGTGGTACATTCCCTACTATGTGTGCACCTCAACTCTGTCACTATGCCTGTGATACCTTATTTCTATGCTAATGTTGCGTGGTTAATGCTTTGCAAGTGGGACACTCTGCATCTTCCTTACATGTCTGTCCATTCCTACCTAAACCCTTCTCACAAAGCCCTAGACGTGTAAATTAAGGCTTTTTACACTTTCTTCTTGAATATAAAAAGTGCTGTACCATTGACATTTCATAATTAGATTGTTGTTCTGCCTTGATATTTACACTATTGTGAATTGTTTGTGCATTTGTGATTGTAATCATGAACACTACAAAAATAAAGAATATTTTTTTTTAAAAAAAGCAGCTGTAAAAACACAGGAACCATATGGGGAATTAAAAAAAAAAGACAGAAATCGTGCTCAAAGTATAAAAAGCCAGAGGTGAGAGAATAAAAATACCAAGTGGTTACTCACATTTGATTGAGCAGGCTAAATGCTCAATGTATACAGCTCGAGTGGTATAATCCCCACCTAGGATTATTTGGAGTAATATCCTCACTGGAAAGTAAAAACAACTTCTGGTGCCAGATAAAAAGAATGGCTAATAATAATAGTAAAATACTAAAAGAAGTGTTTAAAAAAGTAAAATGACTAACTCACAGTAAGAAAGTGGCCAAAATACCTTTATTAAAACAATACTGTTATATAACAGTATTGTTTTAATAAAGGTATTTTGGCCACTTTCTTACTGTGAGTTAGCCATTTTACTTTTTGTCTTTTTTTAATTCCCATATGGTTCCTGTATCAAGCGAGACTGCATAAACCTCACGTATCCCATAAGTGGGGATTGTACCACTGTACACTATCAACACTAGAGCTAAGTTCATAGCCCTATAAAACATGAATCTTTTATACTGCACTATTAGTTGCCATTTTTATCATTTTCATATGAATTGCAAAGACGCACCTTTATAACTTTGAAGAAGACACCTACTATCAAAAACTGTATCATCTTCCACAGAGAATTCTTTGGTGTCGAATTCACCCACCACATAAACTTTCTATACCGGACTCTTAGTCTCTACCCATATACTCTGTGTTATCTCCCAGCTTGTTGTTTTGCTATATATCTGTTATATATTTTTCCTATTGTACTTTTAGTGGCGCTACCTTCCTTTTATCTGTTTTTAGCATCTATGTTATAGGGCCTGTGAGGGAGCCCTATTTTTAGGTGTGCTGCCACCCATATACATATCTTTTATCGTGTATTGTTTAGATCATGGGTCATCAACCTGGTCCCTACCACCCACTTGTGGGCGTTTCAGGATTCCAGGTGGGCGGTAGGGATTTCCTAATTTTGAGAGATTGGCCGGGCTGGTGTGAGCCAGCAGTACCCCTGCGACCAGGTACCGCCGTCACCATTTGCGGCCCCGGCCCGCACGGCAAACTGCCAGACCGCTGTCCAAGGGGTCCATCGGGTGGCCCATGCTGTCAGGGGGCCCGGTCAGCACTGGGCACTTTAACAGCGCGACCCGGCCCTCTGTGATTACATCACAGAGCTAGGAGGAAGTGACTGCACGTCACTCCTCCCAGCTAACACACAGACTGCGCGAGAGGAAGCAGAGGGAGTCAGAGTGGGAACTCTGACTCCCATCCACCTGAGCCACCACTGGACCCCAGGGAATGTCACCCATCTGCACCTAAAAGGTAGGAAACAGGAGGATGACTAAAATATTTTGTGTGTGTTTGTTTGGGTGTATGTGTCTTTTTATGTATGTCTTGTGTGTGTGTCTTTGTATGTATGTCTTGAGTGTGTCTGTCAGTATGTATGTGTCTGTATGTGTCTTTGTATGTATGTGTGTGTCTTTGTATGTATTTCGTGTGTGTGTGTCTGTCTGTATGCATGTGTCTGTCTGTATGCATATGTCTGTATGTGTATGTCTTTGTATGTATGTTTTGTGTCTGTCTGTATGTGTGTATGTGTCTTTGTATGTATGTCTTATGTGTGTGTTTTGTATGTGTGTGTCTGTATGTGTGCATGTCTGTGTGTGTATGTGTGCCTGTCTGTTTGTATGTATGTGTCTTTGTATGTGTGTATGTGTGTCTTGTGTGTCTGTATGTATGTATGGATGTGTGCCTGTCTGTTATAGTGGGCTATAGTAAATAATAGTAAGTGGGCTACCTAGCTCAGCCTTTCTACTGGGCATTGCTATAAGGAAGGTTAAAAAAATAGAAAAAAGGAAGGAAAAAAAGTGGTGAGGGAATTGAGGAGGGAGAGGAGCCGATGCAAAGATAAGAAATCATATTATGTGCAAACAGAGAAGTCGTCTGAATATCACCGAAAGAGGAGACCTTCATTTGTTCCTTACGAAAATCGAACCAGATATCAAATATTTAGTCTCGCAGCATCAACCTCAAGGATCTCATTAATCACTAGTAAAGGTAATTTCAATTTACTTTATTGTTTTCTCATTAAACTTTATAAAGTTAAAAACATTATAAACATGCATTAAGTAGAAATAAAAAGATAAATGTACGTACATTTTTTTTTTTTTTAAAACACCCTCCTTTCTAAAAAATATTCTGCACTTCCGCGAAAACTGGTGGGTGGTAAGGAAATGTTTCCATCAGGAAAGATGCATTAGTGGGCGGTAGGAAGAAAAAGGTTGACTACCACTGGTTTAAATAAAGATGTGGCCTGTTGTCACCACCTAGGTCTTGCATCAAGTTATTTATGGGTAAGTTATTGTAAGTAAAAGGGTACACCCTCCTACACTGTCCCCACTACCTTCACACATGTATTTGACAAAATAGTACAGAGATTGTTACACAATTGAACAAAAGTCAAAAGAATGTGAAATTTGGCCTTTTATCTCGAAATGCAAGTAGAAAGATGACAGTGGTAGTTATCTTCTCAATCAAAGGCACATAATTCTAGATTTGAAGACTTTTGGATTATAATGATGCTCATTATGTAGCTACACCCATTTGTACACTCTCAGCCTATATCTAGCTCCTCATTCACAAAATGGTGTGAAAGATATGGACTTCCTAAGAGTCTGAAGTATGTGAGACTTTCCCCAACAATATGTATAGAACAGTGGGAGGTAAGCATTTGTGTACCTAGCTACAACATGCAAACCTGACTGAAATCTGCAGTAGAAATACTGTGCAGACAAGTGAGTTCTCCAAGTCAAAGAGACTTGATTGCACTCGAGAAAATAGTAGGATATCTCAAATGATCTGCTGTTCTTAAACTAAAGTTATCAGCTGTCAGAGATCCCAGACTTTCAGTATATAGAGATGCAGACTGAACTGTAGACAATTCATTAAGTGACCATGTGTACTTATATGGTAATGGTTCACTCAGGGGCGTAAATAGAAACCATGGGGCCTCAGTGCAAAAATTGCCCTGGGACCCCCCCATATGTCTCATCCCCCCCTCCCCTTAGCCGCCTCAATGTGTCTCATTCATGCCCCACAGGGTTAGTGTAGCATGGTTGGGGGGTTGAGTGTGACAGAATTGGAGCTGTTAATGAGATAGGGTGAGTGTGGCAGGGTGAAAGGAGGCAAGTGTGACAGAGTTATTGAGAAAGAGTGTGACAGGAATGGGGGGATGAGCGTGACAGTGCGAGAGAAGGTGAGTGTAATAGGGTGAATATGGCAGAGAGATGGATGGTTGGTATGGCATGAATGAGTGACAGGATTTGGGGGGTGTGAAGTACAGTGAGAGAGAAGGTGAATGTAATGGGGTGAATATGGCAGAGCGATGGATGGTGAGTATGGCATGGGTGAGTGACAATATTTGGGGGGTAAGTAGGACAGTGCGAGAGAAGGGGAGTGTAATGGGGTGAATATGGCCGAGCTATGGGAGGTTAGTATGGCATGGGTGAGTGACAGGATTGGTGGAGTTATTGCAAGTGTGGCAGGGTGTAGGGGGGTGGCAGTGTGTGTGGTGGGGGGACTGTTACACAGACATACTGGTGCATACACTGACACACATGCAGATATACACCATATAACACATACAGATACATTCACGGACACACATGCAAATCCAGACATGCAAACTAACACAAAGATACATATATACACACATGTAGATACACAAACACTTGACAAACATTCAAATACACAGAATGGCACTCATACAGATACAAACAGTGACACACAAGGCCCACACTGACATACAGGTACACACTAAGAGACACACACAGACATACAGACGCACAAACACACATACAGAGACACACACATATATACATTAGTCACTTAGGAGTGACTGGGGCAGTCACTTTCTCCCAGTTCTGATCTCATCACAGGTGGGACAGTTCTGATTCTGGGGTTTCGCATGTGGGGACACCAGGAAATTGTCCCCAGGCAGCACAGAGCAAGCACATCATTAGACAGGCTTGCACAATGCAGTGGGCACGAAGACAATGCAGGAAATATTTCAGCAGCGCTCCCTTCATGGTCCTAATAGCTGGGGGCCAGTCCACTCCTTTTCAGGGGGGTCGCTAGTGACCTGTGTCTTGTTACTGCTGACCTCATGGCACTGCTAACCCATCCCGATTTGCAGAAATAAATGTTAGGTGGTACGCATAGGCAACCTAAAGGGTATCATGTTGTGCTATAGTAACAGAACAAACATTCACTTAGCTTGGTATATTAAACTATTAATTGGTATTTTGACCATTATTATAAATACCTTTCTTCTTCTTTTTACTGTCTTTTGCTGCTTCACCTTTAATCTTAAAAATTGAAATTCCCTTGTCTGTAGATGAAGGATTTTTACTGGAATGTGATTCTTTATCTATAGAGAATAGAGAAAACTAATTAATTAAGTACATATGATGATACCAACTTCTTTACACAAATACTGTATGACATTATTTTAAAACATCATACAACATTAAATGATCCATCTGGGCACAATAACAAATAAATCAAAATAAAGTTATGGTGCGAGAAGGTACCTGGTGCTGTTAACGAATGATTTAACACCTTACTTTGGAAGACACTGCCCGATCTTTTTGGTCTCAATTTCCTTTCTTGTCCCTAGGCTTCAATCAGGAAATCTTGGAATTGGTTCTGCTGATGGGCTGAGAGCATCACTGGCACTTTCAGCCTATATCTAGCTCCTCATTCACAAAATGGTGTGAAGGATATTGACTTTTTTGATTGAAGCCTCAGATCAAGACAGAAAGTTTGATGAGCAGAGCAATCAGGCACCGTTTTCCAAAGTTTGGGGTTGAAATGTTCACTAATGGTTTAATCCCCTAAGGTAAAATGGCTCCTAGGATCTAATTGCACCATAATAACTTAATTGTAACAAAGTTGTTATGATGCCCAGAGTATCCCTTTAAATGCAGCAGTATTGACAAAATCTTTGTCCATTGAACCACATGGGATTGGAAAGAATACAACAATTTATCTATTTAGTCAATCAAATAGGAGGTGCGAAAGGAGGTATTTATAATACATACAACATGAGTAAAATTGGGGGCGTTTTATCAAAGTAAGTCGAAGAGTCCTTTATATTTAGTCTCTAATCTATTTGTGTTAAATTGTTCTAAAAAGGGTCTAATAAGTGCCAGGGTTTGCTATGAGAGAATACTGAATAAGACTTGGAGTTGAATCTAATCATCTAGCAAATCTTTGTCATTGATTTTGAAGATTTCTGAAGGTGATTCTGATCTTTGGAAAATGAGTACAAATAAAGTAAATAAAACCGAACTTGACCAATGAAAAAGAATAGGATCTACATGCAAAATATGAAATAGCTACAGTAGAAACACATTATTCATGATTTATTGTTAAAATATGCACATTAAATGGAGGCGGAATGTTTACACAAATAATGTTTACATTTAATCATTTGAGACCTGAATGTCTTTCTTTCAGGAAAAAGGGGTTTGACGGTACAATACATCAGTATAGTGAAATTATATAGATTTCCTGGTATATTTTTACTATTTTATATTTTATAATGTAGTTGAAATATTACACTCCTTTATGGTAGAACACTCCTAATCAGTAAAAAAAAATTTAAATTTTTTTTAATGAAATAACAGTTCTCTGAAGGAGCATCCAAAGCACAGAAAGAGTCAATAGAACAAGTACTAAATTGGAACTCTTATTGAGGAAAATGAAAAAGTACCAAAAGTACTAGTTT
The DNA here is from genome assembly GCA_933207985.1 of Pelobates cultripes. Lineage (NCBI taxonomy): Eukaryota > Metazoa > Chordata > Amphibia > Anura > Pelobatidae > Pelobates > Pelobates cultripes. The sequence goes on from OW240912.1 coordinate 146,875,782, forward strand.
TGTATCTAAAACCTCCTAGCCCTTTATCGATCCTCAATCCTTAATCCTCACCCTAGGAAACCTAGTTCACTCAAGGGAAGCTTTAACACATCTTTTTTTTTTTTTGTAAATTAAATTTTTAATTTTAGTTGAATGCAAATAAAACAAGCAAACATGGCAGTTGTATGACGGAGGGGTGAGACACGCAGGTCTCCATTTGTTCTTTTTTTTTTTTGTTTGTTTCTGTGTGGTACGTTGTGGTAAAAGTGTTTAAGCTGGGCATAGTGGAATTGGTGCATGAGGGTAGACGTCCCTCCTTCTGTCATTTCCCGTAAGGTCTTCAGCCCCATCTCTGTTACTGTTGTGTGTAGTAGGACATATCCTTCCTGGTTGACCAGTGGCCATGCGGACCGTGGTAGTCCGTCTCCTATGTTCGAGTTGTGGGTGATGGGGATCAGCGGGCTTGGTGTAGGGGAAATGTAAGGCGCTTTCCTCAGTCTGCTCCAAGATTTGAGTGTTTGGGTGATGGAGGAGTCTTCCCCCAGTTTTTTTGAGGCCTCATCCTCTTTGTGCCAGAGGTATTGGTGGAGTTGGTTTTCTGCTAGGTCTTTGCACAGTGTGATTCATCTTTTGTGAGGGGTGGCCATGTGCAGTTCCCTAATGTGCTGTAGAATCATGGCGTGAAAGTATTTGTTCAGGTCCGGTAGTGCGAGCCCCCCCTATGTTTTGGTGAGGCACAGTTTTCCGTAAATCCCAAGATCTCCGCTGGTACAGAAAGTAATCCAAAGTATAGCGCTGGAAAAGAAGGCAATATCCCAAATCCCCCAGTAACCGGACGAAACACAGTTCTGGGAGTCAACTGACAATTTTATTCACAGCTCCAGTATTTATGTGATTCCCCATGCAAGGGGTTTCCTTAGTCACTTTACAGGGGTATTACAGTAGAGGACTACATGGGGAACTGAATATACAGAGCATTTCTCCCACCATGCACTGCTGTACGTGAGGGATACTCCCACTAGAATATCCTGTTAAGTGCCTCCGTACAGCAGCACCGGGTTTTAACACAAAAATCCATAACTTTAATATTATTTGTGTGATTCCCTTAAATGACCATTCGGTAGATAGCTGGGGTCTGAGCGCACACTTCGTGAAAGTACCGCTCAGCTCCCAGCATAAATAACCGAAAGCCGCACGAAACACACTTTATTTTACATTCTCATTAAAAGTACCGAATACGTATTAGGGAACAAAATACCGAAGGACCGGTGCTCCCGAACGGCCTGGAAGTCTAGCGGTGTTCACGCCGTTGAGTAGCCAATTTTAGTTCCAGGCACTCGAAGACCAAACACTGTTGGGCTAACAAAGGATCCAAGATGGCCAACCGCCGCGTGGTCAGTAGCCGAACGACGGCCACCCAGGAAAGCACTTAACTACCGATTGCTACAATGTTGCCATCAGTTAATGGGAGCCACACGACCCTTTGTGTGTGGGCTCCCATTCGGTACTTTATTTGTTTCACGAACAGTGTCTAAAGTCACTGTTCGTGAAACTACTATATGAATGCTAGCGGCTTTCGGCCGTTAGCATACGAATACACTTTATTGGAAATACACGAATACATTCATACACACAATAAAAGCAGACAACCTTCTGATGTTATACAGTAAGCTTTAAAGTGGCTAGGTTTGCCACAATGCTCCCCCAGAACCAAGCCGGCATACACAGTCTGATCCCAACGGATCGGCTTCCCAGGTATACCGCTCCCTCTCTAATCTGGCCTGGTCGGAGATCACCCTATCCCTGTACACTTTTAACGTAGGATCTATCTTAAGCTCTGCCTCAAATTCAGTTGGGGTATCCCAGGTAACAAGTGTCGTAGGAGTGTCACTGTCTCTTACCTGAGCCTCAGAGTGCGCGGATGGAGCCGTGGTGCAAGCCTGTTGCCTTGTGGTTACTGGGTGGGCCTCTTGGAGTGGAGCTTGGGGTATAAAAGCGGAAGTCATTTGGCCCAGGTCATTCCCCAATACGACATCTGCCGGCAGCTTTTGCATCAGGCCCACCTCTACCATCCCTTCCCCAACACCCCAATTCAATTGTACTTTTGCGGTTGCTAATCTGTATACCGCTCCCCCTGCTACTCGCACTGCTACGGATATGCCGGTGTGTGCTGAGCCCGGAACCAAATGAGGTTCTACCAGAGTCAGAGTGGCCCCCGAATTCCGGAGCCCTTGGACCTCTTTCCCTTCCAGGGTTACTAGCTGGTGATGGTGTTGCCTGTTGTCTGTGGCTTGTACAGACATCACATCGTGTAGTATTCCCAGGGGCTCTTCTGTCTGATTAAATAATACCTCCTGGGTTGCTGGCTCTGCTCGGTAGTGGTGGGCGACTGCTCTTGGTGCTGGGTTCGGCCGTACTTGGCTCCAAGCTTGACGGCTCCGGTTCTGGGTACACTCTCTCGCCATGTGGCCCCATTGCTAGCATGTATGGCACTGGATATTAGCCCTGCCATTATATCTGGATTGTGGAGTGTGCCCCCCCGGGGTTGGTCGGAATGGGGTTGCCGTGGGTGCAGTAGGGGTAGCTGTAGGAGGTTGAGCGGTGGGTCGAGGGTACCCTTGGTTGAGGTTACCATGATGCCTCCTGGCGTCATAGTGCTGGTCCGCTAGTCGTGCAGCTTCTGTTAGGGTGAGGGGTTTTCTATCTCTCACCCATTCCTGGGCCTCTGGGGACAGGCCATTGAAAAATTGTTCCAACAACAGCAATTGCTGTAACTCCTCCATAGTGGTCGCTTGACTGGCTTGTATACACCCATTGGAGGCTTGGTCCAGTTTGTGTGCCCACTCTGCGTGGGAGTCTTTCTCTGGTTTGCACAATCCTCGAAACTTGCGCCAGTATGCATCCGGGGTAATGGCGTATCTATCTAGTATAGCCTGTTTTACCCTGGCATAATCTTTGCTGTCCTCCCGGGTACAGCCCGATAGGCTTCTGCTACCCGACCTGACAGTTTGCCTGCCAGTAGCGGTACCCACACTGCCTGCTCCAAATCATGCAAGTCAAATAGCCTCTCAAAGTCTTGTAGATACCCATCAATCTCGTCTTTATCCTCGCAAAACATTTTAAAAGCATGGTATGGGATTTTGGTATACTACTTCATCCCATAGATGTGTCTGCCAGGGGGTCTAGTGGGACATTTAAGTCCCCCCACCAATATCAGGACTCCCTCTGAGAATTTGGCCAGCTTCTTCAGTGTTCTGCGAATAAAGCTGGCTTGTCCCGAGTTCTGGGCGTAGATGTTTGCTATTGTGTAGGTTTTGCAGGCTATATCCCCTTTTACAAAGAGGAACCTTCCATCGACGTCCACTAGGTGGTCCGTAGCCACAAAGTGGAGGCTGGCAGCGATCAGGATAGCTGTTCCCGTTTTCCTCAGCGTGGGATGGTTGCTATAGAAGTTCAGTGGGTAGTGTCGGTTTTTAAGTAGTGAGTTGATCCGGATCATGTGCTAACATATGCTCTCCGTCTGGGGTCTGTTACATTAGTCTCTTATGTCGTGTCAGTGCAGTCCCCCTCTCTCATCAGCCAGGGACACCTCGTCTTTCGCCTCTCCTTGTCTTCTACCTGTAGGTGTACAGTGTTGAGGTCAGATGTCGGGGACAGTCAGTGCCTTTAAGTTTCCTTATTCAGTCTTGTCTTCTGCTGGGTTTGCGCCAGTCTGTGGTGGGCAGGAGGGGGTGGTTAACTTTCGGGTCACCAGTGTGGGAGTGGTCAGTTATGAGTGTAACTGTCTATCGATCGTGTAACCTTTGCTGTTTGGTGTGGGGTTTTGTGCTTGTTAGACCTCTTGTGGACTTGTGTGGTCCATGTTTTCGCAAAGCATATTGTGCATATGCAGTTCAACACATTTATTTATTTATTTATTTCTCCCTTCCCCCACCCCCTTTCCCCCCTTTTCCTCTCCCCCTCTGTTTCTCCTTTCTAACGCTCACTTTTAATGTCTTCAACCTTTTATTCTTTCTCTCCCCGTCTCATTTCTCCCACCCAATTTTGCTGTATCCCCCCCTGCTTCCTCCGTTGGCCTACCGCCCGCATCCTCTCCCGACTCCCGGCAGTCCAGCTAGGTTGGTGGCAATGGTTAATGCCCTCTCACCTGGGATATTATCGCTCCGGGCTATGTGGTTCTTCTGCTCCACAGAGGTCTGCATTGTCCCCCTTCACCCTTAACCCCCTCCCCAATAGCTGTTCAGCGTGTCTTGGCTTTCATTCCCCAGGGGCGGTCTGTGCTGTGTCGGGGACGTGTTGGCTAAGTTTGCAGTCAGTGGTGGGCTGATCGTGCCTATCGCATGTCGTGTCCCGTGGTGGGGTAAGTCTCGGAAGGGATGGGTACCCATTCGTTCTCATATCAGGCTAGCAGACTAAAGGTGAAGCCCCATTTATATGGTATATTTTGGCTTCTTAAGAGTTGGGCTTTCGGCCTCAGACCCCTGCGAGCCTCTAGTGTGAGGGGCGACAAGTATTGGTATAGGGCTACCTCAGCTCCCTGCAACGGCCAGCTCTGCTTGGATCGGGCTTTGGATATAATAAGTTCTTTCACTTTACATTCGTGTAGGCAACATATAATGTCTCTGGGCGAGTTGTCGATGTTTCTCGGTCGTATTGCTCTGTGGGCTCTGTCAAATTAATTCCAAAACTGGATTCCATTAACACTATGCTTAACCCTGAATAACCAGGAATGTATTGGGAAAATAACGAACACACTATAGATGCTTTGGGATGCAACTATAATATCTGCCTGACTGAAAAAGATAATAGTTATAGGATACTATTTTAACTATCTCAATTATGAACTAAATATTCTCTCTCTTATTCATATGCCTCGAATCCCTTAATTTTATTACCTCTAGTAACGAGGCAGGGACTGGAAGCCGATCTCACTTCAGACACCAGTGTGTGCATTCATATCAAAAATAAATTTTGCTAGTTACCACAATTATGAACTAGGGTTTAACCCCTTAGTGATCAGACCGTTTTTCAATTTTCTTACCGTTCAGGACCAGAGCTGTTTTTACATTTCTGCTGTGTTTGTGTTTAGCTGTAATTTTCCTCTTAACCATTTACTGTACCCACTCATATTATATATAGTTTTTCTCAACATTAAATGGTCTTTCTAAAGATACCATTCTTTTCATCATATCATGTAATTTACTATTAAAAGAAATTATAAAATATGATGAAAAAAAAAATCTGTTACGCATCTACAACCGCCAAAAAATGTCCATGCTAAATAGTTTCGAAATTTTGTCCTGACTTTAGAAATACCCAATGTTAACATGTTCTTAGCTTTTTTTTTTGCAACTTATAGGGCTATAAGTAGGCCATTGCTGTTTCAAAATATATATTTTTAAAATGTATCAATAGTGACATTGTAACACTGTTATCTGTCATAAACCTCTGAATCACACTTCACATGTACATATTTTTATAAAACCCAGGGTATTCAGTATGGGGTTTTTCCAGTCTTTTTTAGTAGCCACTTAGTCACAAACACTGGCCAAAGTTACATAGAAACACAGAAACATAGAATGTGACGGCAGATAAGAACCATTCGGCCCATCTAGTCTGCCCAATTTTCTAAATACTTTCATTAGTCCCTAGCTTATCTTATAGTTAGGATAGCCTTATGCCTATCCCACGCATGCTTAAACTCCTTTACTGTGTTAACCTCTACCACTTCAGCTGGAAGGCTATTCCATGCATCCACTACCCTCTCAGTAAAGTAATACTTCCTGATATTATTTTTAAACCTTTGTCCCTCTAATTTAAGACTATGTCCTCTTGTTGTGGTAGTTTTTCTTCTTTTAAATATAGTCTCCTCCTTTACTGTGTTGATTCCCTTTATATATTTAAATGTTTCTATCATATCCCCCCTGTCTCGTCTTTCCTCCAAGCTATACATGTTAAGATCCTTTAACCTTTCCTGGTAAGTTTTATCCAGCAATCCATGAACCAGTTTAGTAGCCCTTCTCTGAACCCTCTAAGGTATCAATATCCTTCTGAAGATACGGTCTCCAGTACTGTGTACAATACTCCAAGTGAGGTCTCACCAGTGTTCTGTACAATGGCATAAGCACTTCCCTCTTTCTACTGCTAATACCTCTCCCTATACAACCAAGCATTCTGCTAGCATTTCCTGCTGCTCTATTACATTGTCTGCCTACCTTTAAGTCATCAGAAATAATCACCCCTAAATCCCTTTCCTCAATTGTTGAGGTTAGGACTCTATCAAATATTCTGTACTCTGCCCTTGGGTTTTTACGTCCAAGATGCATTATCTTATCCACATTAAATGTCAGTTGCCACAATTCTGACCATTTTTCTAGTTTACCTAAATCATTTGCCATTTAGCTTATCCCTCCTGGAACATCAACCCAGTTACATATCTTAGTATCATCAGCAAAAAGACATACCTTACCATCAAGACCTTCTGCAATATCACTAATAAAAATATTAAAGAGAATGGGTACTGTGGCGGAACCAGCCTCGCCACTGGGCATTGGAGAAGCCTGGCTGCCCGCCTGCTGCCTTTTGACTATGGACCAGACTTTATGTAAATGTGTTAACCCAGATAGCTATGCCATGGAGCCCATTCGTGTAGTTAAAGACTTCGGCTCCATGGCAATTGAACTGTGTGAATAGGATCTGAGCGCTATTCGGTAGTTTTGTGCGCTCAGATCCCAGCTATCTGGGGATATGTGAAATGTCTGTGTGTTATGTGTAAAAGGTGACATTATGTATTTTAAAGTGTTTTATGTCTTTTTGCAACCATGTGCTCAATGGAGTCTGCCTCTATCCCTGGATAATTGGATTACTTTCCCCATTGTCTCAGGATAGAGGGCTCTGTAAAACCTGTTTGAGCCAGATAGCCATGTGCCAGCCAGGGCCCAAAAGATACTTTTACTAACTTTTGAACCCCTGGTCTGATTCATGCCATTTTTTAATATGTTGTTCCCCTGAATGGATTGATTGTGAATATGTAATTTTATGTGAATGTGATGTATGGTTTTAGAGTTATGAAAGTTGGGTAGAAAGTATGTTTTAACTGTATGTGTAATTGAGTTTCCTCTCAGGATAAGGGGAGGGAATATGTGGGATGTAACTGATATGTGATTGGTTGTTTTATACCTCCCTGTGGGCAGTCCTGTATTTGAAAAGACTGTAATAAAAACCAGGCTGGGTGTGCCAGCACCTGAGTCCCTGCTTAACCCTCAAAGTGAAGTGTCGTCTCATTATTGGGGGAGGATTTATTGTATGCTGTTCCAGTTTGACTGCTAGGAGTGTAAACCTATTTGCATGGTTTTTCCTATTCAGCTGCATACAACATTCATATGCTTGAGAGAAGGTATACGCTTCTCTGGTTCGGTGATTGTGATGTCTGCCAGAGTGCTTGGAGTCCTCAGGAAACGCTAGGAGCATCCATCAACGGAGGTACCCAGTCGGGGTGCCAGGTGATCCATCCAAGCTTCGAATATATCCACTAACTACAACCCTCTGTTGCCTGTCACTCAGCCACTGCCTTACCCATTCAACAATATTGGAATCCAAACTTAAAGATTGCAGTTTATTGATAAGCCTTCTATGTGCAACAGTGTCAAAAGCCTTACTGAAATCTAGGTAAGCAATGTCTACTGCACCACCCTGATCTATAATTTTAGTTACCCAATCAAAAAAATCAATAAGATTAGTTTGGCATGATCTCCCTGAAGTAAATCCATGTTGTCTCTGATCTTGAAATCCATGTGTTTTTAGATGTTCAACAATCCTATCCTTTAACATGCTTTCCATCACTTTCCCCACTACTGAAGTAAGGCTTACTGGCCTATAGTTGCATTTATATTTGTTTGTGTGTTAAAAATGCAAAAAACAATTACGAACGCTAACTTTGGCCAGTGTTCGTGACTAAGTGGCTACTAAAAAAGACTGAACATTCCCCATTTGCAATACCTTGGGTTGTCTATTATTGCAAATGGTATGCCATTGTGGGGGTAATTCTCATTCCTGGGTTACCATACGCTCTCAAAGGCAACATAACCAATCTGGAAACTTTCAATGCGAAAAAAACCTGAATATCAAGCCTTATATTTGATCCTGTAACTTTCAAAAACACTATAAAACCTGTACATGGGGAGTACTGTTATATTCAGGAGACTTTGCTGAACACAGACAGTGTTTTAAAACAGTAAAACGTATCACAACAATAATATCATCAGTGAAAGTGCCGCTTGTGTGTGAAAAATGCAAAAAACTTCACTGACAATATCATCGCTGTGATATATTTAATGTGAAACATTAATATTTGTTCAGCGAAGTCTCCAGCTGCCATGCGTCTGTATACCTGACTCCTGCAACATGTTAATGGACACCGGTCGCTGCGGATTCATGCCAAATTATAACCCCACATCCACCCATATTGAGGACGACATCAGTGTACGTGTGACGTCTCGCGGGAGATGCGCGCGCACGTTTTGGGGTCAGAGGCAGATTTTTGGCCAATCAGATTTGTAAAGGGCTTATTTAAACTCAATTTTACTTTTCCTCATTGCCCTGTCATGGTTTCCCTACTGGTTGTCCAAGAGTGTGTTTCTGAGCATTTATTTTCTGGTTATTGACTTTGGCTTCGTTTGACTTCCCTGTATTCTGATATCCCTCATTAAGCAATACATACAGTAGGTGGATCACACTGCTGGCAATATCTAGATAAAGAATAAATAAACAACAATATAGTGTAATATTGTCGGCAACTTGATGGCCAAGATGTAAGTAAAAGTGGTCAGGTACTCACAAACCGAGAGCCAAACAAGGACATGTGGCTCTCATGGAAACAGCACTGGGACTATTAATAGGATGTCCCTCTCCTTCTGTGGATCTTCTGTTCACCCAAAGAAATGCAGCTGAAAACACTTACTAGAAAGTAAAGTGACGTCTTCCAATATTGGTAGTAAAAGATAAAAATAAGGAGAATTTCTCCAATAAAACATATATACTTGAATAAAATAAAAGAGTCCAAGTAAAAGTCTCTACCAAAACGCGTTTCGCCCCGTGCCAGGGGCTTCCTCAGTCGGTAATGCTTCCTTTCTGCTTTCCTGTTCTTTTATATGTGTTTCGCCGGTCTTTGGAACGCAAAAGTTCGCGGTGGAACGCACTTCCGGTTTCGTCGTTTCCGGATGTCGGCGTCATCTCCCTCAGCCTGATTCCCGGCATGCAGGGGTCTTATTGGCATGGCAACGAGCCGGTTGGAACGCACACTGTATGACGTGTGCGTTCCAACTCGGAAACATCGGTAATACAGAATAAAAAGCAACATAAGTTCACAATAAGAGCATAATAGCTGATCTAAGGGGACATAAATTCACAATAAAAACATACTAGCTGATCAAAAGGATATTCTCTTACCCCCAACCGTTAATAAAGTGACAAGGTGTTAAATAGAGGTGTCTATGTATCATCCAACCTCCATTAGAATCAGTATCATAATTTTTTAAAGTGCTAGTATATATTAACTTTTATTTTAATAATGGTGAGTGAGATATTTGGGTGTCAAAAAGTGCCAGTGTTTACATACACGTTATTAGTGCTAAATGGGTTACTTTTATACAGAATTCAATATTGGTACTTCCAAATAAGCATCTATTAGTAATTCTTTGTGCCTAAATTTTTTTTTATTTTTTTTTTAATATATTAAAAGAAGTGACAAGTTTCGAAATCGGAATTTAAACCATGTGGGATAAGGGTATTGAAGTTAAAAATGAATTTCATCTCTTCTAATCCCACTTTTTTATTATAATCTCCTCCTCTCCAATCATGTATAACTGTTTTTAGAGGGCAAAAGAATAATTGCTCAGGGTTTTGATTGTGGTGGGTTTTGAAATGGTTAGAAACACTGTGGGTTTCCAAACCTTTTTTGATGTTCCGTATGTGTTCGGAAATTCTCACATGCAGACATCTAATAGTTCTACCGATATATAATAAGTTGCAAGGACATTTTAGGATATAGATTACACCTTTAGAGAAACAGGTTAATTTGTCCCTGATTACGAAATCTTTGTTAATGAATTCTCGGAGATCGCTCAAATGCCTTTTTTTTACTATTTGTGGATTTGCACGCCTGACAGTTTCCGCAACCATAAAACCCATTTTTTAGTCCTGAGAAATGATTTGTTTTAGTTAAATTTTCACTACTTTTTACAAGAATTCTTTTTAGATTTTTAGCCCCTCTATAAATAATATGTGGTTGTATGGGGAGGATTTTTTCTAAAATTGGGTCCTTTTGTAGTATATGCCAATACTTTTTTATAATTTTCCTAATGTTATAGTGATTTCCATTATAATTACAAATAAGTGGTACTCTATTATCTGTTTGAGGAAGTGTCTTTTTTGATTTGTATGTGAGTAGTTCTTTTCGTGATAAAATCTTTGTGTTTTCCATTGTTTCAGCTAATTTTTTTTCTTTATACCCTTTCTCTAAAAAATATTGTTTAATACGTGTGGCTTGTTGGAATAATATCATCAGTGAAAGTGCCGCTTGTGTGTGAAAAATGCAAAAAACTTCACTGACAATATCATCGCTGTGATATATTTAATGTGAAACATTAATATTTGTTCAGCGAAGTCTCCAGCTGCCATGCGTCTGTATACCTGACTCCTGCAACATGTTAATGGACACCGGTCGCTGCGGATTCATGCCAAATTATAACCCCACATCCACCCATATTGAGGACGACATCAGTGTACGTGTGACGTCTCGCGGGAGTTGCGCGCGCACGTTTTGGGGTCAAAGGCAGATTTTTGGCCAATCAGATTTGTAAAGGGCTTATTTAAACTCAATTTTACTTTTCCTCATTGCCCTGTCATGGTTTCCCTAGTGGTTGTCCAAGAGTGTGTTTCTGAGCATTTATTTTCTGGTTATTGACTTTGGCTTCGTTTGACTTCCCTGTATTCTGATATCCCTCATTGTTGTGTTTACTTCTGTGTCCCTGACCAGTATTCTGACTATTCTTTGGTACATTTAGTCCGGCCATTCTAATGCCTGGTAAGACGTTATCTTTTAGTCCTAGGTGTGACAATTCTACATGCTGGATCAACTAGTAATCCTGACACCGAGTAAAACAGTACCCCCATGTACAGGTTTTAGGGTGTCATGGAAAGTTACAGGGTTAAATACAGTGCTAGCAAATAAAATTTTCTGGACTTTCGGCCTGGGTTGTCAGACAGGTCTCTCAAATTGCAATCAATAAAATGACTTATGTAAAAATATTTCATAAATATGCACATAGACTTCAAATATATAATTATGTATATATATTTAAATGCTATGTGCATATTTATGAAATTATTTATGTAATTATGTATATGGAGATATATATATTTTTATATATATATTTATATATGTTGTATTATTTTTATTTATATATACATATATATATATATATATATATATATATAATTCCATTTTAAGTGTATTTTGATATAAATATATATATATATATTAATATCAAAATACTGTATTTTGATATTAATATATATATATATATATTATTTTATTATTTATATAACGTGTTCACATTCCATGTGTAATTTAATTATAAGTCTATGTATATATTAATATAAAAACACTTAGTATGACATTCTATAAATAAGATATATATTATGTATAGATATAGATTATACACCTTGTTCCAAATTATTATGCAAATTCTATTTAAGTGTCACAAAGATTAAATATTTTGTTTTTCAGTTTAACTCATGGATGGCATTGTGTCTCAGGGCTCTTTTGATCACTGAAAACAATCTTGGACACTTGTGATAATTAGATTGCCAGGTGAGCCCAATTTAAGGAACAACTACTAAAGGAGGGTGTTCCACATTATTAAGCAGAGCACCATTTTCATGCAATATGGGGAAGAAAAAGGATCTCTCTGCTGTCGAAAAGAGTAAAATAGTTCAATGCCTTGGACGAGGTATGAAAACATTAAATAGTTCACAAAAACGTAAACGTGATCATCGCACTATTAAGAGATTTGTGGCTGATTCAGTGCACAGACGGGTTCGGGCAGATAAAGGCACATTGAGGGAGATTTCTGCCAGATCCATGCATCGGATCAAGAGAGCAGCTGCTAAAATACCATTACATAGTAGCAAACAGATATTTGAAGCTGCTGGTGCCTCTGGAGTCCCACAGACATCAAAGTGTAGAGTCCTCCAGAGTCTTGCAACTGTGCGTAAACCTTCTATTCGGCCACCACTAACCAATGCTCACAAGCTTAAACGGCTGCATTGGGCAGAAAAATACATGAAGACTAATTTTCAAACAGTCCTGTTCACTGATGAGTGCCGTGCAACCCTGGATGGTCCAGAGGGATGGAGTAGTGGATGATTGGTGGACGGCCACCTTTTTCCAACAAGGCTGCGACGTCAGCAAGGCGGTGGTGGAGTCATGTTTTAGGCCAGAATCATGGGAAGATAGCTGGTCGGCCCCTTTAGGGTCCCCGAAGGTGTAAAGATGACCTCTGCAAAGTATGTGGAGTTTCTGACTGACCACTTCTTTCCCTGGTACAGAAGGAAGAACTATGCTTTCCGTAATAAAATAATCTTCATGCATGACAATGCACCATCTCATGCTACAAAGAATACCTCTGCATCAATGGCTGCTATAGGGATAAAAGGAGAGAAAGTGATGGTGTGGCCTCCATCCTCCCCTCACCTCAATCCTATTGAGAACCTTTGGAGCATCCTCAAGCAAAAGATCTATGAGGGTGGGAGGCAGTTTACATCCAAACAGCAGCTCTGGCGGGCTATTCTGACATCTTGCAAACAAATTCAACCAGAAACTGTCCAAAAACTCACAAGTTCAATGGATGCAAGACTTGTGAAGCTGCTATCAAATAAGGGTCCTATGTTAAAATGTAATGTGACCTGTTAAAATGTTTAAAAAGTTAAAATGTTGTTATAAGTTTGATTGAAATAGCTTTTGATTTCAGTAAATATGCTGCAAACACAACAAATGCCAATTTTCAGTTCTTTACAACCTATAAAGTGTTTTGAAACGTACTGTGCATAATAATTTGGAACAGTGCATTGTAAGTTTTTTATGTTTTAAAAAAAATACTGTTATCATTAGGAGGTTTGTTCAATAAAATTTACATTGTACTCTTAATAGTTGATAACATGAGAATTATGCTGTGTATATAGATAGATGGATAGATAGATAGATAGATAGATAGATATAGAGGTCCGTGGTACTTAAAGGGACACTATAGTGTCAGGAAAACCGCTTGGTTTTCCTGACACTATAGTACCCTGAGGGTGCCCCCACCCTCAGGGTCCCCCTCTTGCGGCGCTGAAGGGGTTAAAACCCCTTCAGCTACACACCCTTTTCCCCTGCCGGGCTCCCTTACCTCTCCTCCCCCGCCGTCAGCATCCTTGTCTGACATCACCGGCGCCGAATGCGCATTCGCAGCACTGCCGCACGCGCATTCAAAGTGTCCGTAGGAAAGCATTTTTCAATGCTTTCCTATGGATGCTCTGCATGATTGAGGCATAATATGCCTCAATCATTGCCGATGCGCCTCTAGTGGCTGTCCGAAAGACAGCCACTAGAGGCTGGCTTAACCCCAGATGTAAACATAGCAGTTTCTCAGAAACTGCTATGTTTACATCAGGCAGGGTTAGCCCTAGAGGGACCTGACACCCAGACCACTTCATTGAGCTGAAGTGGTCTGGGTGACTATAGTGTCCCTTTAAGGAGTTAAAGATAATGATATTATGATAATATCCACAGGACATGGATTGCAAAAACAAAATGCAGATGTTTAGTAAATCTGGTGTAATATTCCATGCAATATGACAAGAACAGCACAGGGAAAAGTTTCATCCTAAATGGAGTACTGTCAGTCACATTTGCCACAAGGCCACTCCACACTTAAATAAGAAGGGAAGAGAACAAAAGAGGCAAAATGGAGGCTGTCTGAAGAGAAATACTGTGGTGGAGAAAAATAGATAAAGACAGGCACAGGAGTAACTAATAGAATTAAAGGGACACTAAGCACTTAAACTATTACTGCTTCAAGTAGTGGGCTTGGTGCCTGGATGTTGTCCCTGCAGGTTGGCAGTTGTGAGCAGATGTGAGCATTACCTTTAGAGATACAGCAATAGGAAAAAAAGAGGAGCTGTGGTTGTGGTAAGACCACGATGCCACTGGATTAAATGTGAGTTTATTTGTATTATTTTAGTTTTTCTGGGGGGAGTTTAAATCTATATGGGACCATAGGCACACTAATGTTACAAATACAGAGTTGTATTTGTAATGTCCAAGTCTTCCTTTACAGATATAGTGCTGGTAGATTATTTAAAGAAATTATCCAGGCACAATAACCACTACAGCTCTGCAGTGCTGTGTGCAGTGTGAGTGTTGCAGTGTGTGTGAGGGGTGCAGTGTGAGTGTGTGTGAAGAGTGCAGTGTGTGTATATGTGGGGCAGTGTGTGTGTGTGGGGTGTAGTGTGTGAGCGATGAAGTGTGTTTGTGTGTGAAGGTTTAAGTGTGTGTTTGTAAGGGGGCAGATATGTCAGGGGTGCAGTATATAAGGGGGCAGTCTATGTGAGGGGTGGTGTGTGTGTGTGTGTGTGGGAGGGGCAGTGTGTGTCAGGGGTGCAATGTGTGAGGGGGCAGTGTGTGTATGAGGGGCAGTGTTTGTGTCAGGAGTGCAGTGTGTGTGTGTATAGGGGGCAGTTTGTGTGTATGAGGGGCAGTGTATGTGTGGGCCAATGTGTGTATAGGGGGCCAGTATGTGAATGTGTAGGGTGTTATTGTGTGTGTGGTGGGGAGGGAGGCAGATCAAAGCAAATATAACTTTTTTTTTTTTTTATTCAAATAAATATAATCTATATGCCCCCTCCCTTCTTACCTGCTGTCTGGGAGGGGGAGACATTGCTTTCCATACCTAGTGGTCCGGTGGAGGATCCCTGGTGGTCCTAGTGGTGAGAGTAAACTCTAGCCTGCAACTAGTGAGGCTAGAGTTCACTCTCGTGAAAGCGGAGCATTACCATGGAAACCGTTGCAACGCTTCAAGCTCGCGAGAGGAGAACCCGGTGGAGCTGCAGGTTAGAGCCCCTCGGGTCCGTTCTCCCTTCCCTGCCAGCTGTCAGCAGAGGGCCTAATCTTCCCTCCGATCTGTGAAGGCAAACAGCAGGGCTGGAGCTTAGATAGCGCTGGCCCTGCATGTGCTGGCAGGGGAGAGCCTCGGTCTGCTCGGTTTTCTCAGGAGGGGGGCCAATTGGATCCGCCACTGTGTATCTATGACTGGTGTAGTGAATGGTATAGGTATAAAGCAAGAAACATGAGATTAAAGGGACACTCTAGGCACCCAGACCACTTCAGCACATTGAAGTGGTTTGGGTGCAAGCTCCCATCACCCTTAATCCTGAGCATGTAATTATTGCAGTTTTTATAAACTGCAATAATTACCTGCTAGTGTTAACTCCTCTTCTAGTGGCGGTCTACCAGATAGCCACTAGAGGGACTTCCCGGTGGATAGAGGACTTTTGGTCGCCTTATCGACATTGGACGTCCTCATGCTATGCATGAGGACTTCCAGCATCACCGGAATCCCAATGAAAGCATTATTCAAATCCTAATGCGAGCTCGGCCATTGCCATGCATGCGCATTAGGTCTTCTGCACCACAGGGGGAGCCTTGACAAAGGGGGAAGCTATAGTGCCAGGAAACAAGTTTGTTTTCCTGGCACTATAGTTTTCCTTTAAGAATATTGTTGGTGTGTCTGAGTGTATACCAGTTTCACAGCAATAATACTCACAGTAAAGTGCCTTTAAAGTACAATAAATGTGTTTAGAAATCAATCTGTGTAAATAACATACATTGTTCTTGTTCTATACTACATTTTAGTTGAATACATTTTTATTAGCAAGTCACATAAAGTGGCCCATCATCACTCCTACCCTTGAAGCTGAAGTGTCCCTGTCATTTTCAAATGTTGGGAGGTTTGAGATAGTAATTTCAAAAAATGTCTGGGGTTTTGAATGAGTATAACAGGTAGATAGGGAAGGGGCTAGGTTGAGAATTGAGAAGGTGGGAATGTTTTGGAAGGATGATCTCACCAAAGCTGGCACTTATAACAGTAACGTATACACTAAGCAGAGAATTGTGGTGATTTAAAAAACGAGTTTGCATAATCTGGGCCAACATCAACTACATAAGTATATAATTAAGAATTTTTGAAAATTGTTATTTTGTGCCATAATTTAAGATGGATGCATGTAATTAGAACCTCCCTTATAGCCCCTCATGAATATCAAAGCAAACAATATCTCCTTACCAACATTCTCCGGGGTACGTAATGAGGTTCTGGATTCTTTAAGGAAATACACCCACAGAAATATACATTTTCCCAATCTTTCCCAATGCATATCAAAGCATAGAGTTCAGTGACATACAGTGGCGGAACTAAAGTAGAGAGGGCCCTGGTGCAAGAATTTTGTTTGGGCCCCTTATCACAAGGATGGAATAAAAAGTTAGATCCCTGTCTGTCAAACAAGCTGGAGATCTACCATTTGCTCATGCTTGCAGGGTTGTCGTTGGCACTGAGCAGTGTTTGCGTGTTTGAATGTAAGCGTGCGGATGTAGGGGTGTATTATTGTGTAGTGTTGTATGTTTTTATGTACTGTTGCCATTTGTAATCAGTGTTTTACTTGTTTGTAGTGTTTGCCTTTAAATGTAGGGGTGTATGTAGTGTTGACGTTTGCATGCAGGGGTATATTTGTGTCTAGTGTTGGAGTTTGAATGTTGAGATGTGTACACATATACACTGCCACACACACACACATATCTACAGACACACACTGACATATCTGGATAAACAGTCACATGTGCTGCGGAATATGTTGGCCCTTCATAAATGCCGAAAATAATAATACACACACAGAGACACACTTGCAGATACACACCCTTACACACACACACACACACACACACAAATACACAGACACAATGACACTCAATAAAGATACTAAAACACTAACACACATAAAGATGCACAGACACACTCATACCAAGGGCCCACATTGATACACAGATACAGATAACTACAGATAACACATGCACACAGTTAAAACATACACCCACGGGGCGGGGACTGACCGCAGAGCTGAGAGGACGTTAGCCTCAGTAGCTCCTGCAGCAAGCGACAAATAAAGCTGTTTATCACATTCAAACCAGCGATCAATCGGGTCAGTAAAGCCTCCAAAGGTGGGGAGACACCGAGAAGATTAATATGATACCAATCAAGCTACCAGACAAGCAAAATCCACTCGGCAAAGGCCTAAGGCCTACCCACATGGCAGACGCGGGAGGGACGGCCGCCTTCCCGACGCCACACAAAGCTGACAAAGCATACAGGGGTCTCCGTCCCCCCCCCCCTTGGACCGGTGGGGGTTATCCCGGTCCACCTTCACGCAGGGAACACTCACCTCCGAGACGCTCCAGGGTGCAATTTGAACCGAGAGCCACGAGGCCGGGCCAAGATGGCCTACGGCACCGCAGCAGCCGCAGAACGACAGAGGGCAAACGACTGGGCAGAGGCCTTCATGGCAAAATTTGATGCCATCTGCAGGCGGTTCTGGAGGCGGCTGGAGAACAACAGCCAGACCCCAGTGCCGACACTGGCTAACGCGAAAGCCGGGACTATGGAACCCTCTCCCGCACAGCTGGGACACCTGGCTGCCCTCTCTCCTCCGCGGAAGCAGGGGTCACCCGAGATGGTGAAAATACAGAGTCCCGACTCACCCTCTGGTACGCCACGAGCACCCCCTGCAAGGGACGTCACTGGCAGGCAAAACAGAGGAGAGCCCCGAGCTGCAAGGCAGAGATCATCACCCGTGTTGAAGCACCGACCACCTGCAGCAGCTCTGAGGGCACACCCGAGTCTACCACACCGAAATGCTGGGAATCAGCAGAGACCTTTGCGACCGGATGGCGCAAGAAACAGAAGGTACAACAAGGGGCGAAATACATCCACTATCCTTCGATCGTGTGGACTTAGCCCTGCAGGGCCTGGGGAGAGGGGTATGCAACCACCAGCCCCACTCCCCCAACGCCCTGGCAAGCTACCCAAACAAGAGTTACAGCACCTAAGACTCTCACGTTACCGGGTCGCTGACCCCCCACTCACAGGCATCGGCTGAATGGACTTATGACAAAGTATATAAACTCCCACAGCAGCTACATGCCCCTGGGAGATGCTTAGTTTATATACCGAAAGCCTCCTTAACCACGTCTGTTAGCCAGAACTGTTTTTTGTCTGTCGCTCTATTTGCATAGCCTTACGTTTTCCATTATAATCATAACAATTAAGCATGCCCTCCATAGATGCCCTCAGCTGCATGGTGATCTGCGGGGAATATAACTAGCCTAGACACCTAACTACTTACTGATTGCCATACCCGGCAGTCTCAATGTATAGCCTGACATCTAAAAAGATCCAGCCGTTGTGCCATTAAGGCAAACTGAGCACCCCTAATTATTAACCACTCCCAAACGAGTATTACCTTTCATGTAATCTATTATATATCAGTTAAGCAATTCCTATGTGTGTTACCCATTTTAACAAGAAACGCCTACACTATGATATTGTTAATGTTGTGAGTTTTCTTTCTAACTGCTTCAACATAATTAATATCACTCTGGTGACACCCATGGGTGCTGTGCCTTTAATCAAAAGACCTATACATTCCCAGTGTGTTAGAGCACCCAGCTAACCTAACTACAGCTACCACTAGCACTGTGTCGCAGCCTGATATGTCTAATATGTTACTCCTGCTATAATTTAAAAATGTGCAATGTTTCTGATGCTACACTATTGTTACTGCATGTTGCCTTTATGTTTGCACCAGCTGTCATGGCAGTGCAAAACTGCTTGTTAACTCAATGCACAAATAAAATAAAGAATTTAAAAAAAAACTAAAAAAAAAAACATACACCCACACACAGATAACACGTACACCAACATACAGATTACACATATACACACATAACACATAAACAGATAACACATATACATATATAGATAACACATGCAGCACACAGATAAGACACACACAACACATACACAGATAACATATATACACACACATAATACATACACAGATAACACACATACAGACATATACACTCAAAGATTGTGTAATATATCTTTAGCCACCTCCTGCTTCCATACCTTTATTGTGCAGGAGGGTGGCATCTGGTTGAGTGTGATGGGACTTTTTCTGGTCTTGGCTCTCAGACTCCCTTCTCTCCGGTCCTCGGCTTTCTCCCTCTCCTACACAACTCGTTTGTTCACAGGGTGTGAACTTGTGTCCATCCTCCCAGCACTGTAGCTTCTCATAGACCAGGGGGACAGGTCACACAGTTAAGGACCACAGTGCCTGACCGGGCCCATAGTCAGAGATGGCCATCGTGTGGCCCGAAGTGCATGGGCTACCCGAAGGGCCCCCTGAGCCAGTGGCACCAGCAGTAGGTCTGCTACTGATGATAGACCATAGCTATACCATATAATAAATGAAGACAAGCAACAACAAAATTGTTTGTCCATGGTCATTGTTGCTTGATTTGTAATGCATCCCTCTGGCACTTCGGGGAGTTGAAACCAAATGCACTATCTACTATCGTGTTTCCCTGAATATAATACACCCCCCGAAAATAAGCTTATTTTTTCTGGAGATGCTCCTAATATAAGCCCTACCCCGAAAATAAGCCCTAGGCATTCGCTAATCTATGTTCGGGGATATTTCCCCGAACATAGAAGTGCAGGATTCCATTCACGAGTAAGCTTATCTATGTTCAGAGAAATTTCTCCGAACATAGATACGCAAGAACATAGATACGCAAGATTCCATTCGCGAGTAAACGTGAGTATTCTATTAGCGAGTAAGCTAATCTACAGTATGTTCTGGAATCTTTACCCAAACATAGATTTGCAGGATTCCATGCCCTAGTGAACTACCCCGAATTCCCCCAAACATAGACCTGCTTCCTAGCACACGTTTTCCCCCCGAAATAAGACCTCCCCGGAAAATAAGCCCTAGTGCTTTTTTTCGGGGGGGAAATTTATATAAGACCCAGTCTTATTTTTGGGGAAAGATGGTAGATAACTAGGGAAGAAAGGCCAGTGGAAAAAAGTTAGGAGTTAGGAGCAAATATTTAAAGTATGGGCTCGTCTGAACAGAATTTGTACATGGTACACAATCCTTGTTGGTGGCTACTGTGGTGTATCACCCATAACACAACAAAATTAATAACAATAGTGAGATATCAGGGCAAGTTTTTTAACAAAATTAAATTACCTTTCTTTTTGTTCTTTTCATCTTTTTTTTCTCCATTTACTTGAAATATACCTGTAGAGTCTTTCTTTTTACTCTTCACACTTTTCTCAATGCCATTTTTATCTGTTTTACCTGTTAAAAACAATATTATTATATTATTTACAATTATATTGCAGTAATGAGAAAATAGAAATTAAACATTACAGGTGCTAAAAACATAGCTGAATGGTTATGTCAAAATTAAAATTACTGAAACCCAACTTGCTTACAGCAATCGACAACTATGTTACCAGCCATGTGGGGAAGTCTAAACAACAAGGCAAGGCAAGATGTCAGCAGATATACAGCTGCCATCACTATACTCCTTCATTAGGTCAGCGGACCCACCTCCCAACTGGCTGCCTATTCTGAGGTATCTTCTGACCAAAGAAGATCTATAATCAGCAACTGCAGCCGTCACAGTGGAAATTAAGACCCTGAGATCTGACCTGCAGGGCCTAATCACAAAGCAATGGAGAGAGCAGCAGTCTGTGGCTATGCAAAGGGCCACAACTGAATCACAAGTAAACCAACACACTACCATTTTGTAACACATGGCCAGAAACATCAAGAACATAGAAGAGAGAGCCAATGCAAACAAATCAATGTGAGGGGTCTCCCTGAAATGGAAAATACCACCAAGGACCTCCAGTGGTCGCTCACTTCTTTATTAAATCCCCCTTAGTGATTTAATAAAGAAGTGAGCGACCACTGGAGGTCCTTGGTGGTATTTTCCATTTCAGGGAGACCCCTCACATTGATTTGTTTGGTGATGAACATAGAGTTTGAGCACCTTCACCGGGCCCTGCGTTTGAGAGGCCCACCTAATACCACACCATATGATGTTATATCTGGCTTTCTGAGGCAAAAGCTAAAGGATGTTAGTCATGAGGACCACAAGGTCTATTCAACACATCACATTTCAAAATACCAAAGTTGCTTTGTTTCAGAATGTTTCCCCTCTAGCTCTACATGCTAGGCATCTCCTTAAAACTCTCACTATGACCCTGTAGGAAAGAGGCTAATAATAATATTGGCTACACTCCTTCTGGGCACTATTCTATTGGGATTTGAGACCAAAATCACCTTAGTCATTGAACAGCTGGTTTACCTCAGATGTCCTCCACGCCTGGCCAGATTCAGTTGTCTGGTTATTTCATGGCTCCACCATGGGAACAATGGCAGCTTCAAGGCCTACATTGCAGATTAGCTCACACTCCACCCTTTAAAGTGACCCCCATGGCATTGGTTTACATAATTACATAGCTGAAAAGAGACTTGCGTCCATCAAGTTCAGCCTTTCTCACATATGTTTTTGCTGTTGATCCAAAAGAAGGCAAAAAACCCACTCTGAAAGCACTTCCAATTTTGCAAATTTCATCTGACATTTTAGTGCCTAGTCCCACAATCTATCTAAATCCCTCTGCAGCATAGCAATATCCTGCTCACATTTGATTACTTTACAAAGTTAGTGTCATCTGCAAACACTAAAACATGGCTTTCAATGCCTATTCCAAGATCATTTATTAATATGTTAAATAGAAGCAGTTCCAAAACAGAACCCCAAGAGACACCACTTACCACTTTTGTCCAGTTTGAAAATTTACCATTAATGACAACTCGTTGTACTCTATCCTTAAGCCAATGTTCTACCCAAGAACAAGAATATTCATCTAGATCAATTTCTCTTAGTTTGAACACTAACCTATTGTGAGGAACCATATAAAATGTCTTGACAAAATCCTTAATCCTTAATATATATTTCTCTCTCTCTCTGTCCCTACCCGTTCTGCCTCCATAACATTAGGGGTCCGAATGCTGATGTGTTGAGATGTCAAAATGTTTCAGTGGTGTCTTTGCAGGAAACACACTTTTGTGCTGACGGTGGGAGACTCTTACAACCAAATCGTTGTTTTTTTTGTGTGCACGTGAAAAAAAGTGAGTTAGCGATACTATTTTCTAAACATACACTGTAGATGAGGGCAGCAGGTTTCACTTTATTAATGGCAATATAGCTTCACTAACATATACTTTTGCTAGTATTCTATTCGAAGATCACAATTGAATCACAAGTAAACCAACACACTATCCTTTTGTAACACATGGCCAGGCAGGTTTCTGGGAGCAGTTCTTTCCAAGTTGGAGGGTTACTGGGAGGGCCTGCTCGTTATTGGCAGAGATTTTAAAAGCTTTTCAAGGAACTACTCTTCCCACGCATGCTGCACAGTAAAGCTATTATGCTGGGGAAAAGTTTTCACAGGGACTCTCTTTTGACTACTCTAGCCATTACCCCCAAGTAGGGTAATGATCCTGGGCAGTGTAAAAGTTATCACCCAATATCTGTGCTTAATGTTAACCACATTCTGGCTTTGTTCCGGATTTGGAGGCGAGGGACAACATGACCAGGGTGTTTGACGTACTACATGCAGCCAGGAATGCAGGTCGGCATCTCCTTCTCCTCTCTACCGATGCTGAGAAGGCTTTTGATCGGGTCGACTGGTACATGATGGATATGTTAAAAGTGATGGCATTCAGATCGCAGTTACTCACTTTAGTTGGTTCTCTGTATAGATCAACAAAGGCCCAGGTAGGGGGGCGTGGCTCGACCGCCGAACGAGATGGCCGCTTAGGCAGAGAGCTCTGCACCCGGAGAGGTCCGCACAGCCAAGACAGACGCACAAACCCGACCACAGTCTCTGCAACTTACCCGGCACGAGAGAGGGAACGAACCGGAGATGGCACACCAGAAGAAACCCTGTAAGAAGCAGCGGGAAAGCACCCCATCAGTAGCCGACCTCCTCACTACACCTAGGCCGCAAGTGCCTAAAGATGGCGGCGGCCGCGAGAGCGCGGACTCCCCGATCCCACAGAATACCAGTGACTGGTCCGCCCTGCCACAACAGGCTACCACCACAGACATCCTGCACTCACTAGCAGAGGTAAAGCACGATCTACATGCAGCCAGGAATGCAGGTCGGCATCTCCTTCTCCTCTCTACCGATGCTGAGAAGGCTTTTGATCGGGTCGACTGGTACATGATGGATATGTTAAAAGTGATGGCATTCAGATCGCAGTTACTCACTTTAGTTGGTTCTCTGTATAGATCAACAAAGGCCCAGGTAGGGGGGCGTGGCTCGACCGCCGAACGAGATGGCCGCTTAGGCAGAGAGCTCTGCATCCGGAGAGGTCCGCACAGCCAAGACAGACGCACAAACCCGACCACAGTCTCTGCAACTTACCCGGCACGAGAGAGGGAACAAACCGGAGATGGCACACCAGAAGAAACCCGGTAAGAAGCAGCGGGAAAGCACCCCATCAGTAGCCGACCTCCTCACTACACCTAGGCCGCAAGTGCCTAAAGATGGCGGCGGCCGCGAGAGCGCAGACTCCCCGAGCCCACAGAATACCAGTGACTGGTCCGCCCTGCCACAACAGGCTACCACCACAGACATCCTGCACTCACTAGCAGAGGTAAAGCACTATCTTGCAGGGGAGATAGAAAGATCAGCCCGTGAAGTAAAGGCAGAAATTCAAACAGTGGGGCAGCGCACAGAGGCACTAGAATGGAGAATGGACCACGTGGTGACGGCCCATAATGAAACAGCCTCAGCCACCAACACCCTAATGGCAAAAGTGGCAGAGCTAGAGGCAGAAATAGAGGACGCATCCAATAGGTCACGCAGAAACAATCTGAGAATTAAGGGCTTGTCAGAAAGGATTAAAGATACCGATCTACAAAGGGTGCTAACCGCTCTATTCAAAGAACAACTGCCAGCTATACCGGAACATCTGTGGGCTATTGACAGGGCACATATGGCGCTGAGAGCCCGAGGACCCCCCAACGGTCCACCGATAGACGTGATCATGCGGTGGCACTTCTTCTCCACCAAGGAGGCTATACTCAAAAGTGCCCGACACCACACATATGCAGTAGAGGGCGCTACACTACACCTATTCCAGGACATAGCGCCAGCCACGCTCGCCAGACGCAGAGAATGGAAGCCCATTGCAGACCTAGTCAGAGCAAAAGGCCTTACCTTCGCATGGGGCCACCCCTTTAAAATGCTAGTATTCAACGGGCCAAGACCAGCGGTGCTACTTCCCACGGCGGACCCCAGAGCCTTCCTTCAAGAGATAGGTATTGAGGTCCCGGCGGACTTCCACCTCCCCCAAAGGGGCACCCAAGCGTTAGGCCTAATACCCAGAGACGGTGCAGCGATGGACGGCAACGCGCCTCAGCGAATGTAAGCAGACCCTCGCTCCAAAGCACAACAACCTCTCCACCAACGATGGAACGCTACAATCCCCAGCGCGCACAAACATTAAGAACCAGCCAACAACGCAAAGCGACACACGGATTGCAGATGACATCCCAACAAACAAAACCAACAACCCTAAAGGTATAGGAAACTAAAACTCTGAAAGTTCCAATCCCAGATAAAAAAAAAAAAACCAAAAAAAAAAGAGGGAGGCAAAAGAAATAAAATACCAAAAAAAAATCAAAAAAAAAATCACAAAAATATACGCTAGACAATACAGATACAGAAAAAGTAATAATGATAAAGACTACATCATATAGAAGTAAATAAAAGGGTGATATGGGTGATAATAGGTCTAAACTTTAGTGCAGGCAAGCCACTGTATTGAGGTCACTCTAAACCTCTATATAAAATAAACACAAAGTCTGAACACTAGTACAGACTACAGGGCGCCACAACCACTAAAACATATATCAATATGGTATAGAATAATCCCATAAATGCAGAGTATACTGTGGAAATAAAAGGTCCTCAACTGCTGTTGTCCTGATTCTATGGCGGAGGTCTCTAAGGTCTTGGAGGCCCTGTGTCGTGGGGTTGCGTTTATGGTTGGCTTCTGCCCTCCTCAGCGCCTTTTGGAGCTCGAAGAGGGTTTCGGCCCTTTGCTTTTTGCGACGGGTTGCGAGTTTAATGAGGGTACCCCGCAATACCGCTTTATGAGCGGCCCATATCGTGGATTGCGTTAAGTCCGGGTTGTCATTGTCATCAAAATAGGCCGTGATTTAGTCCACTAAAAGTTTCTCAGTTACTGGGTCTTTTATAAGTGTGCTGTTTAATCGCCATTTCCATGAGGGTTTGGGACCTGGGAGTCTGAGGGTAAGCTCTACGTCGGCATGATCCGACCAGGTAATAAGGTTGATGCGTGCAGATTGAACCCATGGGATCCCTGTTTGGTTGACTAAGAACATATCTATGCGGGAGTATGTAGAGTGTGCTGCCGAGAAGAACGTGTAGTCCTTCACTCCTGGATTGCGTAGCCTCCAGGGGTCTAGTAATTTCGTGTTCTGTATGAATTTGGTCAAGAGTTTGTCCTGGCCCCTCGTGATCTGCGTCTTGTGGCCGCTGGTCGGGGCACTGCGGTCAACTGTGTGGCAGGGTGTAGCATTTAGGTCGCCCCCTAATATTATGATTCCGTACGGTAGGGAATGGATTAAATTGTGAAGCTGTTCCCAGAATTCCGGGTCTGGCTGGTTAGGTGCGTATATATTAATCAGGTGGTACGTGGTGGCGTGTATTGTCCCCGTGAGGACAACGTACCGGCCCATAGTGTCTGTGCGCGTCGTCTGGGTGGCGAAGGGGCATTTTTTTATGTAGAAGTATTTCTACTCCGTTTTTTTTTGCCATTGCCCTGGAGGAGTATGTCCTGGTAAATAGATGGTCTGTTAGTTGGATCCGGGCTGAGCGCAGGAGGTGCGTTTCCTGTACAAATGCTATTTCGTTTTTTTGTCTTTTTAATTCCCTCATCAACAAACGTCTTTTGGTCTAAGTGTTTAGGCCATTTACATTTAGGGAGGTAATTTTTAAAGTTGCCATTTTATGTGACTTTGTGAGATCCCTCCCTGCCCCCTACGTTTCGGGTCTGAGACCGTCCCGCCGTGCGCCCCGTTGAGGTCTTGTGGTGTTGTGGCCCGTGCTGGCCTTTGGGTGGGGGTGGGGAAAGGGGAGGGGCGGTGGGGGGCGGGGGGGGAGGTAGCAGGGGAAGCTACCTTTGTCTGGAGAGTATTGGGGAAGAAAAAGTGTCCCGGTCTTATCTAGCTGTGCCGGGTGTCTCGGGGGGTGGCCACCCGCTCCGCAGCAAAGTGTGTAGGCACGGAGGGGGCAGTCATTCGCCGAGCACCCTGGAGTCAGTCCGCTAAGTACGGTCATCTCTCACCCGAATTTCCAGTCTCTGCAAGGTCGGTGGGTCTGTTCGTCCGTGTGTGTCGCGTCTCATACATATTTACACAACAACATTATTTACAGTAGACATCCAAGCATGGAATAAGGCATAGGAAAAGCCACAATACAATGCAATACAGTGCAATACAATACAATACAATACACTTCAGTCCCCTTTGCTTGTGTCTTTTTAGTCTACCTGCATTTAGCTATCTCCTCAACGTAGGTGTTGTAGAGGGTTGGGTTATTGTCATCTCCCTCTTGCTTGCTACCATGTAGACCCGAGGTCCCTTTAAACCCTGTCGTCCCAGGTGCGGGCGGGAGCTTTTAATCTATTGCCTTTGGTGTCTGCCTATTCGTAACCCGTATTCTATCTCTGTGTGTGATGGTGGCAGCGTGTTACCAGGGGTGTATGGAGAGGTCTAAGTCCCTATGTGAGGTGTTTTTAAGGGTAGGGAGCGAGTGCCCTAGTGCTTTGCTCCGGGGTCCTTTGGTTCTATTGTTTAGTTAGCCTACTCCCCCATCCCCCCTCGGTGTGAGCGATAGTGTGCAGCCTAGGGTGTGAACTTGCGTGTCCGGCCAGATACATGGTGGGCGCCTCCGTCCGTTGCGTGTCCAGTAGATGTACACAGAGGGACACAGGGTCGGTTGTTCCGACTGGCTGGTTGCTGGTTACTCTCGTGCCGGTTGGCAAAGTCCGATTAAGTCTATAGGCTTGGCATTTGTTGGGCTTTGTCTTTAGCGTCAATTTGCCTTTAGCGTCAATTTGCCGTGGCAGTTCTCTGGGGTGTCTTGTCCCTCTTTGGAGGTGTCAGTTGTTGGTGCTCCTTTAGCTCCCGGCGCGTTTATCTGCTGTGTGTGTCCTTGTGAGATGTTATGCGTAAACAGCTCCTCCTTTGGGGTTCTTCGCCTTGTGTCGGTTAGCATTTTCAGGCCTGTTTGTATCTGTGGTTTTGTTTTCTCTTCCTTTTATGTTTAGTTCGGAGTTTTTCCTAGTTTTCGTGTGCTAGGTTTTCTTCAGATGTTGGAGAGAGGAATAGGGTAGTACTATATGACGTAGTAAAATAAACACAAAGTCTGAACACTAGTACAGACTACAGGGCGCCACAACCACTAAAACATATCAATATGGTATAGAATAATCCCATAAATGCAGAGTATACTGTGGAAATAAAAGGTCCACTTTATTGAAACAATAATAGCCAAAAGTGCAACATGCACAATATGGATAAAATAACAGTATTAAAAATAATTATACAATCAAAATGAACCAAGAACCCCTATGGATAGCAGCTAGAATCATACAAGTGAAAATAGTAAAGTGCCAAGTACAAAAGTGCAAGTGCCAATGGTACAAAAACAGCATAAAGTGCACAAATACTATAAGATGTAATACTTGTAGAAAAAGACTGCTATACCAAAAAATGCAGGGATCTTGGAGGTGCTCAACGCGTTTCGTCGATATCGACTTCTTCAGGAGCTTGCTAAATTGCTGTTGGTCCCGTTCTTCTTTTAAATCCGCCGGTCTGGCCGCCATTAATTGATCGCGCATGCATGTAAATGTGGCGTCCAGTATATAGGACGCACCATTAGAAAACTACATGTCAGATTACTTGAACATTTCAATGGGATTAATAATAAAAATATGAAACACAGTGTTCCTAAACACTGTACCACCTGTGATGTTTTTAATTTGAAAGATTTTATATGTATTGGAATTGACTTGATCATACCACATTGGAGAGGGGGTAATACTGAAAAAATGTTGGCAATGAGGGAAACCGAATGGATATACAAGATGAAATCATCGGTTCCCTCGGGCCTCAATACTGATCTCGATATACTTGTTTTCATTGATTAATTTGCATATCCTAATCTGTCGTTTTTATATCCCCTTTTTATATCCCTTTTTTATATCCCCTTTTCATATCCCCTTTCTATGAGCAATGAAGAATGAAACAACAGAAAAATTATGTTTACTCTTTGGATCGTATATGATATCACTTTCATTTTTTTTATTTTAATTTTTTAATATATTTTTTAGTACATCTGCTATTTTACTTACTTCTTTCTCTTTTAAATATGTTTTTTGATTAAATTTATATCGCTGGGATTTGTTCTTATCTCGAACTTTTTATATACACTCAGATTAATTGGATTTTTTGATTTCTTGACATTTTATACTAATGTCTATAAGATCTATTATGATATTGAAAGGATAGCTCTTTTTTATGTTAGCCTTAGTAAAATGTATGTATTCAAAACATGAATGTAGTGATGCAAATGGGCTTTTAAGCTTTTTTTCTTATTTTCTCCTCATTTTTCATTTTCTCCTCATTTTTATATTTCATTTTTCTGTTTACATTTATACACATATATGTATACATATATTTTTAAATCATATAATAAATTATATAATTTTTACACAGCGTTATAGCTGCATATAATATGATTTTTATTGCTTGTTGGCCCTATTAACCATTTTTACTGTATCCAGCCTAATTTGCATCTTGATTTAGGATGCCATATATGTAATATAACTTAAATTGGATATAGGCAGGTCTGTAAATTCAGACCGCAATTGCTATGAGCATTCCAAGTGGATTTTTGCTCACTTTGCGGCTGCATACATTACACATAAAGTTTATCTGCGTTCCAGCTTGGTTAGCGCATGCGCCTTCCGACCAGCCGCACGTCATCACGTATGAAGGTGCGCACGGTACGGTCTGCGCATGCGCGATCAATTAATGGCGGCCAGACCGGCGGATTTAAAAGAAGAACGGGACCAACAGCAATTTAGCAAGCTCCTGAAGAAGTCGATATCGACGAAACGCGTTGAGCACCTCCAAGATCCCTGCATTTTTTGGTATAGCAGTCTTTTTCTACAAGTATTACATCTTATAGTATTTGTGCACTTTATGCTGTTTTTGTACCATTGGCACTTGCACTTTTGTACTTGGCACTTTACTATTTTCACTTGTATGATTCTAGCTGCTATCCATAGGGGTTCTTGGTTCATTTTGATTGTATAATTATTTTTAATACTGTTATTTTATCCATATTGTGCATGTTGCACTTTTGGCTATTATTGTTTCAA
The DNA here is from genome assembly GCA_933207985.1 of Pelobates cultripes. Lineage (NCBI taxonomy): Eukaryota > Metazoa > Chordata > Amphibia > Anura > Pelobatidae > Pelobates > Pelobates cultripes. The sequence continues at coordinate 146,905,476 of OW240912.1, forward strand.
TAAAGTGGACCTTTTATTTCCACAGTATACTCTGCATTTATGGGATTATTCTATACCATATTGATATGTTTTAGTGGTTGTGGCGCCCTGTAGTCTGTACTAGTGTTCAGACTTTGTGTTTATTTTACTACGTCATATAGTACTACCCTATTCCTCTCTCCAACATCTGAAGAAAACCTAGCACAGGAAAACTAGGAAAAACTCCGAACTAAACATAAAAGGAAGAGAAAACAAAACCACAGATACAAACAGGCCTGAAAATGCTAACCGACACAAGGCGAAGAACCCCAAAGGAGGAGCTGTTTACGCATAACATCTCACAAGGACACACACAGCAGATAAACGCGCCGGGAGCTAAAGGAGCACCAACAACTGACACCTCCAAAGAGGGACAAGACACCCCAGAGAACTGCCACGGCAAATTGACGCTAAAGGCAAATTGACGCTAAAGACAAAGCCCAACAAATGCCAAGCCTATAGACTTAATCGGACTTTGCCAACCGGCACGAGAGTAACCAGCAACCAGCCAGTCGGAACAACCGACCCTGTGTCCCTCTGTGTACATCTACTAGACACGCAACGGACGGAGGCGCCCACCATGTATCTGGCCGGACACGCAAGTTCACACTCTAGGCTGCACACTATCGCTCACACCGAGGGGGATGGGGGAGTAGGCTAACTAAACAATAGAACCAAAGGACCCCGGAGCAAAGCACTAGGGCACTCGCTCCCTACCCTTAAAAACACCTCACATAGGGACTTAGACCTCTCCATACACCCCTGGTAACACGCTGCCACCATCACACACAGAGATAGAATACGGGTTACGAATAGGCAGACACCAAAGGCAATAGATTAAAAGCTCCCGCCCGCACCTGGGACGACAGGGTTTAAAGGGACCTCGGGTCTACATGGTAGCAAGCAAGAGGGAGATGACAATAACCCAACCCTCTACAACACCTACGTTGAGGAGATAGCTAAATGTAGGTAGACTAAAAAGACACAAGCAAAGGGGACTGAAGTGTATTGTATTGTATTGCACTGTATTGCATTGTATTGTGGTTTTTCCTATGCCTTATTCCATGCTTGGATGTCTACTGTAAATAATGTTGTTGTGTAAATATGTATGAGACGCGACACACACGGACGAACAGACCCACCGACCTTGCAGAGACTGGAAATTCGGGTGAGAGATGACCGTACTTAGCGGACTGACTCCAGGGTGCTCGGCGAATGACTGCCCCCTCCGTGCCTACACACTTTGCTGCGGAGCGGGTGGCCACCCCCTGAGACACCCGGCACAGCTAGATAAGACCGGGACACTTTTTCTTCCCCAATACTCTCCAGACAAAGGTAGCTTCCCCTGCTACCTCCCACCGCCCCTCCCCAACCTCCCCTTTCCCCACCCCCACCCAAAGGCCAGCACGGGCCACAACACCACAAGACCTCAACGGGGCGCACGGCGGGACGGTCTCAGACCCGAAACGTAGGGGGCAGGGAGGGATCTCACAAAGTCACATAAAATGGCAACTTTAAAAATTACCTCCCTAAATGTAAATGGCCTAAACACTTAGACCAAAAGACGTTTGTTGATGAGGGAATTAAAAAGACAAAAAAACGAAATAGCATTTGTACAGGAAACGCACCTCCTGCGCTCAGCCCGGATCCAACTAACAGACCATCTATTTACCAGGACATACTCCTCCAGGGCAATGGCAAAAAAAAACGGAGTAGAAATACTTCTACACAAAAAATGCCCCTTCGTCACCCAGACGACGCGCACAGACACTATGGGCCGGTACGTTGTCCTCACGGGGACAATACACGCCACCACGTACCACCTGATTAATATATACGCACCTAACCAGCCAGACCCGGAGTTCTGGGAACAGCTTCACAATTTAATCCATACCCTACCGTACGGAATCATAATATTAGGGGGCGACCTAAATGCTACACCCTACCACACAGTTGACCGCAGCGCCCCGACCAGCGGCCACAAGACGCAGATCACGAGGGGCCAGGACAAACTCTTGACCAAATTCATACAGAACACGAAATTACTAGACCCCTGGAGGCTACGCAATCCAGGAGTGAAGGACTACACGTTCTTCTCGGCAGCACACTCTACATACTCCCTCATAGATATGTTCTTAGTCAACCAAACAGGGATCCCATGGGTTCAATCTGCACGCATCAACCTTATTACCTGGTCGGATCATGCCGACGTAGAGCTTACCCTCAGACTCCCAGGTCCCAAACCCTCATGGAAATGGCGATTAAACAGCACACTTATAAAAGACCCAGTAACGGAGAAACTTTTAGTGGACGAAATCACGGCCTATTTTGATGACAATGACAACCCGGACTTAACGCAATCCACGATATGGGCCGCTCATAAAGCGGTATTGCGGGGTACCCTCATTAAACTCGCAACCCGTCGCAAAAAGCAAAGGGCCGAAACCCTCTTCGAGCTCCAAAAGGCGCTGAGGAGGGCAGAAGCCAACCATAAACGCAACCCCACGACACAGGGCCTCCAAGACCTTAGAGACCTCCGCCATAGAATCAGGACAACAGCAGTTGAGGACCTCGGGCGTGACCTATTTCGTAAAAAACGCCTCTACTACGAACGCTCCAACAAGATGCACACCCTACTGGCTAGGGCACTAAACCCCAAGCCCCACTTTCAAACTATCTCGGCGATCCGAGACAAACAGGGTCAGATAACCCACAACCCTACGGAGATCAATCAGATCTTCACGGAGTTCCTATCACATATATATAACCACTCCCCAGAACTAAGCAGTAAAAATAGGGAATACACCCATGACGTAACCGAATACGTAACCAAGACGAATATGACGGAACCGAACCTGGCGGCCCTGATCGCCTTGGGGGCACCCATTGGGGAGGAGGAGGTAGACAAGGCGATCTCGGCCCTTAAGGGTAATAAAGCCCCAGGACCGGATGGCTTCGACGGCTCCTACTATAAAACATTTAGAGAAGTGCTGACACCGAGACTGACGAAGATGTACAACGAATGGATGGACGGTGGACACCCAAACCCGGACATGCTCACAGCTGACATCGCACTCATACCCAAACCAGGACGGGACTCAACCGAAGCAGCAAATTACAGACCCATCTCCTTAATTAACTACGACGTAAAAATCTTTGTAAAAATACTTGCAACGAGATTAAACCCCCTCCTGGGCAACATAGTACACCCAGACCAGGTCAGTTTTGTACCGGCACGGCAACTGTATGAAAATACAAGGAGAGGTGCGGATCTCATATGGTGGGCGACGCGGACCCGGATGCCTTCTCTGATCCTATCCCTGGACGCGGAGAAGGCGTTCGATAGGGTGCAATGGTGCTACCTCTTTGCGCTCCTAGAACGCCTGCACATGCCAGAAAACTTTGTTAAAGGTATAAAAGCCCTATACACAGACCCGAGGGCCCAGACCAACGTACAGGGAGCAACCCCAACCCCATTTACGCCCGCTAATGGCACTAGACAAGGCTGCCCCCTCTCCCCTCTGCTGTTCATCCTCTCGCTGGAACCTCTCCTACAGAGGATAAGGGAGGACAGGCACATATCTGGGGTCAAAGCAAGGGATGACGAATTCAAAGTCTCCGCATACGCGGATGATGTCCTGGTCACGATCACCAACCCGAGAGAATCCCTGCCTCGACTTATGACCCTCCTAGAGGAATACGGACGCATCTCAGGCTATCAAATAAACCTAGAAAAATCGGTAGCCATGCCAATAGAAATGGACGCAGATAGCATTAATGACATTAAAAACACCTATCCCCTCAAACTTACGAGATCGGAAATTAAATACCTCGGCTTTAAACTCACTGCGGACCCGGCGAAACTATACAGCGCCAATTACCCGCCCACAATCCAGGCGCTTTGTCGCGACTTGGAAAAATGGCATGAAAAGCCCATATCGTGGATTGGCAGACAGCATGCAATAAAAATGACACTACTCCCACGACTACTGTTCTTGTTCCAGGCCCTACCCACCAAAGTCACTAAACAAGACCTACAGACAATCCAGAAACACATAGATAACTTCATTTGGGCGCAGAAAAGACATAGGATCGCTAGACAAGTATTGTACCGACCGAAAGCGAAGGGCGGACTGGGACTCCCACACCTGTATCAATACTACCTGGCGGCGCAATTAGCCCAAATAATAGCATGGCACACCCCGGAGGGCTCGCATAGGTGGGTGGACCTGGAGACAAAACTTATGTGTACGGACCTTCCACAATTCTGGATATGGGTACCCAAACAAGACAGACTGTCCTTACGCACCTCTTGTCCGGCGATCCTTAACTCCATAAGGATCTGGGACTTAACAGCCACCAAATACGCACTAAAACATACACCCTCGCCGCTGACACCATACCTACGGAACAAAGCATTTGAACCCGGGCTGACCGCACGAGACTTTAGGGGGATAGAATACACGGGAATGCAAAGATACGGACATATGTATGACGGCGACTCCTTCAAAACCTTTGACACCCTAAAAGCCATGGCGCCCCTGACAACCAAAGACGTATTCCGATATGTACAGCTGCGAGACTTTGCCAAAAACCCAGATATCAAAAAAGCAGCACAAACCCCCATGACATTTTATGAACAAATGTGTAACACAGAAACTACTCAAAAGGGGTTGATCACGGCCATATATGCGCAGCTGAGTGCCCTAGAAAAGGGAGCCGTAGACCCAAGATACATACACCAGTGGGAAGAGAACCTAGGGGGGGCCCTAGAGGGTGAGGACTGGGTTGATATATGGGAAGCGACGGCCAAAACGTCGATTTGCGTATTACACCAAGAACAATCCTATAAAATGCTCATGAGGTGGTACACAACACCGGTCCAACTCCATAAGATGGGGAAAACCTCGACAGACACATGTTGGAAAGGTTGCGGGGGCAAAGGCACCTTTGTTCACATGTGGTGGGAATGCCCTGAAGTGACCAAATACTGGAAAAGGGTTCAAACATTATTGAACGAGGTTCTTGCACGACACATAGACTTAGATCCCTGGGCGATATTACTGTCCCGACCAACGGACGGCCTTCCCAGGAAGGAACAACAACTCTTATACAAACTCACATTGGCTGCGAGAAGAGCCCTCGCGCAGATGTGGCTTAAACCCACAGTCCCCACAGACAACGATGTGATAGTTAAAATCAAAGACTCATATTTGATGGATAAACTCACAGCACAAATTAGAAATACGGAAAAAACATTCCTAAAAATCTGGCATCCCTGGGAAGCATACGCTAACGAAGACACTATATAACCTGAATAAGGTCCGTAGCGGTTCGGTGGACCTTCTCCCGCCGGGCGCCCCGAAGAACAACGCACACCTCCCCTCCTCCTCCCGCTCCTTCCCCAAAGTACCACCCAGTAGCCCCCCCCTCCCCAACTCTTAAACCACCAACCACACGAGACTCCAAATCAAAAGAAAGCCGGCTGACGCGGTCGTCTGGAGTCACAGCTGACACAAATAAAGTGACTCAACTAGGAAACAAAAACATAACAAAGCACTCGTAGTAAACGGCCACAATAAACGTGTGCCGAGGACGACGGGCCTCCACACACATCCGATCTGGACACCAGTCCCTTGGGGAAGCAGCCCAAAGAGGGGATATACACCACTTAAGGGCCTCCAACAGCCCAAAGGAGACTGTCAGGGGGGGAGCAACACCCAACTCGAACCTAGGCGGATACCCCCTAAAGAGACGGACATACAAGAAGCCCGTAGCCAACACAGTAAGACACCTCCCAGATGAGTTAACAAGCAAACAGGGCACTCCAAAGTAAGAACCAATAAGAGTGACGTACAGACGACCAAAACTATGACGAAACAGCTTGACAGAAGTTAGGAATGTAATAGGTTAACGGTTTTATGATTTATAAATGTAATACGCAATGTAAGGTACTAGTTTTTGTTCATGTTTGATCTCGGGTCCGGAATGGCCCGAAAACTGAAAAACGGCACCAAAAGGCCCACTACAACCGGATTTTCCGACATACCTTTTAATCTTCTCTGTATAACGACCTACAGTATATGTTACAGACAGGCCCCTGCGAGGGCCACTTCTTGTTGGTCAGTGGTACTTGGTGTTGAACCAAAAATAAAGAATTTAAAAAAAAAACAAAGGCCCAGGTATGGGTCAATGGCACCTTTTTTAAACCGGTACTTATCCGGAATTCACAGAGATGCCCTCTCCCCGCTTCTGTTTATAACATCCCTAGAGTCTTTACTTGAGACAGTACGTGAGAATGAGAAGATAAAATATATCTGACAATCCACATTCTAAATGAGGCCAAGAGCCTGATCTCCCTGTTGTGGAAAAGAGATGCCTCTCCTCACATTAGCCTGTGGTTCAAATGAATTGAGGAAATCCATTGTATAGAAGGCCTCACATTGAGTGTTGTGGGTCAGATTCAGTCTTACTTAGATAGCTGAGGTGAGAGACAGATAAAAGATGCTGGTAGGGAAAGAGAGACACACAGAGGGTCTAGGAACAAAACACACCAAAGGGGCTGGGAGGGAAAGAAAGACACACAGAGAGGCTGGAGGGGGACACAGAAAAGAAGCTGTGGTAGGAAAGATAGACATACAGAGGGGCTGCAGGGGCAAAACTACACACAGAGGGCTAGGGAGGGGGAACATGAGACAAGAAGAAGGGCTGGGAAAGGGGATAATAAACACAAAGAGGGCATTGGGAAGAGGGAAATACACACACAAATAGCCTGGGGGAGAAAGGGACACACAGAGGACCTGAGCAAGGGGAGAAAGACACACAAAAGTGCTGGGTTGGGAGGAAGAGACACACAGAGGGGCTGGGAAAAACACACAAAGGGTTTGGGGAAGGAAGAGACACAATGGGGCAGGGAGGGATGGCACCATCTGAGTGATCAATCTCATTACCAGAGGCAACCTTGGGCACACCAGTGCTACTCATCTCCAATGATGCATAAAAGACCTGTGATAGGGTCCATTGGCCTTTTCTTTTGGGGGGAATAGAGGCAGATAAACGAGCTGGGCGGAGAAACACACAAAGGGCTAGGGTGAAGAAAGAAACACAAAGAGGAGCAGTGAGAGAAAAAGACACACAAAGGGTCTGGCAGCGAAAGAGACACACCAAGTGGCTGGGATAAAGTAAGAGACACACAGAGAGCTTGGGTGGAGAAAGAGACAAACAAAGAGGCTGAAGGAGTAAGAGACACAAAGGGACTAGGGTGAAGTAAGACACACAAAGAGCTTGGGCGGAGAAAACGACACACAACAGGGCTAGAAAGAATAGAGAGACTCACAAACAGGCTGGGGGAAGTAATTGACACAAAGGGGCTGAGGAAAGAAATATATACACAAGAGGGGATTGTAAGAGACATACAAAGGGGGAAAAGGGGTTGTGAGACTCTAAAGGGGGATACAATACACGGGGCAAAACATTCAAAAGAGGGGTAAGAAATTCAATAGGGGGTTTAAGAGACTTTTTTTGAGGGGGGGAGGGGTGGGGACAAGATGTATCTTTGCCTGTGTAGCCAAAAATCCTGGCACTGGCTCTGTTCTGATTTTGCAGGTTTGCAGTATTACACGCTGTGAGCGTAAAAGTGGAATTGTGGTTGATGGAAGATACATCAGGCCTGATTTGCTAAACAGCAACCTGAGAATTTTCAATTAAATGCCCCAGGGAGAGATGTTAATGTTTGCAATCTACATTGCTGATGTTCTGCAAAACATGGTATGGGTCCCTGGGGCGGAGTATTTGGAGAGCAGGGTAGGCCAATGCTTCAACAGCACTAGTTGCTGTGTAACAGACCACAATTTGGATCTGACTTAAGGGTTTACTAATTGGCACTCACCTGTAGCTAGTCAATTAGCAGGCAGGCCTTTAAAAGAAGAGATCAGCCTGCTGCAGAGGGAGGGAGAAAAAGCCAGCTAGGAGAGCAAACAACACTTGTGTGTATTGCAAAGCTATTTTTTTTTTATTTTTTTTTTAAGGAAAATTGGTAAGTGGGAAAGCCACCCAATTACAGATAGTAATTCCTGTCTAGTAAGAGCTCAAGTAAGAGCAAGGGGTTTTGTTTGTTTGTTATTATTTAAAGCACCTGGTTTTTATCAAATAAAAAGGAAAACTGAGCTGAAGGTGTCCTGGACTTTCTATACCCTAGAAGGCTGTGGTTACTGCAAAATTTGTGACAATCCTACCTGTAAAAGACGTGGTTTGTTACATATGGTGGAGAATGCGGGCAGCCACGTAAGCCTGAGGGTAGAAGTCATTTAAAGCTCAAGATGGAGGATGTCATCAAGGCTCTGATCCAACCCACCTCTGTGCAGCAGGAGGTTAACAGGAGAGCTGCAGAAAACAGTGCAGCCCTGCAGCAACTGGTGCTGGCCCAGGCAGAGTGTGCTAAAGTCCTGGCCAAAACACAGATGGAGTGCACTGAGTCCTTGGTGAAACAGATTGCTGTGACACAAGCGGAGATGTTTAAAGTAGTCCGTGAGGAGCAGAGAAAAGTCACCCAGGGACTACAACAGGAAATCCAAGCTATCTCTGAAAAACTGAATGGAGACCCTGATGGAAGATACCAGGGGCCAAAGGTGATTCTGGGGCGAGCCACTACCTTCAGAAAATGACTGCATCAGATGATGTTGAGGCATACCTTCTGGCATTTGAACGCACTGCTGAGAGGGAGGGATGGCCGGCTGGTGAGTGGGCAAGCATACTGGCACCATTCCTAAATGGAGAGCCGCAGAAGGCATATTATGAACTAGAAACAGCAGATGCAAGCGACTACAGCAAATTGAAAGCTGAAATCTTGGCACGACTGGGTGTAACCTCTGAAGTACGTGCCCAAAGGTTCCACTCATGGTCTTATTCTTCAGACAAAGCAGCGCGTTCCCAAATGTTTGACCTCATACACCTTGCACGGAAATGGCTACAACCTGAAATCCAATCAGCTAGCCACATTGTGGAAACCTTGTAAAACCCAGTAATGGACTGGTTTTTGCGTGGTTTACCAGCTGCCCTGTGTCGCTGGGTCAGCCAAAGTGACCCCCATACAGCTGACCAACTGATTGCCTTGGTGGAAAGATATGTGGCTGCAGGAGAACTGCTACGTCGTACTTCACAGGAAAACCCCCGCAATCCTAAGCCCCAAGATTCTGCAAGACCTGGTAAGACTGTTCAAGGTTTAAGGGGAGCTGAAGAGCTGCAGCTCTATACACAAAACACCAGGGGGGCATCCAGGTCTAATAGGCCTGGGAGAGGAACTAATTGGTGGTCAGATTTTACTGTCAAATGTTTCAAGTGCAAAGAGGATGGTCATATGGCCAAAGACTGTCCATTGAGGGATGAACCTATGGAATGCAATATGGGCAAAGATGAGGGAGCACGTTCATTTTTGCTCAACTGTTATGGTACTGTTAACAATGACTATGATGATAACCCTCATAAATGCTGTGTAACTGTGAATGGAAAAATGTCTAAAGCATTACTTGATTCCGGTAGTATGGTTACGTTGGTAGCAGAGTCTATAATACCTTGTGTAAAACCTGATCATGTACAGAAAATAGGTATTATCTGTGTTCATGCTGATAAAAAGGAATACCCCACTGCGGAAGTAAATATTGGAACCCAGTATGGGGATTTAAAGTACCGAGTGGGTGTAGTACCTAGATTAGCCCATGAGGTAGTGATCGGTAGAGACTTTCCTCATTTTGTAGAATTATGGGCAGCTGTACAAAAGAGAGACCAAAGTTTATCAGAAATTAGCAAATCTGCCGAGGATAATGTGTTCCCTTTTTCCAATATTGACTTGGGTTTTGACCACTGTGATGGAAAAATAAGAAAAAGAAAAAAATACTGCCCTTAACCAGTATTAATAGGAGATAACCCAGCTCAAACTAGTGAGGAGCCTACTAATACTGCAGACAAGGACTTAATTGATATTGGAATTAGTCCAGGTAACTTTAAAAGTGCTCAGTGGGAAGATCCCACTTTAGTGACAGCTAGAAATGATATTAAAGTTGTAAACGGGGTTGCTAATCAGCCAGGAGAAGCACTGCCGTTCCCCTATTTTGAAGTACAAAATGACCTAATTTACCATGTAGAAAAAAAGGATTCAGACATCATTAAGCAGCTGTTGGTTCCTCAGACTTACCA
>OW240912.1:146915784-146967068 GCA_933207985.1 Pelobates cultripes
CTAAACAGAAACCTGAGAATTTTCAATTAAATGCCCCAGGGAGAGATGTTAATGTTTGCAATCTACATTGCTGATGTTCTGCAAAACATGGTATGGGTCCCTGGGGCGGAGTATTTGGAGAGCAGGGTGGGCCAATGCTTCAACAGCACTAGTTGCTGTGTAACAGACCACAATTTGGATCTGACTTAAGGGTTTACTAATTGGCACTCACCTGTAGCTAGTCAATTAGCAGGCAGGCCTTTAAAAGAAGAGATCAGCCTGCTGCAGAGGGAGGGAGAAAAAGCCAGCTAGGAGAGCAAACAACACTTGTGTGTATTGCAAAGCTATTTTTTTTTTTTAAGGAAAATTGGTAAGTGGGAAAGCCACCCAATTACAGATAGTAATTCCTGTCTAGTAAGAGCTCAAGTAAGAGCAAGGGGTTTTGTTTGTTTGTTATTATTTAAAGCACCTGGTTTTTATAAAATAAAAAGGAAAACTGAGTTGAATGTGTCCTGGACTTTCTATACCCTAGAAGGCTGTGGTTACTGCAAAATTTGTGACAATCCTACCTGTAAAAGAGGTGGTTTGTTACATATGGTGGAGAATGCGGGCAGCCACGTAAGCCTGAGGGTAGAAGTCATTTAAAGCTCAAGATGGAGGATGTCATCAAGGCTCTGATCCAACCCACCTCTGTGCAGCAGGAGGTTAACAGGAGAGCTGCAGAAAACAGTGCAGCCCTGCAGCAACTGGTGCTGGCCCAGGCAGAGTGTGCTAAAGTCCTGGCCAAAACACAGATGGAGTGCACTGAGTCCTTGGTGAAACAGATTGCTGTGACACAAGCGGAGATGTTTAAAGTAGTCCGTGAGGAGCAGAGAAAAGTCACCCAGGGACTACAACAGGAAATCCAAGCTATCTCTGAAAAACTGAATGGAGACCCTGATGGAAGATACCAGGGGCCAAAGGTGATTCTGGGGCGAGCCACTACCTTCAGAAAATGACTGCATCAGATGATGTTGAGGCATACCTTCTGGCATTTGAACGCACTGCTGAGAGGGAGGGATGGCCGGCTGGTGAGTGGGCAAGCATACTGGCACCATTCCTAAATGGAGAGCCGCAGAAGGCATATTATGAACTAGAAACAGCAGATGCAAGCGACTACAGCAAATTGAAAGCTGAAATCTTGGCACGACTGGGTGTAACCTCTGAAGTACGTGCCCAAAGGTTCCACTCATTGTCTTATTCTTCAGACAAAGCAGCGCGTTCCCAAATGTTTGACCTCATACACCTTGCACGGAAATGGCTACAACCTGAAATCCAATCAGCTAGCCACATTGTGGAAACCTTGTAAAACCCAGTAATGGACTGGTTTTTGCGTGGTTTACCAGCTGCCCTGTGTCGCTGGGTCAGCCAAAGTGACCCCCATACAGCTGACCAACTGATTGCCTTGGTGGAAAGATATGTGGCTGCAGGAGAACTGCTACGTCGTACTTCACAGGAAAACCCCCGCAATCCTAAGCCCCAAGATTCTGCAAGACCTGGTAAGACTGTTCAAGGTTTAAGGGGAGCTGAAGAGCTGCAGCTCTATACACAAAACACCAGGGGGGCATCCAGGTCTAATAGGCCTGGGAGAGGAACTAATTGGTGGTCAGATTTTACTGTCAAATGTTTCAAGTGCAAAGAGGATGGTCATATGGCCAAAGACTGTCCATTGAGGGATGAACCTATGGAATGCAATATGGGCAAAGATGAGGGAGCACGTTCATTTTTACTCAACTGTTATGGTACTGTTAACAATGACGATGATGATAACCCTCATAAATGCTGTGTAACTGTGAATGGAAAAATGTCTAAAGCATTACTTGATTCCGGTAGTATGGTTACGTTGGTAGCAGAGTCTATAATACCTTGTGTAAAACCTGATCATGTACAGAAAATAGGTATTATCTGTGTTCATGCTGATAAAAAGGAATACCCCACTGCGGAAGTAAATATTGGAACCCAGTATGGGGATTTAAAGTACCGAGTGGGTGTAGTACCTAGATTAGCCCATGAGGTAGTGATCGGTAGAGACTTTCCTCATTTTGTAGAATTATGGGCAGCTGTACAAAAGAGAGACCAAAGTTTATCAGAAATTAGCAAATCTGCCGAGGATAATGTGTTCCCTTTTTCCAATATTGACTTGGGTTTTGACCACTGTGATGGAAAAATAAGAAAAAGAAAAAAATACTGCCCTTAACCAGTATTAATAGGAGATAACCCAGCTCAAACTAGTGAGGAGCCTACTAATACTGCAGACAAGGACTTAATTGATATTGGAATTAGTCCAGGTAACTTTAAAAGTGCTCAGTGGGAAGATCCCACTTTAGTGACAGCTAGAAATGATATTAAAGTTGTAAACGGGGTTGCTAATCAGCCAGGAGAAGCACTGCCGTTCCCCTATTTTGAAGTACAAAATGACCTAATTTACCATGTAGAAAAAAAGGATTCAGACATCATTAAGCAGCTGTTGGTTCCTCAGACTTACCAAAATATAGTGCTAAAGTTGGCTCACAGCCACATATTAGGGGGACACTTGGTAGTCAAAAAAACTAGAGAGAGAGTCCTTAGAAGGTTTTACTGGCCTGGAGTGTTTGCTGCTATTACAAACTATTGCTCCTCATGTCCTGAGTGCCAGTACAGGGCTCCTTTCAAGACTTTTCATAGTCCACTTGTACGCTTACCCATAATTGATGTGCCTTTTGAAAGGATCGCTATGGACTTAGTGGGGCCACTGGTAAAGTCCGCTAGGGGACACCAATATATATTAGTCATCTTGGACTATGCAACTCGCTACCCTGAGGCCATTCCCTTGCATAATACCTCTGCAAAGTTAATAGCTAAGGAACTTATGTTGATGTTCAGTAGGGTGGGTATCCCTAAAGAAATCCTGACAGACCAGGGGACCCCATTCATGTCCAGAGTCACAAAAGAGTTGTGCAGGCTCTTGCAGGTTAAACATCTTAAGACCTCAGTATATCACGCACAGACTGATGGTTTAGTAGAGAGGTTCAACAAAACCCTTAAGAGTATGCTACGTAAGGTTATTGATGCAGATGGAAGAAATTGGGATTTTTTATTGCCATATCTACTGTTTTCCATTAGGGAAGTTCCACAGGCTTCTCTCCTTTTGAATTGTTATATGGAAGAAATCCACGGGGAATATTGGATATTGCTAAGGAGACCTGGGAACAGGAGACTAATCCTCACAGGAGTGTAATTGAGCATATAGCTCAAATGCAGGATAGAATGGCCACCATCATGCCTATTGTCAGGGAACACATGCTGGAAGCCCAGCAAGCTCAGAAAAACAGCTATAACCGTAATGCTAGAGTCAGAGTGTTCCAATCTGGAGACAGGGTCTTGGTTCTGGTCCCTACTGTGGAGAACAAGTTCCTTGCGACTTGGCATGGACCCTATGAAATAATAGAAAAAGTGAGTGATGTCAATTATAAAGTCAGACAACCAGGAAGAAGAAAGCCTGAACAGTTGTATCATATAAATCTGTTAAAACCATGGAAGGACAGGGAGGTCCTGGTTGCTTTAAAACCTTCAGAACCTCCTATAGTAGAGCCGGAGGTGAAAATATCTGACACTCTGTCTGTAAATCAAAAGCAAGAGGTTAGAGATTTCATCAGAAGAAATAGGGATGTTTTCTCGGTAGTTCCAGGAAAGACTAAGGTGATTAAACATGACATAATAACCGAACCAGGGAAAAGAGTTAACCTCAAACCCTATAGAATTCCCGAGGCCCGGAGGGAGGTTATAAACTTAGAGGTTGAGAACATGTTAGAACTTGGAGTCATTGAAGAATCCCAGAGTAACTGGAGTAGTCCTATTGTATTGGTGCCAAAACCTGATGGCACATGGAGGTTCTGTAATGACTACTGCAAATTAAATGCCATCTCAAAATTTGATGCTTACCCAATTCCCAGAGTTAATGAGTTAATAGAAAGACTGGGTAAAGCTCGTTATCTAACAACCTTGGATTTAACAAAGGGTTACTGGCAGGTCCCTCTCACTGAAAGAGCCAAAGAAAAGACAGCCTTTTCAACACCCAGTGGCCTGTTTCAGTACACTGCATTGCCATTTGGGTTACATGGGGCACCTGCCACATTCCAACGAATGATGGACAGAATTCTTAAACCTCATGTTCGTTATGCTGCAGTATATTTGGATGATGTCGTCATCCACAGTGCAGACTGGGAATCTCACCTTCCCAAAGTTCAAGCGGTGCTTGATGCTATCCGCTCAGCGGGCTTAACTGCCAATCCTTCCAAGTGTACAATTGGTTTAGAGGAAACAAAATACTTAGGTTATTCTATTGGGAGGGGTTTGGTTAAACCACAGGAAGCCAAAGTGGAAGCCATACAAAAATGGCCACAGCCCCTTACAAAAAAACAAGTAAAGGCATTTTTGGGTTTAATTGGATACTATAGGCGGTTCATCCCGGATTTTGCTACCATTGCTGCACCTCTAACAGACTTATTAAAGCAAAATCCCCGGTTACAGTTAAATGGTGCCCTGAGGCAGAAAAGGCTTTTAAGAGTCTGAAGGAAGCTATCTGTAGCCATCCTGTCTTGGTGACCCCAGATTTTTCCAGGGACTTTATAGTTCAGACAGATGCTTCTGATGTGGGCTTGAGGGCTGTTCTTTCACAGGAATACCAGGGTGAAGAACACCCTGTTTTCTTTTTGAGCAGGAAGTTAAACCCACATGAGAAAAACTACTCTATTGTTAAAAAAAGAGTGTCTTGCTATTAAGTGGGCATTAGACTCTCTTAAATATTACCTGCTAGGCAGAAAGTTCCGATTGATAACGGACCATGCACCTCTGACATGGATGTATCAGAACAAGGAAAATAACTCTAGAGTAACCAGATGGTTTTTGAGTTTACAATCTTTTAATTTCACTGTGGAACACAGGGCTGGTCTGCAACAAGGTAATGCTGATGGGCTTTCGAGGGTACACTCTCTGATTTCCATGGTCGCTCAAACCCATGGGTATGAGCTGGGGGGGGGAGGATATGGGAGCGTAAAAGTGGAATTGTGGTTGATGGAAGATACATCAGGCCTGATTTGCTAAACAGCAACCTGAGAATTGTCAGTTAAATGCCCCAGGGAGAGGCAATGTAGCAATCTACATTGCTGATGTTCTGCAAAACATGGTATGGGTCCCTGGGGCGGAGTATTTGGAGAGCAGGGTGGGCCAATGCTCCAACAGCACTAGTTGCTGTGTAACAGACCACAATTTGGATCTGACTTAAGGGTTTACTAATTGGCACTCAGATGTAGCTAGTCAATTAGCAGACAGGCCTTTAAAAGAAGAGATCAGCCTGCTGCAGAGGGAGGGAGAAAAAGCCAGCTAGGAGAGCGAACAACACTTGTGTGTATTGCAAAGCTATTTTTGTTTTGTTTTTAGGAATATTGGTAAGTGGGAAAGCCACCCAATTACAGATAGCAATTCCTGTCTAGTAAGAGCTCAAGTAAGAGCAAGGGATTTTGTTTGTTTGTTATTATTTAAAGCACCTGCTTTTTATCAAATATAAAGGAAAACTGAGCCGAATGTGTCCTGGACTTTCTATACCCTAGAAGGCTGTGGTTACTGCAAGATTTGTGACAATCCTACCTGTAAAAGAGGTGGTTTGTTACAACGCCTATGGCTTCATTTTGTATGACCAGTAATTGTCAGTAATTTTAATAAAATCTTATTTATAAAAATAAAAAATCTGTTTCCATATCTGGTACTATAGGAATTCTAATTCCACAATAAATTGCAGGACAGCAACATTAAACACAAAGTGTACCATTTGAAATTCTGGACACAATGACAGACATGGAATAATATCAGAAAGTATTACTTTACTGAGAGGATAGTGGATGCATGGAATAGCCTTCCGGCTGAAGTGGTAGTGGTTAACACAGTGAAGGGGTTTAAGCATGCATGGAATAGAAATAAGGCTATCCTAGCTATAAGATAAGGCAAGGAACCAATGAGAGTATTAAAAAAATTGGGCAGACTAGATGGGCCGAGTGGTTCTTATCTGCAGTCACATTCTATTTATTTTTTATATATATATATATATATATATATATATATATATATATATATATATTATGACACATTTGCCACTATTTACTTGCATAACTTCTGCCAATATCTAACTGTCTCTATAATTCTACAATATCTGGCTGGCTTTTAGGAGGGCATCTTGCTTGTTGAAGGTGATATCAATGCTCCTCTGGTCCTTTGTTGGATACGTCCACCAGTTGGACTCATATTCCATCACATATCCTGTGTACTACAAAATCTTAATCTCTCAGGTTACTGCCTAGCACAAAGATTTCACATTTTACAAATCTCCTAATAAATTTTATAGTCGCATAGACAACTACTTACTCCCATTTGGCAGCCTACACCTACTGACCTTATTTGTTCAACCTATGACCTGGTCAGACCATTTCCAAGTCCTTGTTACCCTAGCCTCTTTCTTGCACAGACCTAAACTGTTGAAATGGCACTTCAATAAAACACTACTGGATAATCCACAAATCAGGCAAGGCCTCATACGGTGCCTTAAACAGTATTTGCCTCAAACAGGTTATTAACAGGATGTAATTGGATAGTAAGAAATCCTATAGATGGAAGTATTTAGAGAGATAAGTAAAACAGAACAGTAAGGTTTCAGAATTGCAAGTAAAATAGACGTTTAGGGAATCAGCGCTCTGTTTGGAAGAAGCACTGATTCAGGTAAATAACATTCAATATTGGTTAGTAGTGTAGTCCAGGTTGTTATGATTAGGACTAGGAAAGGTTAAATTCAAAGAGCAAAAAAGAAGAAAACAAAAAATACTACCAAAAAGTGTCTCCTAAATACATGTGGTGCGGAGGTTTAAATTAATTGTCACAAAGTAATAATTCTAATAGAATTGGAAATGGATATAAAGTGCAAATAAAAACTTAACTTTTAATGGTTAATTTAAAAAACAAAAACAAACATAGAATGTGAAAATACAGGGTAAAAACCCAGGTATTCAGTCCTGAGTGAAAAAAGATCTTGTCTTGCTATAACAGCACAAAGCGTTCTGTCTAGCTAACTGCCTGGAAAAAATAGTATCAAAATAAAATATAATATAATGAAAAAGTATCTATTTAAATCAGGGGTAGTCAACCTTTTAATACCTACTGCCCACTTTTGTATCTTTGTTGATTGAAAATTTTCTTACCGCCCACCAGTGCCGCGGTAACAAATTTTATAGCGCAAGTGCATTTTGGGTTTTTTAACGTATATTTATTACATGTATCTATTTTTCCCCCCTTTTTTTCTATTTTTCTATCATACTTTTTTGTGTCTGTGTGTAAGGTGCTGTTTGTGTTTGTGTGTGAAGGGTGCAGTGTGTGTGTGTGTGTGAGGGGGCAGTATGTGTGAAGGCTGCTGTGTGTGTGTGAGGGGGGCAGTTTGTGTGGGTAAATGTGTGAGAGGGCAGTGTGAGTGAGGGGTGGGGTGCGTGAAGGGTGCTGTGTGGGGGGGCAGTGTAAGTGTGATGGGTGCAGTGTGGGGTAGTGTTTGTATGTGAGGGGTACAGTATGTGTGTAAAGGGTTCAGTGTGAGTGTGTGTCTGAGGTGCAGTGTGTGTGAGGGGGGCTGTATGTGTGTTTGTGAGGGGTCCAGTATATACATGGGTGGCAGTGTGTGTGTTTGTGAGGGTGGCAGTGTGTTCGAGTGGTGATGTGTGTGTGAGAGGTGTGTGTGGGGGGGGGCAGATGGCGGGAAGTCTGTGTGTGTGAGGGGGAAAGTGTGTGAGGGGTGCAGTGTGTTTGTGAGGGGGCAGTCTGTGTGTGTGAGGGGTGGAGTGTGTGTTTGTGTGTGTAAAGGGTGCATAGGGTCTGTGCTGTGTGTCGGTGGGTGAGATTTGAAAATCTATCTTAATGTCTCCCCCTCCCTTCTTCTTACTTTACCAGAGAGGGGGCACATAATGATGCAAGCCCTAATTTGAAATGTTCACTTTAGTCTGCAGCTCCTCTGGCTATAGGCTGACTCTCCTGTCCTCTTGCGAGCACAGCACTGTATTGGAGCATTGCCATGGTAAAGGGTGGCAACACTGAGACCAGCCTTCTCACAGGAGAAACACAGAGTCTTCTAGGCCCTTCCCTCCCTCTGCTGGAACGAAGTGCCAGCAGACCGGTGAGAGAGATACTTGATCTCTTCACCAGCCCGAGAGGGCTTATAGCAAGGCTGGCTCTGCCTTGGCCCATGGCTTTCGAGGCACACCGGGCATTTTCTGAAGAACCCACCACCGCCCACATGAAATCCTAAACCGGTAGGGACCAGGTTGACTACCCCTGATTTACACAATGTTTAAACAGAGCAGCTCGGGGGAGAAAGGTAATGGCTATCTCTATAGACTAGACTCTGCTGCAGTCAAAGTTCAATTTGAAACGGTTAGACTGCCTAATAAGGCAAGTAGCTATACACCCTCAATTATAGTGTTAGAAAGCGAGAGACACAAATATATATGAACTAAGTACTATAGAGGGGGAGGTCCCTTGTAAGAGTAAATAGGTGATAGTAAAGTATCTGTGCCTAAATAAGACTTGTCAGTGCAAATCTAATGTGCCTTCGAGGGCACCCCTGGTGGTCCTGAAGCATGCTGTCTCTCGCTGAAGTGCTGCCTCTAACACAGATCAGGTAGCTCCACGTGGCTGAACTTTTGACACATGATGTCACTTCCTCTATAAGGAACTGCACTGAGCTGCCTGATCAGGCTTACAGAAAGCTCTCCTTTCAGGCACACTGAGAGGCAGCTTAGTAGGTCTTTGGGAAGGCCCCATTAGCTGTCTCTCAGTGTGCCCTGCTGGGGCTGTGTGGCAGAACAAAGGGAGAGGGGCCAAAAAAGAAGAGAAGTTTTTTGTATCCCGTGCGGGCCCCTCACTGCAGGCTGGCTTGGGAGATTGTTTAACTCCCCAGCCAGCTGTTCCTTTCCTGCACAGCAGGTGGGCCGCCAAGTGCCTGAGGCCCTTGGTCCATGACCGATTTTCCCGAGTGCCCAGTCCGCCCCTGAATAATATCAATTTTCTATTTTCTCTTTGAATAGTGATGAGATAGAACAATAAATTACTATGCAGGGCCCTCGGGACACTTTAGGTTCCCCAAGGCGCAAACTCCAGGTCCTATAAGCTTTACAACCTGATATATTAATGAAAACATATGTACTAGCACATTCTTTCTTATCCTCTTGTAATGTCATTATTCAAGGGCATGCATTGCATCCACATCCTTGTTGTGATAATTACTGTATTACTTAAGCTTGGAAAGGACCCCGAGCTTTGCCCCAGCTAAAGGCCCATATGCCTTCTCAATGCTGACCATAAACTCCTGTTGAAGATCTTAACTGCCTCAAAAGACACATGCCAAACTCAATCAAACCAAGTCAGGTTAGGTTTTTAGCAGGCAGGGAGTGATGGCACCACCTGAGTGATCAATCTCATTCACAGAGGCAACCTTGGGCACACTAGTGCTACTGATCTCCAATGATGCATAAAAGACCTTTGATAGGGTTTGTGGCGGAACTAACCTCGCCACTATGTTCTGGAGAAGCCTGGTTGCTCACCTGCTGCCTCTGGACTATGGCCCCATGTTAAAAGCTTGTATTTTCACCTGCAGAAAGGCTTGTTCATGCCTTTCTGCCTGGGTGTTCGGTAGATTGAATCTACTGAACCAACTCACGAATGAACGGACCACCTGGGTAAGGAGTGTGCCAGTGGTTTACCTGCCAGAAGCTGCGGTTAACCGCAGCTTAATGGATGGACGCTGGGTGGCCGCTGTTCGTATAGCCGAACACGTGGCAGCAGCCGTCTTAAACCCCTGAATGGCCAGCGGTGTTCAGCTCCAAACCTGTGGAACTCAAAATGGACAGTTAAACGCATGAACACTGCTGAGCCGACGACTTCCCTTCTCCTGCCTTCAGTCGTTTTGCCGAACACTGGTCCATTCGGTATTTTAATGTGTGAACAGTGTTACCCCAGATAGCTATGCCATGGAGCCTATTCGTATACTGAAAGACTATATGAAAGACTTTGGCTCCATGGCGATTGAACTGTATGTATGTGATCTTACCGCCATTTGGTAATAATGTGCACTCAGATCTAAGCTATCTGGGCATAGGTTGAATGTACCTGTTTTATGCAATGGCTGCACAGTTATATATTTTTGTCTTTTTACTGCCATGTGGTTAATGGAGTTTTGCCTCTGTCCTTGGAGATAATTGGATTACTTCCCAATTATCTCCAGGATAGAGGGGAGTGATTGCAATGTACTGTGGGAGTGTTTTAACCCTGTATTCCTGTGATTGGTCATGTTACCATTTGTGTCACAGTCTTCCACCTGGTCCCCTAGGGGAGTGTCCACCAGGTGGAAGACCTGCATAAATACCGGGCAGGTAGCCCCATTAAATCAGACCACTGCTTTACCCCCTTGACACGGAGCCTTGTCTCATTCTTGGGGGGATCTACTGTATGCTGCTTCAGACCGATTGCTAGGAGTGTAAACTGTTCGTATGGTTTTTCCTGTTCGCCTGTTTGCAGTATTCGTATGGTTCCGGCTCGGGAGTTTGAAGCATTCGTATGGTTCCGGCTCGGGAGTTTGAAGCATTCGTGTGTTCTGCAGTAGCTGCCTGTGAATCTGGAAGGGAATATCTACTAAACGGCTTTTAACCCCTTTTATGCCTGGGGGTGCCGTTACAGGCTTCATTGGCTGTTTTCATTTTTCTATGCTCAGGCACGTGGTCCTAAGCCCTAACATGCTCAAATGGACTGGGGTAATGTACACATCATGTTCTGCTAGGATTAATCTGAACGGCTCTCTCTTGGAGCCTTTTAACATGCGTCCATCCATGATTTCAACACCGCTACTGGAGAACACTGAGTCTCTGCTTAAGCAAATTACCTATTGTTCTTCATGGCACTGCCTATTTGTTTTCCTTAGCAATCTTAAGGTTAAGTTGACAAAATTCTGCTACATGTTACCTGGGTAAGGCACATTAGCACCTCATTGAAAATTTATGTTCTCCCATGCCTCATATCTCTTTTAAATGTTTCCTACAACAATTCCTCCCAGGTTCTTTTCTGCCTTACACTCTCCATTTACGCGGTTTGTCGGTGCAATAATTTGCCATGGTTTCAAAACAATGTCCTGATTCAACCTAGGAAAATAGGCCTGACCTATATAATTACTATAGGGCCTCCCACCTTCTGTGTCTGGTGGAGTGGCGCCTCTCCACATAAGTTGTGGATAGCGCTGGAACAACTAGAGGTGGAATGCCCTGTGTCCCCGCTCCCCTGGCTCCCATCATCACTGGCTTGCTCTAGGCATTCTACACAAGAAATTTTCTTCCCCACAATGACAATTTGGGCAAAATTAAACACACTTTCCCATCTCTGCCCTCAAGATACCACTGCATGAGTTGCTGCCATACTCTGTCTGACTCTCCCATGACAAGCTGGGTCACAGCCCCCCCTCCTCTTGTACTCAGGATATTTCACCATCTCATAAAATGTCTCCTAGAAAATTACGGCAGCTGATGGCAATCACTACTATACCTTTTTTGGTTGAGATTTCATTATCATGAACTGCATAAATGTACACTTTACACGTTTAGGCAGGAACAACCTGACCATCCACTAACTCCATTTAAGACTGTTTGGAACATTCAGCAACCCTTTTTACGTTGCATATCTATTTGTTGTTTCTGTCCTTGGTAACTGTAACTAACCCTCTCCATATGAAGTCACATAGGAGGAAGAAATTAACCTATACTTCACCGACACACAATGCGTTAAAATGTGTGCTCTTACATAATACTGCTCCATCTCATTCCATAAAACGGAGACGGCATTTCTGATTATTGACATGTGTCTTGTATATTCTTAATGGCGTTTGCCTAAAGCTTTCTCATTGAAGACATCAACTGTAGCATGTGGCTAAACTAAGAGAAATGGATCTATACTATCATTAGCCTGTTTAAAATATAAAATTGTGCATATATCCTCGATTACCCCAAATGTAAAGCGTGATTATATGCATGAGGATTGCCATTGGGGTACCTCAAGCTTGTTGTGATTTTTCTATGCACTGCAAAAATAATAATAATAAAAAAAAAAATTCTGTTTGGCCAATAAAAAAGGTATGAATTTAAGATATGAATTTTATCTGTTTTATACATCACTGGACTAATACGACTACAATCTTTACTTGGATTTTTTATATATACTCTTAAGTGAACCAGGAATATGTGTATTCCTGGTTCACTTCAGAGTCTTTGAAAAATATACTCTTCCTTCCAGCAGTCCGGAATTTTTTAAAAATTACATAGGATTGATACTTCAAGAAAAAAAATAACAACATTGTACTGAAGAAAACAACAAAACATCCAGGGCTGAGCTTACATCCTCTGCATTATATCAGTAGCTAAAAACGACTGGCAAAGGTGTTCCTCTGCAGGCTGGTAATCATAACTAGAGTATAAATGAGGTAACTTCTGCCTAGAATCCAACAATATGAACAATATGATTTCCCTCTCTTTTTTTTTTCTCATTTGTTACATAAAATATGCAGCAAAGACTAACCATCTGTTCATATTATTTACATTTAAGGAGTTACAACTGGCTTCTAATTGCAGTTACGTTCAACACCTGCAGTTAGCTAACAATATAAAAATGCCCCTTTACTAAAATTTTCCAGGTTTTTCTTTAACTTTTTACCTATTCCACACCTATTTGCTGAAATGTAAATTGATGGGAAGTGTAAATTGTGGGAAAAAAATAGATAATGTGAGACATGATATAGAAAAATGTTAAACTTTTTATAAGCAATGGGTGACTATTAGCTTATGTTTTTGAAGAAAGCCTCTGTATAGACCAGGGCTGCCCAATGTTGTTGTAGAACTCCAACTCACATGATGCTTTGTCATTCTAAATGCAGTCTAAAGGCATGCAAAGCATCATGGGAGTTGTAGTTCTACAACATCTGGGGATCTACCTGTTGGGCAGCCCTAGTATAGACTTTATTATCGCTGAAGAAAAATGTATATCTCTGCCTCTTTTGTTAAATTTGTATATTTTAAATAAAGTTTAAGTGGTCATTTTTTCCGGGTGCACAAAGTATGCACCCACAGCACACCCTAATGTGCCTCTGCGACAGAGCTCCTGTACAACAGAGTACCTCCGCCCAGAGTACCTTCCTAGTCGCTTGCAGGTACCCTGCACCTATAATGGGCACAGGGTGACTAAAACATAAGAATAGTCCAGGGACCTACATAAACAGTCTGTCTGAAGCTCCTAATGATGGTGACTATTGTCACACCCGCGCATGTTGATGATAACTATAACATCTAGTCTGGACGAATATGCTAATGTTGTGTAATATATTGTTGATATCAATTTATTTTCAAAGGCTGCTTTTTATTTACAGTCTAATAATAGTCTAATAATAAATGTGTGGTAATCATATACTAGGTTATAAAGTTTTGATATGCATATGTGTCCAAAAGATACATAATGTGATGGTGTAAAGAAAGAAAGAAATGAGAGGAGAAAGACGATATAGTTACTTAACTTATATTTACCCATAGGGATTTGTTAGTTCATACAAAATTAATAATCCATTTTATTAGTTTGAAAAAGAAGACATGGAAGAAGACAATGAAATATGAAAAGACTGATGGGATACAAAGTTATTCAAGTCCCCAAACATTACAAGGAGCAATAAATGTACATAAATAAAGCAGTCAGATTAACTGTGACTTCATACAACTATTGGTCTCCCAGCCTCCATCATTACAGATGTACTATAAGTGATTGAAAAATTATTAAAATAACTACAAAGTATGTAGTGTGATGCCCAATTTGCATGATTCATTTTTCATTGTCAAAATATTGTCAATCACTTTGTGTAGTGAATGCATGGAATGGTTATCTAGTAGAGGTATCATGATAAATGTATGTGGCCATCTCTGTGTGGGAAGCAATGGGTTAAATCTCGTCGATGTCTGGGAAAACACTCTGAAATGTTACAGCAATTAAGTAAAGGTTTTGTCTGTCTGTAAAACAAATGGTTTAGAAATACTTATGACTTTTCTCTGGTTCCAAAGTCCAGAGATCTTTATTACTACTGGAGCCTTATAAGATAAGTTGTCAGAGACAGCTTGAAAAATAACACCACATTTACTATTCTAAGATCAATGAAGATCATTCACTTAAAGTTTGGAAGCAAATTTAAATTGTCTGGATTCACCGAGTTGATCTGACCTGTACATATACATATATATAAATATATATACACATATATATACACACAATGTGCATTTTCAGCCTGGTTTTGGGATTCTTTAATTTGGCCTCATAAAACTGGAATACCTGCACCCCCTTTTCTTTAGAAGGGTCTGGCTAGAACCAGAGATGAGCAGAATTGTGGGTATAATCACTCATGAAACCTAAAAGACATGTGTAATCCAATTTTCAAAACTGTAGTGAACTTTTCCATTTTCTTTTCCAGAAGCACTCTTTGAACTAAAACACTGATATTTAATTAGTATAGTGAGTATTAGGTTTTTCTATTAATTTTCTCCTTTTTCTTTTTATGTTTGTTGGTGTATGTAAATGTTTGTAACATTTTGTATTTATATGTGCTGTGATTATTTTTGTTCACAATAAATGTTCTACTATTATGTTCTACCTTTATCTGGTATAAGAATCACATTATCATGAAATGTATTTTGTAGTACTGTGGTTTCAAATATATTTTTGATAAATTGTGCTGTGTAGTCATTTGGTTGAGGTAACCTAAGATGTCCTGTTTGTAAATTGTCTTGGTAGTGCCAGCTTTATAATAGAATAGGTGTAGGTGGTTTTAAGAAGGATTTCTAATACTTTAGGTCTAATGCAGAGTAGACAAACAGTGATCAACCCTTTCATTTCCTGAAGCAAGTCACATGTCCACCTCCAAGTGCCGCTGTTCATGACATTTAGTATTTGTTTAATCAGAAAACTGGTAATATAGTCATGAAATATGGATATACATAAAGTACATGTAAGTACATGTAATTTCCAGGTATCAATTTCAGCTCTAATGTTACTAGTCTGTAACTATATAATTTAGAGATATTGACTAATAATTTACTAGTTCTTAAACAGATTTTTCACATTGGTGACGTTATGAAATAACTGGTTGAATTCTTAGTCATAATTGGATTTTTAAAGGTCTTTTTTTCTGGCAAGGAAAGTAAGCACTATATGTATTTCTATGCATGTGATTACCTTTTTGTTTTTTCTCTTTGCTTTCAGATGCATTATCACCGCCTCCTTTCTTTTTTGATGTTTTAGGTATGTCTTCTTCTTCAGATTCCCCTTTTGATCCTATTAAGAGTGCCACAAGAAATCAGGATTTAAATGAATATGACTTATCATGCTGAATATGTTAATTAAGTCTGTTTTAACTAATATATTGTACATGAAAAGGAAAAAATATATAAACACCACTACAGCACGCATCAGAAGTGCCATGGCGCCTACACTTTTAAGTAGTCTGTTTTAGAATGACGATTTCTTACTGGGCACTGATCCTTGCCTCCACTACTATTACTTCCCTGTTTAGCTCAATCAGACAGGTAATCCCCACAGTGCAAATTTTAGCTCATTGGTAATCAACTGATGTTTTCAGCCAGTGAGCTAGTCCTGCACTGTGGTCAGGAGAGTTAATGGAAGCTCCTGCTTAGGAATAACTTGCATTATGTCGACGCTAATGGAGGTAGGCAGTGGGGCCTTGTGGAACCAGGTAAGAAATGAAACCAATCTAAAATGGTTTGACTACGTATAATAGTAGGGCACAAGGCCAGGCCATTTCATTCTGACAGCATTGCAATATTTATTGGAGGTATTCTACTTCAATGGGATTTACTATCTCCTAAGGTGTGAGACTTCAAAGGGAGACAAAATTTGCCCACTCATACACCAACCTGTATATAGGTTGGTGTGAAGAATCCCACGTCTATGGAGATAGACCCAACTTCGGTCGAAGATTGCATTTCATATTAATAAGCTTATATGGGCATAAAAAGGAACTTGGATTTCCTTGCATGGATTGTTATTATTAATATTATTATTGCCATTTATATAGTATTTAATTTAACTATAAATAGGAAAATTACAAGAACACTTACAGGAACGATAGGTTGAAGAGGACCGTGCTCAAACGAGCTTACAAGCTATAGGAGGTGGGGTATAAAACACATTAGGACAAGAAATAGCAATCAAATAAGGTGGGAGTGAAGCAGAGCTGGAGGAGAGAGTAAAGTGCTGCCCTACAGGAGAGAGCAAGAGACAGGTATGTGAGGTAGAGGTTACTCTGAAAGGCCATAAGCTTTCCTAAAGAGATGGGTTTTAAGGCACTTCTTAAACTATTGAAGACTAGGCGAGAGTCTGATGGTGGTAGGCAGGCTATTCCATTGGAAGGGAGCCGCCCATGAGAAGCCCTGCAAGCGTGAGTTGGCCGTACGGGTGCGAGCAACTGACAGGAGAAAGTCACGGCAGAGCGGAGAGCCTGACAAGGGGCATACCTATGGATCTGTGAAGAGATATAAGAGGGGCTAGAATTGTTCAGTGCTTCATAGGTATGGGTTAGCACTTTGAATTGGCTCCTATAGGATACAGAAAGCCAATGTAAGGACTGACAGAGGGGTGAGGTGAGAGAACCGACAAGAGAGGTAAATCAGTCTGGCAGCATTCATTACAGACTGTAGCGGGGCAATTCGGCAATTGAGAGAGGGTTACAATAATCCATGCAGAAAATTACTAGAGCATGGACAAGCTCCTTGGTAGCATCTTGTGTAAGAATGGGGCGAATGCCGGCTATGTTTTTAAGATGGAATCTACAGGATTTGGCAACAAACTGGATGTGAGGCTCAAAAGTGAGGCCAGAATCAACTATGGTGCCAAGACAGCACGCGTGCAAGGATGGACTTATGTAGATACCACTAACTAGAAAGGAAAGCATAAGAGGAGGATCAGTATGGGGGAGGAGGAAAGACAAGGAGCTCAGTTTTAGAGAGATTGAGTTTCAGAAAACGAGAGGACATCCAGTCAGAGATGGAAGAAAAGCAAGCAGACACACATTGCAGGACGGCAGGGGAGAGGTCAGAGGAGGAGAGAGATATCTGGGTGTCATCAGCGTACAGGTGGTAGTGGAATCCAAATGAGGTAATAAGATTGCCAAGAGAGGCAGTATAAAGAGTAAATATAAGGGGACCAAGGACAGAGCCTGGGGGACTCCAACCTAGACAGGACGAGGGGAGGAGGTCTCATTAGAAAAGGAGATACTAAATGAGCGTTGGAAGAGATAAGAGGAAAACGACGAGAGGATAGACTCACAGAGACCGAGTGATTGAAGAGTTTGTAGAAGGAGAGCATGATCAACAATGTCAAAGGAAGCAGAGAGGTCAAGAAGAATTAGTATGGGAGAGGTCAAGAAGAATTAGTATGGAGTAGTGGCCTTTGGATTTAGCTGTGATTAGGTCGTTAGTAATTTTGATAAGAGCAGTCTCAGTAGAGTGGAGAGGGCAGAAGCCAGATTGAAGAGGGTCAAGGAGAGAGTTGGAATTGAGGAAGTGAGACACACGGGTTATGACAAGTATTTCCAGAAGCTTTAAGGAAAAAGGGAGCAAGGATATGGGACGATAGTTAGAGAGGGAGGACGGGTCAAGAGATGTTTTTTCAGGATTGGTACTACAGTGGCATGTTTAAGGTCAGCAGGGACAATGCCAGAAGAAAGAGAGAGCAGTTGAAGATGTGTGTTAAGGAAGGCAAAAGACAAGGGGAGAGAGATCTGATATGGTGAGATGGGACAGGATCGAGCAGGAAATTGGTGGGGTGAGAGGAAAAGAGAAGCGCAGCCACCTCTTGTTCACTGGCAGGGGAGAAAGTCTGAAGGGTAGAAAAGGCATGATCTACGTGTGGTTGAGAAAGAGAACGGCAAGGTGGGGAGAATTCTATCCTTAGCTGTTCAATCTTGTCAGTAAAGTAGCATGCAAAGCTATTGGCTGTAAGGTTAGTTTAGGGGCTGGCCACAGCAGCGCGAAGAAGAGAGTTAAAGGTGTCAAAGAGACACCTGGGATTGAGCAAGCATGAATAAGAGAGGAAAAGTATGACTGTTTGGCGAGGGCAAAGGCTGCGCTATATGAACACAATATGGATCTATAATGGAGATAGTTTTCCTGGATGCAAGACTTCCTCCAGGAGAGTTCAGCACGACGGGAGCATCTTTGCAGATAGCGTGTTGATTTAGTATGCCAGGGTTGGGGGGGTGTCCTCCTCGAGGTGCATGTTTGGAATGGGGCTGCAGCGTTCAAGGCAGAGGTGAGGGTAGTGTTATATGTGGAGATGGCCAGTGAGGGAAAGGAGAGGTAAGGGATGGATAGCAGTTGTGAATCAATATCAGCTGGCAGCTGCTGGAGGTTCCTCCTGAGTTAAGGGGTTTAGGCTGATATTGTTGGGTGAGGGGGTACTTGAGAGCAATGATGATACCTCTGCTTAGGCTTTTCTGCAGTGCTTGGTTGCTTGTTAGTACTGGGTGTTGCTAATCAATGCTGTTATTTGGGGTCCAGTCTCTGCTTATATAAATAATCATTTAGGTTTAAAATTCACAGTTAATTTTAATGAGTCTATGATCCATTTTCT
This sequence comes from Pelobates cultripes, assembly GCA_933207985.1. NCBI lineage: Eukaryota > Metazoa > Chordata > Amphibia > Anura > Pelobatidae > Pelobates > Pelobates cultripes. The sequence goes on from OW240912.1 coordinate 146,934,526, forward strand.
ACACGTAACATTTGGACATCCAAAGTATCATATAGGGACTGCACACATATGAAATAACACAATGACAATAGTATACTGGAGCACCAGTTCCAGAGGATTGGCAAATCTCTAAATAATAACTAAAAGAAAGTAAGTAGATTTCAGGTCTTTCAGTTAAAATAAAGATGTAAATTCATTGTAGGAGGCTTTTCATCTTAAATAAAGAGCATTACATTTATATGTGTGTGTATGTATATATAGATATGTATATCTACCAAATAAGTTGTGGTGGGGAAAAGGTGTGGATGGAAACCCCTTCCATCTGAAATAAGTGATTAGTTAAGGCAATGTTAAACACAAATACACACACCAGGTAAGCTGTGGCGAAACCGACCTCGCCACTGGGCATTGGAGAAGACTGATTGCCAGCCTCCTGCCATGTGACTATGGCCCCTGGGATGTATTATTATTATTATTGCCATTTATATAGCGCCAACAGATTCCGTAGCGCTTTACAATATTTTGAGGGGATGTAACAATAAATAGGACAATTACAAGAAAACTTACAGGAACAATAGGTTGAAGAGGACCCTGCTCAAACGAGCTTACAGACTATAGGAGGTAGGGTATTAGAAACATTAGGACATGGAATATCAAGTAGGAGTGAAGCAGAGCTGGAGGAGAGAGCAAAGCACTGTCCCATAGGAGAGAGCAGGAGACAGGTATGTAAGGTAGAGATTACTCTGGGAGGCCATAAGCTTTCCTGAAGAGATGGGTTTTAAGGCCTTTCTTAAATGATTGAAGACTAGGGGAGAGTCTGATGGCAGTAGGCAAGCTATTCCATAGGAGAGGAGCCGCCCGCGAGAGGTCCTGCAAGCGCGAGTTGGCCGTACGGGTGCGAGCAGCGGTCAGGAGGTGGTCACGGGCAGAGCGGAGGGTACGAGGAGGGGCATATCTATGGATTAGTGAAGAGATATAAGTGGGGCTAGAATTGTTCAGTGCTTTAAATGTATGGGTTAGCACTTTGAATTGACTCCTATAGCATACAGGGAGCCAATGTAAGGACCGGCAGAGGGGTGAGGTGTGAGAGGACCGACTAGAGAGGAAAATCAGTCTAGCCGCAGCATTCATTACAGACTGTAGCGAGGCAATACGGCTTTTGGGGAGACCAATCAGGAGAGGGTTACAGTAATCCATGCGGGAAATTACTAGAACATGGACAAGCTCCTTGGTAGCATCTTGCGTAAGAAAGGGGCGAATGCGGGCTATGTTTTTGAGTTGGAACCTACAGGACTTGGCAACAAACTGGATGTGAGACTCAAAGGTGAGACCAGAGTCAAGTATGACGCCAAGACAGCGCGCTTGCAGGGATGGACTTATGTGGATATCACTGACTTGAAGGGAGAGCGAGAGAGGAGGATCAGTATTAGGAGGAGGAAAGACAAGGAGTTCAGTTTTAGAGTGGTTAAGTTTCAGAAAGCGTGAGGACATCCAGTCAGAGATGGAAGAAAGGCAAGCAGTGACACGTTGCAGGACGGCAGGGGAGAGGTCCGGGGCGGAGAGGTATATCTGAGTGTCATCAGCGTACAGGTGGTAGTGGAATCCAAAAGAGGCAATAAGTTTACCAAGAGAGGCAGTATAAAGAGAAAATAGAAGGGGACCAAGGACAGACCCTTGGGAAACTCCAACTAGGACAGAACGAGGGGAGGAGGTGTTATTGGAAAAGGAGACACTGAATGAGCGTTGGGAGAGATAGGAGGAACACCAAGAGAGGACAGAGTCACAGAGACCGAGCGATTGAAGAGTTTGAAGGAGGAGAGCATGATCAACGGTGTCAAAGGCAGCAGAGAGGTCAAGGAGAATTAATATGGAGTAGTGACCTTTGGATTTAGCGGAGATTAGGTCATTAGTCACTTTGATAAGAGCAGTCTCAGTAGAGTGGAGAGGGCGGAAGCCAGACTGAAGAGGGTCAAGGAGAGAGTTGGAATTAAGGAAGCGGGACACATGGGTAAAGACAAGTCTTTCCAAAAGCTTTGATGAGAAAGGGAGCAGGGATATGGGACGATAGTTAGAAGGGGAGGATGGGTCAAGAGATAGTTTTTTCAGGATAGGTATTACAGTGGCATGTTTAAGGTCAGCAGGAACAGTGCCAGAAGAGAGAGAGCAGTTAAAGATGTGTGTTAGGGTAGGCACAAGACAAGGGGAGAGAGATCTGATGAGGTGAGATGGGACAGGATCGAGCGGGCAAGTGGTGGGGCGAGAGGAATGGAGAAGCGCAGCCACCTCTTGTTCAGTAGCCGGGTAGAAAGTCTGGAGGGTAGGGAAAGCAAGATTTACATGTGGTTGAGAAAGAGAACGGCAAGGAGGGGAGAATTGTTTCCTTAGCTGTTCAATCTTGTCGGTAAAGTACCATGCAAAGCTATCAGCTGTAAGGTTAGTTTGGGGGGTGGCCACAGCAGGGCGGAGAAGGGAATTAAAGGTGTCAAAGAGACGTCTGGGATTGCGGGAGCATGAAATAATGAGAGAGGAAAAGTATGACTGTTTGGCGAGAGCGAGGGCTGAGCAACATGAATCTATAATCGAGAAAGTCTGCCTGGGTGCGGGACTTTCTCCAGGAGCGTTCAGCACAACGGGAGCAGCTCTGCAGATAGCGTGTTGATTTATTATGCCATTGCCCTTTAAAGACATGATTTGGGCATAATGGATTTGTGTTGTGCTGCTGCTGGCCCTTTAAGAACCATCTGGGGAAATACTGTTGAGTTACTGGGTGGCCACCATTTCATGTATCAGAGGCACATGGTGAGAACAATGGATGAAGCACATGGTGAGAACAATGGATGGTGGCCATTTTAACTCACAGACACTGTTTGGACTTTTCAGCACACAGTGCCATCACGCCGGTATTTGGTGCACAGAGACATCGTGCAGTGGTTTTGGACTATACAACAGGGGACACATTATACAGTAATTGTTTTTCATTTAGCCTGCATATGTTCTGTGGAATCTGCATTAAACTGTATCTTCCAAAGTACTGAACGGATCTTGGTGAATTTTGGATATGTGGTTCACCCAGATCCCCCGGTTCCAAGGATATACTAATTTTTATGGGGTTATTGCATGTTTTGGGGTCCCTGAGATGTGTTTTATAATAGTGTATTTCTCTGCCTGTGATAATTAGATTAACCATTGTGTTCAGTAATCATATCACAGGCAGAGGGGGGGGATTTTGTGTGGGAGTGTCTGTGTGTATTGTACGGATTGATTGGTTGTATTTCAAAACCCTGTGGGCAGTACTATGTTTGTGGATTGTGAATAAAAGAGGCTGTATGTGCCAGTCCAGTCAGTTCTGCTTGACCTCAAAACGAAGTGTTGTTATTGGGGAATTGGGGGAATTGGATTGTATGCTGATTGCCAGGAGTGTAAGCTGATTGTATGCTTTTCCTGTTCAGCTGCTTACAGCATTCATATGCTTGAGAGCATTCCTATGCTTCTCCGGTTCGGTGGTTGTGGTGTCTGCTGCAGTGCTTGAAGTCCTCAGGAAGCGCTAGGAGCATCCTTCAACGGAGGTACCAAGTCGGGGTGCCAGGTGATCCGTTACACAAGCCATAAGACTTGCTTTTACCACAGAAATCTCACTTTAACTGCGCTTTCACTATTACAAGGGATTCTGGGTAGGAGTATGCAAATGAGCTCAACAAAGAACCACATTTTTGCCTCATAATTCCACTTTTTACATGTATTCCTTGGAGTATCTGTCTGCTGCATACAACAGATTTGAAACAACTCAGGAAGAGGTGCAGTGCCAGTGAACAACTCATGGACAGCTGTTTCATTGTTATTTCAACTCATCAGCATGAGATAGGATGCTGGCTTGCTATGGAGGCTTGGCATTACTTGTTACATGTACTTATATCTATAATTTAGATAGATACTGTATGTATGTGTATATATATACACACACAAATAAATCTGCACTTTTTGGATACACTTCATAAAAGTTGAAGCACTTTAGGGGTCTGGAGTGTCCCTTTAAGTTATATATTATAAGATCACTGCTAGATTGAGTAGGATTAAGATGAAAGGTTACACCATCGGAACATGAACGGAACCCAGAACTGACCAGGCGCCAAATGGAATTACTGGACAGAACCCTTTATAAACAGACAGAGGGAAGGATAAACTATCCTCCTTGAAGAAGACCGTAAGTTTGAAAAGCATTGTGCTTTTTATTGATTGTGGACTTTGATTTGCTGTTAGATGCTGCTATTTCCTGTATTTTCACTTGATTTTTAAGTAAATTGAATTCAATATACTTCAAGTCTCCCTACTAAGTTTGTGGAAGGAGTTACATGATTGAAAATTACATCAAAAGCAGCTTTATCATTGATAAGCCAACATAGCCAGAGCCTGCTGTATGTAGCTCTAGGAAGTGTGAGTGACACATAACCTCTGCTTTTTAATTTTTGATAAAACAGTATTATGCTATATGAGCTTTTCTGTTTTGCAGATTAATCAGAGATGTATCCTCATGATTTTCCTGTAAATAAGTATATCTCACTGTGTGTTGGTGATTATTATTGTGTGCACTGCATTTTGTACAATTTGTGATTTAAAAAAAAAAAAATTGACACAGAGCTCCGTCCCAGAATCCCCAAAAACGTTTTAAATACGGAAAACAGAATCCAAAACACGCTGAGCGACAACCACCCTCACTCAGAAGACATTATGGGGCGAAAAAACAGGAAACCTCGTCTTCCAGAGGCTCCAAAAATGCAGGATATCAGACTATCCTTTGAGAGGCCTAGACCGCGGGGCCCAGCCAAAATGGCGCCCGACCTGCCTAGCGAGGATGAGGCCCCAGAGAACTACCAGGAGGAGGAGGAAGCCCCGGCCTCACAGTCGGAGGGGACCCCCTCTAACGAGTCAGAGTCAGATGAAGACTCCTCGCCAGCAACAAAGAGAGACATTAAAAATCTCCTGCTGGATATGCGACGTGTGTGGAAAGCTGACCTCTTAGACACACGCACGGAAATAGGGACCCTCAAACAACGGGTCACAGAGATCGAGACAAAAGAAGTAGCCAGGGACCAGAAAGTGCATGACAACCACAACAATCTGCAAGTATTAACAGAGCAAGTACAGAAACTCACCAAGTCAATGTTAGTGATGGAGTCCAGGCACAGAAGGAGGAATATCTGCCTCCGCGGCATCCCAGAGCACATCGACGGCGATGCAGCAATGCCCTTCCTCCGACGCTTCATAGCCTCGCTGGGCATAGGAGGCAACACAGGCTCAGAGACACTAACATCAGCATTCCGGGTCCGCAAAGCCGCAGCTGCCCCAACAGACGCACCAAGAGACATAATTGCCGCGACCAAAGACATTGCAATCCGGTCTGCGATTATGGCCAAATCGAGAGAGCTGGGAACCATACACTTCGAAGGTTATGACATAGCCATATACGGGGACCTCCCTTTTGCCGTCCTCGCAGTCAAGAGACAGTTAACACCGGTGGCCAGACAGCTGAGAGAGGAGCTGATCAGATATCGGTGGGGGGTGGATGGCTCCCTGCAAGTAGCACAAGGAAACGACATACTCATCCTCTCATCTCCTGAGAACAAAGAGACTTTCCTCCAATGACTGAAATTGAACACAACAATCCCAGTGGAAGTCCAGAAGTCAAGAACAGATACACAGGGACCCAACAGAGTTCACCCATTAAACCCCCAGGCCCGACTCCTAGCTAAACCACGCCACCTGGAGACACACCACACTCATAGAGGCCCTCTGAGGTTACCTTACCAGTAACTAGAAGTGAGACACACAATAGTTGCCCACACTTCATAAATACGTACCCATTTGATGCCTGGTAAGCAGTAGCTAAACCCTCTCAACGACCTATGACACAGAGCCAACTTCCCATGATACATGCAGATACAAGCAGAGACCGAACAAGGGGTACTCCTTTTTTCTACCCATATAGCTTAATATGAACAACACCACACAGCGATCCAAATGTCAGCCACTAGTGCACATGTTGTCCTATCATCGTTTCAACTTATTAGAGATGCTATGTAAACTTTATAACTTTTCATATTATGTACCAGATGTATTTTACATTGTGAAATAAAATAAAAAAAATAAAAAAATAAAAAAAAATATATATATTATTTGCGAATCTTTTATACATATAGATAATCTCCATAGATATAATGAAATACAAATTTTGTATGGAACGTAAACACATATATAGTGTGTATTTTACCATGGTCTTATTATATACTGCCACCCACTGGTTGCATATTTAATTGCATGTTACATTAAAAGGACATTGCCGGTACCAACATCATTTTTATGCATTTGATAGCTTTTGACTTGTGTTTTACCAGTATTTTGCATCCTCTGTTTTGCAAATAAATAAATAAATAAAGTTTTGCAAGATTCAGTATTTTAACCCTACGCGCCTCCCAATGCCTCTACTATGCAGCTAGTTCATCCAAGCTCCCCTTTCACCCTTTCAAATCTGCAGTGTTTTGTTTTTTTCATTGAGACCAGGGGATTATCCCTGCCCACAGTTCTACTAATTATATAGGATGAGTGTGACTGCACAATAAATTTATAACATTGATCAAATGATAATAATTGATGAGCTAGAGCCTTTGTGCATGCTTTATGCAAATTCTGACATTCTAATAAAAGTGAATACTAAAAAAGACTAGAGCACATTATATTCAGATTTTGTTAGATCATTAATTGAATTTCATGAGATAAAAGAAAAAAAAATAGTATGCATGCTTGATTTTCTTTTTATTCATTTCTAATATAGTTGATTTGCATGTTAGACTTCCCTTAGTTGTGTTTTTTAATTGTTAATAAAGACATTACAACAGTGCATTGGGTTCTTTTTGAAATAATGTTACTTAGTGGAGGCAAGATTTGTTGGAAAATGAAAAAGGAAGATGACCCAATCTCTCTAAGATAAGGATCAGACATCAGACTCATGTTAGATGCCATATGCAGAATCGAGAAAACTCAAACAGTTTGTTCCAATCTCTTCATAATATTATATAACATGCATCATTCCTTACACAATTAAAGGACCACTATAGTGCCAGGAAAACATACTTGTTTTCCTGGCACTATAGTGCCCTGAGGGTGCCCCCACCCTCAGGGTCCCCCTCCCGCCGGGCTGGATGGAGAGGAAGGGGTTAAACTTGCCTCTTTTTCCATCGCCGGGCGGGAAGCTCTCCTCCTCCTCTTCGGCTGAATGCAATGCTTTCCTATGGATTTTCACAGTGAGAAACGCGGAAGCCCTCTAGCGGCTGTCAATGAGACAGCCACTAGAGGCTGGATTAAGCCCAGGGACGTATTAGCCGCGAGGCAAACAAGGCATTTGCCTTGGGCGGCATTTTTCAAGGGGCGGCGAAACGCCGCCCCCCAAATGCCCAGGGCAAATGCCTAGTTAGCCTTGCGGCTAACAGACATCCCGAGCGGGCGGGCGGCGCTGGCAGGCGGGCGGCTGGCGAGGGAGCATTTGCTCTGAGCTGTCTGCTCAGCTCCCTCGCGCACCGCAGAGTGAGGCTGGGAGCCGGAAGATGACATCATCTTCCGGTTCCCAGCCTCACTCTGCAGCCGGCGCGCGAGGGAGCTGAGCAGTCAGCTCATAGGAAGTGCTCCCTCGCCAGCCGCCCGCCTGCCAGCGCCGCCCTGCCCGACCTGCAGCCACTGGACCACCAGGGAGAGAGAGACCTCCCCCCCCCAGCACTCCCAAAGGTAAGGAGGTTGGGGGGGGGATTTAAATTTAAAAAAAAAAGTTAATGTGTGTGTGTGTGACTGTGTGTGTGTTTGTGTCTGTGTGTGTTTGTGTCTGACTGTGTGTTTGTGTCTGACTGTGTGTGTGTATGTGTCTGACTGTGTGTATGTGTCTGACTGTGTGTGTGTGTGACTGTGTTTGTGTCTGACTGTGTGTGTGTGTGTGTGTGTATGTGTCTGACTGTGTGTGTGTGTGACTGTGTTTGTGTGTGTTGTGTCTGACTGTGTTTGTGTGTTTGTGAGTGTGTGTGTGTCTGACTGTGTGTGTCTGACTGTGTGTGTGTTTGTGTCTGTGTGTGTTTGTGTCTGTGTGTGTGTTTTGTGTCTGACTGTGTGTTTGTGTCTGACTGTGTGTGTGTATGTGTCTGACTGTGTGTGTGTGTGTGTGTGACTGTTTGTGTGTGTGTGTGTGTATGTGTCTGACTGTGTGTGTGTGTATGTGTCTGACTGTGTGTGTGTGTGTGTGTGTGTGTGACTGTGTTTGTGTCTGACTGTGTTTGTGTGTTTGTGTGTGTGTGTGTGTGTCTGACTGTGTGTGTTTTTGTGTCTGTGTGTGTGTCTGTGTCTGACTGTGTGTGTGTTGTGTCTGACTGTGACTGTGTTGTGAGTGTGTGTGTGTCTGACTGTGTGTGTGTGTCTGACTCTGTGTGTGTCTGTGTCTGACTGTGTGTGTGTTTGTGTCTGACTGTGTGTGTGTGTGTGTGTGTCTGTGTCTGACTGTGTTTGTGTGTTTGTGATGTGTCTGTGTATGTGTGTGTGTGTTTGTGTCTGACTGTGTGTGTGTGTACTGTGTATTTAGAAGGTGGGGCGGGGGGAAGGGTTGGGTGGGGGTGGCGCGGGGGGAGGGGGGGTGCCTGAGTTTTGTCCTGCCTAGGGCAGCACAAAACCAATATACACCACTGATTAAGCCTAACATAAACATAGCAGTTTCTCTGAAACTGCTATGTTTATAGAAAAAAGAGTTAACCCTAGATGGACCAGGCACCCAGACCACCTCATTAAGCTGAAGTGGTCTGGGTGCCTAGAGTGGTCCTTTAAGTCACAATTAAAAACCTGACCTTGCAGCTTTCCGTATATCATAATTACATCACTTTGTATTATATAAAAATGTCAGTTTTGATATAAAACATTTTACCTCTGTTTGAGCAGTATGATTTAAATTGTACATGTTTTTTTCTTATTACCTTTCGTTACACTGAAGTGTGACAATCCTGTTTCCTTCTTCTCCTGCGATTTGGTGTCTTTAGTTTTGGGTGGTGCAGCTTTTGCTTTAGAGGTGCCCTCCTTTGATTTTATTGTAATCTCTTTTTCTTGTGAGGTTTTCACTTTTTTCTTTTTTAGCTCCTTATTTCCTAGAGGATTAGTGGAAATTCAAAAAGTGAGCAGAAAGGCACACAGACCTGTTCCCCATTGCACGGTCCATTTCTCATTTTAAGGCCCCGGGAATGTGGAAATTAATATTTAAGTGTTTAACTCACAATCAGGGCTCGGTTAAAAGCCCATTGGGCCTAATGCTGACAATTATGATGGGCCTAATTACAGAATTTTATCTGCAAAAAACACAAAAACAATTATACCTCCCAAGCGTCATGTATCTGGTGGAGGTGGTTCTGGAGGGAAACTCACTCAGCTATCAGAAAACACATACACTATGCTAAACTTTTCATCTTCCAAGTAAATCCATATCCCCTTAACAGCAGTGTCCGGTGAAGCAGGATTTCAGTGGATGGGGTAAAAGGGTGGGCCTCTGATGTGATCACATAACCAGAACTGCCCAAAGAGACAAACGCGCCCAAAAAGGGGGCCTGTCTGCACTAAGAATTAGATGGTCAGCCTGGTGTTAATGCACTTCAGGCTGCCTGCCAATCATGCAGGATGACCAAACAAGGGCATGCTGTGCAGACAGCACCCTGAGTGTGGCATAAATGTGTCTAATGATGTGCTAGAAGGTCCACTCCTCTCCTAACCTTCTTCTTAGCAGTAAGAAGCTTCTGTTATACAGCCTGGGACAGAGAAAAAGTGTATATAGTGAGTGTAGAAGAAATGGAACATGCCACAGTGTGAGAGAGACTGAAGCAGCAAGAGCATTTGCATAGTGCGCAATTTCATTGTCAGCCAGTCCACACCAGTTTTGCTCCCCAACATCCTTCTTAAGTTTCCATATGTAAGCAAGAGCATGTGAAGAATAGTAAAATAGGCATGGGCATGAAGCTGCAGCTCCATCAGTCCTTATGTTAATCCAGCTCTACCCACAATTAACTAATATTCACGGATAAATAGACTCCTACTTCAATCACCCATTAAGGTGTTAAATACCAGAGAGACATCCAGTTATTCTCCCATTATCCACTCCGATTTATTTAAATAACAATGAGATAGCCATTGGGGAAGTTCTCCAACTATTAACATGCAGGAGGTACATATTGGTTATCTACAATTGGTTGGAAGTGATAAATAAAATAATTGCTTGACATAGACTACAACATAAACTGTTGCGATCATAGTCTGCATGAGTTAATATTAAACTCAACTGTGTGGTTTACATTCATTCTTGCATGACTCTTTAGCATTTAGCTTTACCTATGTTTCTGCCCACTTGTACCCTGTACAACCTTGTGTTGTTGCTTTATTCATTTCTTACCTTGGGGTGGTTCTTCTGAATGTGCTTCTTTTTTGGTTTTGGATTTCTTATTTTTAGTGTTAATTTCAGGCTTTGATTCATTAAGTTCCAATTTCTTCTTTGATGTCTAGCATCCATCCATGTCTGAGGAATGATAAAATACTTTATTTCTGGAACACAAACTATTAAATATCACCTATTATTTTTTTTAAACCTATCTGCCATTATCTATTATCCCTACACAGTTTAGAAGACAGTCAAGTAATACAAAAAAAAAAAAAAAAATACCATTAGGTTATCTTCTTAGATTTCATAAATAACAATAAAATAATAAATAACTTTGTTGCAAAGAATACAGAATATTTTTTTTCTACCATTAATAACCATCAAACCACTTAAGAATGCATGATTATTAATTCAAATCTTTACTTATATTATCTATTATTGTTTATTCATATGTCACAATCCAAATCTTAGCCAGTCTACAAACAAAATATGTATTAAGTTGATGATCATCTAGACCTCCAATATTTTACATACTCACATGCTGTGTTTGTTATAGTGTTTACAGTGAACATGCCAAGTCAGCCTATTTTTTTATTATGAATTACTATAACATATTGACGAGATCTTTTCCATAAATCATGTAATTTGCATTGTATCATCAACTCTGTATGAATACTTTCATACTGCTTCACTTCTGAGCCTAAGCATTATTGTCTCGTGTTACACTTTCAGGTCACCTATCTATTTTAGTTTCCTAGCACTGTTTATTAAATTTTCCTGCCTTTTTAGTCCCTAAACCTCATGTATTGTATACCATTTTGCTTCTCTATCACACTTTGTATAAAGGGATGACATAGTTAGTATTTCTGAAGTGTGTAGGCTGTAAAACATGACGGTTAATTATAGTAATAATGCTGAGAAAAACAATGGTAATTGTAAAAAAAAAAAAAAATTAAAGCTTAAATTAAAGTGAAGTGGTATATAATGACATGAGTGGTTATGCAGAACTCTGTATGGGAAATACCAGAGACAATCCATTAACAAAAGAAGTATGCCATAAACCCTGAAACATTAACACGGATTATGAAAATAAATTACTACAATCAAACAAAGCAACATACATGACACAGCCTTTAATGATTGGAGATTCAACTTCACCCCCTGTGAAACTTCCACATTAAAAATTCTGGCAAACAAGTGGCAGACTCTCGGTGACTTAATGAGAACTGGTTTTAGTCAAACTTCCTAAAAACAACTAGGTAGCTTAAGTCTGATTAGTTCTTATATATGTAAAATACAAACATTCCAACAAAGCTTGGATCTACTTGGATATAAAAAAGATACATTTGACATGAGTTAAAGTGCAGAGAATAGATGTTAGCAGGATTTTTTTTTTCCTAAATTAGGCAAAAGTAATAAATGGAATACCTGTACTGATTTCAATTTAATGTATGTATTAATAACCTTGCAATGGGCATTGGAAGTAAAATGGCAGTGTTCTTAATCAATGGAAATCTAGGCAAGGTAATGTAGTCTGAACAGGATATTATTTCACTACAGAGGGATTTATATAAATTAGGGCAATGGTCAAGCAAGGAGCAGGTGAGATTCAGTATAGAAAAAAAATGATGTATATAACATGGGGCAATGGGTCACGTTAGGGATATTTTTTTAAATGAAGACTTATTATTATAGAAAACAGTCTAGGCAAAGTGTAAGGGTAACCAATATTTTACCTTTTTATAAATCAATGGTAAACCCCACTTAGAATGTGTTGGTAAAGAAGAATAGTGTGGTATTAAGGAGGGGATATAATAACTATACAAATATTTATAGGGACAGTAGGTAAAGGGAGCAAGGTGGTTAGTTTCGGGCTTTATATTCCTTTATGCTATTTGCCTCTTCTTCACACCAAGAAGCACCACAGCAGGACTTGTCCCTAAGGAGTACTTCCATAGCAAGTAGGTTATAAGCAGGATCACTCTGAACAGTGAATATATTATAACTATAGTCAACTCATATCTAGCAGAATGCCCCAACCTCTTTAAAACTCTTCTTATGGGTAGCCATAAAAGCAACAGAGGTTACGTAAAGGCCTTATCAAAAAGAGCCCATCATCTCTGGATAGAAGGCTAGCCCAAACCTCTACACGTCACACAATTTTTCCATCTAAGTCGTGAGGGAATGACGGTGTGACCTGTTCATTAGCATGACTGTTCAAATAAGAATAGGTAATCAATTGATACTTTAAATAAATTCGATTTGGTCTATATAAGTTGAAAACAGCTCTTTACATTTTGTTTGTAATGTTTGTTTCATCAGATTAAATGAGTATCTTTAAAAGGTATTGGTTTTTTTTTTCTGCAAAGTAGGCTAGTCAGTGTTACAAGAGTTACTATATATAAATATAATAAAATGAGAAGTCTGGTTGCCAAGTTGAAATCAAGTAGGATATTTGTTTTTCCATTTTACAGCACTTTTAGTAATCACAGAAATTAGGGGTTTTATTACCTTTGGCGCAAAAGCTGAAACCCAGACATCTGAAAGTTTAAACTTGTTGGACTTGAGGTTTTGTTTCAACCTCTGTAACCTTATAAAACTTTAATGAAGAGTAACAGTGGCACTGCCAATATTTTACTACACGTCCTATGATGACCATGCATCCAAAAATAGGATAAAAATAAGTTATATGTGTGATATATGTGTAAGTGTGTGTGTGTTCCTTTGAGGTAGTAGCAGTAGTAGTTAGGGTGAAAGCACTGCATTTCTTCCTTCTGGTACGTACTTAAAGGCAGCCACTTCAGTGATTAAGAAAATAAACAAATAAACTTGTGCAACAGACACATCACTGACCATGTGCATCTGCCTCACCACACCAGTGTGCATTGTTATGTATTACAGAGAAGCTTTCTCACTAATTGCAAATGATCTGTTACTAATAATATGGTAGTACATGGTACCTAAATGCAAAATAATACACTTACACGGTTATTCACTAGATTCTAATCTGTAGCAAATTGAAATCTGAATGACAATTTTAGGTATACATTGATGCTTTGGGGAAATTCAGCTATAGTCGGTGCTTAGATATTTCAGCCTTCATTTTGTCATTCAAATTTCAATTTGCTACAATTTAAATTGTATTGAATATTAATGCTAATTACAAACAATACAGACAAATTAGGCAAAATAAAATGGGGTAATTTTAATAATTGGACTTACCCATAAGACAGAAAAGGATGTGCATTAAAGAAAATTTAGAAAGAGAATTTTAACCAAGTAGTAAACATGTAGTTAACGCTGATAAAAGAAAAATGATTGCCACAATTTTTATTTTAAAAAAGAATGAAAACTCCATTTAATATACATCATACGAGTACATGGGAGTATATAGTAAACACTGACACACAATCTAGTTTTCGTTATTTAATTGTGCTAATGTAGATGACTTATTTCTCCTCTTATTTCCCACTACTTAGATGAAAACAAAAACTAATTAGTCAAATGTATATTTTCTAATCTGTTCTACCTACCTTTCTAATGTGGTGGTCATACAAAAAAAACATTGTATTTAATGAAGTAAACAATATTCCTAAAATAGTAATAAGAATCTATGGGGAAAAAAATCATCAAATTTGAAAAAATCATAAAAATGTACTACATGTGAAAAAAATAAGTGTGTCTTAAAAATATATCGGAAAATACATAATATTTGAGAAATGGTGTATAAAAAGGCACAGAGATCATAATTTACATGTAATAGACTGAAAAAAATCTGTATGTATATATGTATATTTATTTAGGCACAATGTGTATGTAACTACAGTTATAGATAACTGTTTGAAATTGTTGGTTTTTAAAAATCGTTTTATATCATAATAAATAAGTGCTCTTCTACCTCATCGCTCATCATCTTTTTCTCCAGGGGACAGCTATATATTAATCAATAATATAGTTCACATATGTTCAGCCAGGGATATTTATTACATTTATAGCTTAATATTATCTAAAAATATATTTTCATATTATTATAACTACTAGTGCTAAATGCAACAAATTTTGTAACTAGTCATATAATTATTATAATATTTAGAATGGTTAGTTTGTATCAACATCTCTATATTTTTTTTTTACCCGTTTATGCCTTTCATAACATACACTTTACCATTCCTTACATAACATACATTTTATTTTACAATTTAGTTTAGTTTACATCTAACTAAATATAGCCCCTCGCTTTAGCTTCTCACCTTATTGCTGGCCATGATTGTTTTGTTGTGGATCCTTTGGCACCTAATACAGAGCTGTCTTACATTAAGGGTTACACAGTAACAAAGATTACGGAGTCTTGCCTCCTTAGTGGTGAATGCACAAATATGCTAATTACAGATTATCCTTGGTAACTAATCTTCCTGTTACCATCTGTCACTGGAATAGGGATTGAAATACACTTTCAAAATCCCAAACAAAGTGGCCAAAGAGAGAGCAAAAATTCCATCAGAATTTTTGTGACCCCTTGAATAACCATTGAGTCTCCACGACACACATATGAATGAACACACAAACACTCCTTGACACACAGATACATATTTAGACACTCATTCCCAGATACACATTATTATTATTGCCATTTATATAGCGCCAACAGATTCTGCAGCGCTTTACTATATTATGAGAGGGAGGATTGAACTATAAATAGGAAAATTACAAGAAAACTTACAGGAACATAACACAAATATGCACTTGCCCTACACACATACACATTGTCCCACTCAAACACAGATTCACACTTCCACACAGAAGCAAACTGTCAAACACACACACACACTGACACACATAGTTACACACTGACAAACACACACACAGACACAGAAGTATTTAAATCCAGTTTATTTAAACCAACCTTCTAAACCTTTTTTTGCTACTTGGAATCGGGCAGAGCTGCAGGCTGGAGGCTATGGGTTGTTCCTTCCCTCCTGCATGTGTCTCACACTGGGTGTAAATAACTTGACAAGCACATAGTCGCCTTTTCGGCATATCCAGCATAACCTTAATACCCATTCCCATTAAAGTGCAGACTACAATTAACGTTGGAAAATATTTGTCCACAGGTTTATTAAAAACACATTAAAATAAACATAAGGTCATTGCTATATACTGTCACCTTCCTACACACTGTTCCACCCCTTCCAGCCCACAGGTAAGAGGCAGGGAGGGTGGTTAAGCCCAATTTAATTTAAACAACTCACTCCCTAGCACATATCCAACACTACATGCACTACCACACATACACTACTACATGCACATACACTACACATACACTGCATCCACTAGACACATTGCATCCACCACACAAACACAGACACTGCATCCACTATACACATACACATAATGAATAAAATACACTCTGCATACAATACAAATGACATCCACGACATGGAAGAAAATACATGAAAGGAAGGGGAACAGAAACATGGATGGTAGGGGGGGTGGCAAAAAAGACAGATTCTTCGATCCATGGTGTAGATGCGAGCTGAACAGACAGTGCAGCTACATCTAAGGTGTGACTTTTTACTTACCTGGATTAATGTAGCATGTGTGTATATATATATATATATATATATATATATATATACACATACATACATATACATATATATATATATATATATATATATATATATACACACACACACCCACGTTTTATAACCTCCCCCCTACTTTTGTCCCTGGCCTACCATGTGCCCCCCCCCTAAAAATTAATCAGAGAGACGCCACTGCCAGTATATAACAATGTAGCCACTTTTTAGGCAGAACACTTAATCCACTAAATATCCATGTATCAACATGTTCATAGAAACCAGACATCATAGCAAAAAAATCAATCCAAACCAAAAAGAAAAGAATGAGAAATTCCAAGGAAAAAAAAAAAATCAAGGAAAGGAAAATATGCTCTAGGTATTTATAGGGATGGGGATGGGCATGGGCTAAAACATTTGTTTCGGTTCAGAAATTCAAGCAAGTAAAAAAAATTGGCAATTTGGACCAATAGCATTCTGTTCAGCACTTCGGAACTGCCAAACGTCATCACTTCAGAACTTCAGTTCTTCGGCACTTAAGATATTAGTAAGTGTCCGAATGGCATGAAATTTGGACAAATGTACGAAAATGAACGAAACGAATTGCACATGTCTATTGTTCATTTCATTGGACAGAGAATAGTGAAACCGGATTGGGCAAGCATTGGAAGTGCTTCAAACTGTTTTGTTTTTTTTGCCTTCTTTTGGATCAACAGCAAAAAACAAATGTGAGGAAGGCTGAACTTGATGGACACATGTCTCTTTTCAGCCTATGTAACTATGTAACAAACTCCCAAAACAAGAATTTTTTATCATTTGAAGCACAAGGAATACAAATTATAGAAATAAATGTAAACAAATGATCACTGAAAATGTATCCCTGTTCAGGGTATAACAATCCTCATTCCCTTTATGTCTCATGTCCCCACAATAATACTCTCTTAAAAAAGCTGAGAGTGTGTATTTTTTGTTCAGATGTACTGCTTCCAATGTCCTGATCCAAAACAACTCTTGTTGCAGCAGTTTTTTTCCTGTCTCCACCCCTTCTAAAAGGGGTTTTGTGGTCTATGGCCATCGGTTTCAATGTAGGTAAGGCATGTTCCAGTTCCAAAAATCGCTTGGCCAACAGTAAATTTGCTCTGTTTTCCCTTTAGGCACCTCTTATGCTCGATCTGTGATTCCTAAATTGCTCCCTTAATAGTACATATGGTCTCATACGGCTACTGTTCTATCCTATTCTTGCAAGAGTAAACTCTAGTCTGAGCTGCAGGCTAGAGTTCACTCTCACCACTAGAACCACCAGGGAAGAAAGCAATGTATCCCCCGCCCTAAGCACAGGTAAGAAGGGAGGTGGAAAATTAACTATATTTATTTAGTAATTATTTAATAATTTAAAAAAAAATTATCTTGAATCTGCCCCCCTATCCTCTCACACAAACTATAACTCCCTACACACTGCACCACACAAAAATACACAGCCCCCCTTACACACACTGCTCCCCATAAACACACTTTCCTTTTATTCACACTGCCCCTCTTACACACACTGCCCCTCCTTACACACATAGCTCCAATACACACACTGTCCTCCATATACACACAGCGCCCCTGACACAAAAACACACTGTGCCACTCACATACTCACACACACAAACACACTGCTCCCAATATACACATTGCTACCCCATACATATACTGCACCCCTCTCACACACGCACTACCCATCTGTAACAGCACCCCGAGTAGGTGAAGGGGTTAACGCCGCCAAAGCTGTTCTTTTTCCTGAATGCGAAGTCAGCTACCGAACACTCCTAAGCGCCGAACAGGAATCATACATCCGAATTATCTCCCCAAGTACAAGACGAGGCTCTGTGTTGAGGATCAAGCAGGATCTGTTTAATGGGGGCTACATGTCAGCCTTTTATGCAGGTCTTCCAGTAAGGTACACTCCCATAGGGACCTTGTGGAAGACAGACAGTTTTTACAGTAACCAATCATGTACAAGTACAGAATGCAGAACACTCCCACACAAACAGTACAACTCCTCCTCTCCACCCTGGAGATAATTGGGTTAAGTGCTTGAAGTAACTCAATTACCTCCAGACATAGAGAATATCCCCATTTTAGAGTAATGGTAAAAACACATAATTCCCAATATACCGAATGGAACCCCTATTCAACGTATCCCCAGATCGCTTAGATCTGAGCGCTCAATATAAACGAACAGCGCTCAGATCCCATACATGTAGTTCAATCGCCATGGAGTTAAAGTCTTGTACACTGTGTGTTCGATGAAACAAATGAGCTCTATGGGTCTACTATCTGGTATAGTTCCGTTCGTGGATTGTCCGTTTACGAATGGCACGGCGTTCGTACGAATTTGGAACAAAGCGATGGATAGTCGGTGAGTTCAGCGGTGTTTGTGGGAAGCAGTGACCGATATCAGTTCCATGTGTTTGTCGACGAACACCGCTGGGCGTTCGACTGTCCAAGATGGCCGCTGCCACAGGTTCGTTCATACGAACAACGACCACCCAGGCGACCGTTCGGGAGTTGGAAGTGTCTGCGGTTAACCACAATGTTAATGAGGGCAGAAAGGTTAACGAGCAGCACACTTCCCTTCTGGGTGGCCTGCCATTCGGTAGTTTGTTAGTCTTTTGATGAATGCAAGCAGGAAACATACGAACAACCGGCAACCGCTGAACAAACAGACGAAATAGGGTTTAAATAGTAATCCAGAGGCAGGAAGATCTGCCACACCCTCCATATGCTGTGACCCTCACACACACTGCACCCCTCACACACATACACAGTACAGCCCCTATCCCGGCAGATCCCGGGTAAGTTATCAAAGTTTTTTTAAACGGTTTGACTACTTACTCTGGGAGGGCGCCACAGCAACTCCTGGCACCAAAACCACTACAGAGAGCTGTATTGGTTATTGTGCCTGGATTATTTCTTAAAATGATCTGCCAGTGCCCCTCCCGAGATTAGCTTCTGGATCTGCACTGCTGCAGTATTCATGTATTGTCATATGTTACCCTGTGAAATGTTTATACATGCTTCATGTCAAACTATACACTGCAAAAAAAAAATTATTTTCTAAAAAGCGGACATTGCTGGAGTAAATTAATTAAGCACTTTAAGAAAGACATTATATGTTGAAACACGTCAGTGCAACTTACTGTTGTCTACTAGACATCTTTTTAAAGCTTTTAACTTTTTGCTCAAATAAATCTTTTTTGGTTACTTTCTATTACTCTTACTTCTCCTTTGTTTTTATGACAAATAAAGCGTGAGAGGACCAGTATCCAGTGGAAAAACCCACCTGCCTGATGTCAGCAATATCTATACTAAAAGGTGCAGAAAGTCTGAGTCTATTATTAAGTGGCTTAGCAACATGTGAGTGGGGACATTTTATGTTTATTCATTGTATAAAGATTTCACTAATGTTTGCTACTCTTTTGTATTTCATATCAAACCTATGGTAAAATATTGCATGTGTATGTGTTTTTTATAAACATATATCTATTGAATGTGCTCTTACCACAATTTTTTACATGGCATGTCACAAGGCAACGAGCTCATGACACGGCTTCAGTTTGAACGCATGCTAGTCTGGGCATCCTCTGGGCAACTCATGGTAAGAAGGGGGTGTTTTTATTAAAGGGACACTATAGTCACCAGAACAACTACAGCTCACTGAATTTGTTGTGGTGAGTAGAATCATTACCTTCGGGCTTTTTGCTGTAAACACTGTCTTTTCAGAGAAAATGCACTGTTTACATTACAGCCTAGTGATAACTTAACTGGCCAATCCTAAGATGTCTTTTAGACATTCTTCCTGGGTCATTGCTGCCTAAAATGCATCGAAACATTCAGTGTCTCCGCCCTCTGCATGCAGACACTGAACTTTCTCCATAGAGATTCATTGATTCAATTCATCTCAATGAAGAGATGCTGATTGGCCAGGGCTGTGTTTGAATTGTGTTGGCTCTGCCCCAATCTGCCTCTTTGTCCAATGGGGAAGCATTGTGATTGGATCAGGCTACCACTTCTGATGATGTCAGTAGGCAGTGGGCAGGTCAAAAGGAAACAGGGACAAAGCAAGCAGCTCCAGGCTTGAATACAAGTAAGATTTTACTATATTTAGGGAGGCATGAGGGGACCAGGGGGGCTAGATGGTGATTTTAACCCTATAGGATCAGAAATACATGTTTGTGTTCCTGACCCTATAGTGCTCCTTTAAGGTACAAATTGTTTGTATGTTAATAAACAAGATCTGTTGTGATAAAAGTTTGAGTGGTAAACTGAAACGCAGAATTGTTTTCATTTTTAAAGTTAATAAAAGTAATATTTTAAAGAAAATTCAAAGAAGTCCTGAAAGTGCTAACTGCATATTAGTTACTGTATTTCTGCAGGCAAGCACACAATAGGGGGCATGCAATAGGTTGGTTGAGTGCGTGATTTTTCCTTTTTCTTGAGAAAAGCAAGTTGTGACAAAAAGAGACTTTAATGTGTCACATAGAAAAACTAGTTACGGCGCACTCAGACTTGTAAATTAATAACTAAGAAGGCTAACGCCTATCTAAGAATAAATATGGGGATTTAGTTCCACCATATGGCCATATGATGTTAAGCCCACTACTACTTCAAAGTACCCCAATATCAGTGGGTCCTACGCTAATAACAAAAATGTGGGAGATAAATTAAATAGTATTAGTGCTAAACATAAGCTACAGTGTATTGAATTAATTTCTTTGTAAGAGCAAAGTGAGTATACAATAGTGATAAAAGCAATTAAAAACAGTGTAACAACTAAACAATTAAAGTGTTGGTGCTTGAATGAGTATACTCACATTTGCAGATAATATCTGTGCTGCATAAAGAAAATAATAAAAGTGACATGACTATAAAACTCCTCCTATTTATACACACCGTGGCCACCTCTAAAGAGGTCTCTGAAGCTGGGGGGCCTGGGCGGGGTGCTTAACCCCAAAGGAATCTGGTCTGGATTCCAAATATAATTGCACAAAGGAGAGATTGGGGGCACACCCGTATACATGAAAGGTGCTGCCGCAGTGACCAAAATTCATACAGAAAAACTAGTTACGGCGTACTCAGACTTGTAAATTAATAACTAAGAAGGCTAACGCCTATCTAAGAATAAATATGGGGATTTAGTTCCACCATATGGCACATGGCACAAGATGCAGAGCCTCCCCCCATGCTGAGATATCTGCCTGGCCGGTCTAGGTATGCTTTTGTTGTCAAGGTGGACTTGCAGATGGGGGAAGGGAAATGTAGTTTGTATATCCTGATGTGAAGTGAAAATCAAGGAAGTTGCTGTTTGTACGAAGAAAGAAGCTGGTTGTCTTTCCTTGCTGCAGCTATCCAAGATCTGCTTTAAGGTGAATGCTGTTGGATAAAGAGACTCCAAGCCCAGATCATAGGACTTAGTATAGTTATCAGCTGTGCAAGTTAATGGAAGTATCCACGGACGCGAGGATCGGGATCACCAGGTGAATGTGACCGCAGCCATGGTCTCCCCATGTAGCCAGATAGAGGGTTCCCTGTCTCAAAGTAACAGTGCACAGCTTTTCTATGTTTGATGATATGAAGGATGATATAGATGGGTTCCTGACGGACTTTTAAGTGGCAATGTGAGCCCAATCGCTTGCTGCCAGATGACTGGGTGCGGGTACTGACGGGACGAGCCCTGGAGGCCTGCAGAGTGATTCCAAGAGAGAAATGGGGGGACTACCAGGTTGTGAAGCGAGCTGTGCTGGACAGGTACTGTCACACCAGAGTCCTACAGGGTAAGGTTTCAGGAGATCCAGCCGACTCCACAAGGCATCTACCCAGAGTGTGTCTGGACGTTGGCACATGCCCTTGAGGGATTGTGGACTGGGAGTGAGGTGCACTCCCAGGAGGGCTGTTAGCAGATTGTGCTGTTGGAGCAATTTTACCACCTTTAGCCGGCAGAGGTGCGACAGTGGATCCAGGAACAGAAGCCCACTATAGCTGCTGCAGCCGCGAAGTTAGCCCAGCACTTCTGTGGGACTTGTGGAGGAGTCCCCAGCATTGCTCTTCTGGGACAGAATTCTACAGCACCTGTGTTTGGGCCGATGCCGCAGACAGTGGTAGCTGTCCATGCTCAAACTGTGGGATCCAAGACTGTTTCACAGTCAGACCGGCTATGTAGCCCAGTGGTGTTCGCGGTCAGAGGCCAATGCCAGGGTCAACGTCCCAGAATGGGAGCAACGGGGTTACTGGTCCCACAAACAGTCCCGGTGCAAAGCACCAGCCTGTTTGTCTTGGGTGCCAGCACCAGGAGCATTTTGTGAGAGACTGTCCCTCCTGGGCCCGTGGTCCTAATCACCTGGCTCCACCGGTCCAAATGGTGGGAAAGTGGGGACCTGAGAAATATGTTGGGATGTGTTATTGGGGAACGACCTGGGGCCCACGGAGAGCTACTTTGTCGAGGTCATAACCCGGGCTCAAGGGGCTAAAGCAAAGAACTTGCTCCTGGACCGCGTACCCCCTTCAGCCACAGCTACTACGCAGCCTCTTCACCAGCGAACAAAGAGACACAGAAAGCTCCCCACCCCAGTCGTGCCAGCAGCGCTACCACAGGGCGGCACTGGCACCCACTCTGAGGATGTACCAAGAGTGCCTGCAGCTGCCATCCGAGACAATGATTCACTGGTAGTGAACCATTCCACTCAACCCACCATACACAAAGGTGGCACTCCCACTCTGGCAAAGGATCTGGTAAGACTGAACCCCCCTGATCTGACTAAGACTGCCTGGACTGACCCTGCTGTCCTGAGACAGGAGACCCTAGTAGACACTAGTTTAGCTCGGTTGAGGGACAGGGCAGAGACAGGAGAGGTAGGACCACAGGGAGAGAGGATCTTTTGGGAGGGGGTACTGCTCAATATGGAGAGTAGTGTGAAGGTCCCATTGTACAGTGCTACGGAATGTGATGGCGCTATATAAATAATAAAATAATAATAATAATAATAGTGATCACAATATATTGTCCTTTGAAATAAACTCAAAAAAACAAAAGCACATGGTGTATACTAAAACATATATCATTTTAAAAAGGCCAATTTCTATAAGTTAAGGGCAGCTTTACAATATATTGACTGGCATAAACTCTTTAGTGAAAAGAACACTGAGGATAAATGGAACATCTTCAAACAAATATTAGAAAGGTACATTTCTTTATTACCATTGAGTAATAAATATAAAAGAAATTAAAACCAATGTGGTTTAGTAGAGAAGTAAAATAAGAGATCAAAAATAAGAAAAGGGCATTTAAAGCATTTAAATCAGACAAATCAGATGCATCTTATAAAAGATATAAGAAAGCCAATAATGTGTGCAAAAAGGCGATTAGATTTGCTCAACTTCAAAATGAAAAAATGATAGCTAAACCAACCTCAAAGCATTTTTTAAGTACATACATTCTAAAAAAAAAAGCAAAAAATTAAAGTGTAGGTACACTAAAAACAGAAATGGGGGTGTTAGTCAATGAAGACCAGGAAAGGGCAGGAATTTTAAATAACAATTTCTCCTCCGTATATATTAATGAAGAACCCATGGCAATACATATGCAAATGATTGCTACTAAAAACGTGCAGAATAATTGTAATTGGTTAACTCAAGACAAGGTGCTGCAGCAACTAAAGAAAGTTAATATAAACAAAGCTCCAGGGCCTGACGGTATCCACCCACAAGTACTTAAGGAACTAAGTGTAGAAATAAGTGAACCTCTGTTTTTTTTTTTTGTTTTTTTTTAAACATTCTTTATTTTTCAGAAGCATTTTGCAACCGTGGTATATACATTTGTCTTATGATATAACATGTTTGACATCGTTATGTGACTAGACATTTTGTCTAGCCGGTTTCCAGCTTTACTGTTGCATTGGTTGTGTATTGATAGGTCGCACAATGGTAAATCCATAATATACAACGAAACTTAAATACCAACGAAAAAAACATACAAAAATATACAATCAAGTATAAACATAGTCAACCTTTGGTCTCAGTGGTTAGGTGTTATGCTCACGGGAAGTTTTAGGGTTTCTGTGCTGGGGTTTTGGGTGTCTGCTGGGGTCTGTTGTGGGTTGGCCCCCCTAAGTTGCGGGTGTGGGCCCCTGTAGGGTCTCCCCTGTTTGTTTTGCTTTTGGGATTCCCCCCCTGGTCTCCCCACTCTGTTATGCTTCCGTTGGCCATTTATAGGGGCTGCGGCGTAGCGAGGTTCAGCGACATCAGCGCCGGCTCGCTCAGCCACGGGTCCCCAATTTTGTAAAAGTGGCGTGACATTTCATGAACTAGGGCTGACAGTCTGTCCATTTCAATGGCTTCCCTGGTTTTGCGGATGATTGTGGATAGAGTGGGGACCTCCGGGGTGCCCCAGAATTCTGCTATCGCCCTCCTGGTTGCCAGAGCTGTTCTGTTTGTTTTGGGCTCTGGTTAAAGGTTCCCAGGGTTTGGATAGGAGCCATATCCATGGGTCTAAGGGTATATCTGTGTGCCGTAAGTTGGAGACCAGGCGGGCCACCTCTGCCCATAGCGGTGCTAGTTTTGGGCACTGCCACCATTGGTGTATGTATGTTCCCCTTTGCCCACACCGTTTCCAGCAGAGGTTCGAGTCGGTTTTACCCATTCGGTATTGTCTTGCGGGGGTTAGATACCATCTTAGTAAAGTTTTGTAGGCCTGCTCTTTGTGGTTGACACAGATAGAGATAGATGCTGTGGCCTCCCATATGTCCTGCCAATCAGTCGGGTCCCCCGGTGGCCCCAGGTCCCTCTCACAAGCCGCCACATATGTCATCGCTCCTGGGGGGTGAGTAGAGATGAGCAGGCTATAGTTGTCAGTGATCTGGCCCTTACGGGCTGGGTTGTGTATGCATGCTCGTTCAAATGTTGTGCATCTGGTGGTGGCTGCTGTCCTATTATCAGGGAGTTCCAGAAAGCTCTTTAGTTGTATGTATCTGAAAAAGTAATGTGTGTTGTATGGTGAGTGTTGTTGGGGAAGGTCTTTGTATTGCATTAGTTTTCCTCCCTCGAAGAAGTGGCATATTCTATAAAGGTCGTTGTGTTCATAGTGTGCGAAATCTTTTGGGTTCATTCCTGGGCTAAATGCTTTATTGCGCAGTATGGGTGTCAGTGGTGATGGGTTGTTGATGATAGGGAATTTTCGGGTAAGCTTGTCCCAGGTGCTGATAGAATTAGCTAATGTCGGGGGTATGGGCGGTGGTGTGGGCCGGGAGTTTCGTGGGACCCATAGGTACAATGAGGGGAGGTCGAAGCCAAATATGTTGTGTTCTAAGTCCACCCAGCGTTTCGTCCCCGCTGGGGTGTGTAGATGTTGTATCTGTGTGGCTTGCATCGCGTGGTAATAGTGTTGTAAGTGGGGTAGGCCCAGGCCTCCTGTCCTGTTGGGGATGTACATGGTCGCCCTTTTCACTCTCGGTCGTTTATGCGACCAGATGAATTTGTCGATGTGCGACTGTAAGTATTTGAAGTCCGAGTTGGGTATGGGGATGGGGAGGGTTTGAAAAAGATAGAGCAGTCTTGGTAGAAGATTCATCTTTACCGAGGCTAGGCGTCCCAGCCATGACAAAGACAAGTCCCTCCATCTCTGCAGGTCTTCTGTGATTTTCTGTATCAGCGGTGAGTAGTTTAATGCGTATGTGCACTGTAGTTCCGCTGGTAGTGTGATCCCTAGGTACGAGATGTGTGAGGCCTTATAATTGAAAGCATATGTGTTCCTTAGTGTCTGTCTATGATTGTCTGGTATTGTCAGCATGAGTGCTTCAGTTTTGTCGAAATTTAATTTGTACCCTGATACCTCTGAGTAGTCGTCTATGAGTTTGAGGAGAGGTGGGAGTGCGTTCTGCGGATCTGTGAGTGACAGCATCAGGTCATCGGCGTATGCCGCCGCTTTGTATGTTTGTGTGCGGATTTTGATGCCTGTGATCTGGGGAGTGGTGCGGATAAGATGCAGTAGTGGTTCAAGTGAGAGGGCAAACAGGATGGGGGATAGGGGGCAGCCCTGCCTCGTGCCATTGTAGATGGAGAACGAGGGGGGGTTCGTGTTTGGTATGAGTAGGTTAGCAGTAGGATTAGAGTAGATCATTCGCAGGGTGCCTTGGAATGGTTTAGGGAATCTGAGTTTCTCCAGAGTTGCAAAGAGAAATGGCCAGAGTAACCTATCAAACGCCTTTTCGGCGTCCAGGGATAGCTCTGTTTTTAATCTTTCAAGATTCTTTTCTTTCAGAAAGTGTTCCGGAAGGATATTATGGCACTAGAAAAAGTGCAGAGGCGGACTACAAAATTAATAAAAGGAATGGAACATTTCAGCTATGAAGAACGGTTAACAAATTTAAACCTATTTAGCTTAGAAAAACATCACCTGAAAGGGGATATGATAACATTATACAAATATATTCGGGGCCAATACAAACCATTGTGTGGAAATCTATTCACAAACCAGACTTTACATAGGACATGAGACCATGCATTTAGACTGGAAGAAAGAAGATTTCGTCTAAGGCAAAGGAAAGGTTTTTTTTTTACTGTAAGAACAATCAAAATGTGGAATTCTATGACTGAAGAAGTGGTTTTATCAGAGTCCATACAGATGTTCAAACGGTAACTAGATGCATACTTGCAAGAACAGAATATTCAAGGATATAATCTTTCAATGTAGGGTAATAACTGCTTGATCCAAGGATAAATCTGACTGCCATTCTGGGGTCAAGAAGGAATTTTTTTTTTCTTAGCTTGTTGCAAAATTGGAAGTGCTTCAAACTGGAGTTTTTTTGCCCTATTTTTGATCAACAGCAAAAAAACAATTATGAGGAAGGCCGAACTTGATGGACGCAAGTCTCTTTTCAGCTATGTAACTATGTAATAATAATGAGGAGGCGAGGCAGGAATGGAAAGTGATCCGTCAACTTGTTGTCCCTTCTTACTGCTGAACCCAGCTGATGACCCTGGCCCATGAGGTCCCTCTGGCGGGCCACTTGGGAATCAGTAAAACCAAGGCCAGGCTGACTAAGGCTTTCTACTGGCCATTAATCTCACAGATGATTACTCAGTAGATAATTAATCACATTTTTATGTGCAGATGAATATGTGACAGGGGGGTTCATAAATCCAGTGGGTGCCCTCTCTCTTCAGTCTGCAGCTCTGCCGGGAGACATGCTGGAGATCGCTAGACATCTCAGTCTGCAGCTCACTCCTGGCGGAACTGCAGACTGAGGCTGGCTGTCCGTCAGGGCAGACCGACAGGAGGGGCTTCGCACCTGATGGCATTGTGGGCAACACCCTGTGCGCATGCTTATGGCCAGCATGATGTTTTCTCATAGAATGTCTTGACACTTTAATGAATCTATCTTGCCTTCCACACGCTGCAGTGCCAGAGTATGCAAAGCAGCTCCAGAGCATCCCTGAGCCACCACCATGCTTAACTGTAGCAGATTTTTCTTTTCAGCTTATTCTTCATTCTTCCTCCTCCAGTTCTGCTTCATTACTCCAGAGAACAGAATCCCAAAACTTCTGTGGCTTATTTATATGATTTTGAGCATATTGGAGCAGACTTTTCTTGTGTTTTTGGATCAGAAGTGTTTTATGCTTTGGAGTTCTGGCACAGAAAATCTTGCCTGTTGCCACCAAGTCTTGCTGCAGGTCTTCTACAGTCGCTCAAGGGTTTTTCACAACATGCCTACTCACAAATCTGGTTTCAGCCATTAATAGCTTTCTTTTTCTGCCCCATCTAGTTAGTGTAACCACTGTTCCCTCAACTTTGAACTTGTGAACTATGCTTCCAATGGTGTCTCTGGGAACATTCAGTGCCTTCGCTATCTTTTTGTATCCTGCTCCTTATTTGTGAAGGGCGATGATCTTTTCTCCTAACTTTGTAAATCATTCTTTTGACTTAGCCATATTTCTAACATGCAGTCAAATGTGAACAAGCCCCTAGCTAGTTCAGGTATTTCAAGTGTTCCAGACCAAGCATACCTGGTGCAAATAATGATCTTGATTAGTTGCATCAGGTGTGCTTGAGACAGCACCTGTTTTGCATATGTGTGCTGTTGTGAGGGATTCTATTCAAGGAGTTGAAGCATTTTGAGACTGGAGAAGTCATAAGTTGCATTTTCAGTTGAATTTGGGGAAAGCCAAATTTGCATTAAGTCATTAAGTTAGAAACAGCAGAAACTCAGCCATGAAGTGGAAGACCAGTAAAGTCACAGAGTGGGGTCACCAAGTGCTGAGACACATGGCATGTAAACAACTAGAGTTTTAAACTTTCACTGGCATTAATATCAGCACTAAAACTGTGAGGGGGAGCTTCTTGGAATGTCTTTCCATGGCCAAGCAGCTGCATGCAAGCCTTGCATTACAGAATACAATACCAAGCACATTGCCACTGTACTCTGGTGCAGTGGAGACCAGGGCCGGTGCAAGGATTTCTGCCTCCCTAGGCAAAGATCCATTTTGCCGCCCCCTCATATCACTCATTCACTGACAAACACACACACTCACTGACAAACATGCACTCACTCACTGACACACACACACGCAGACACACACTCACTGACAGACACACTCACTCATTGAGAGACACACACTCACTGACAAACATGCACTCACTCACTGATACACACACGCAGACACACACTCACTGACAGACACACTCACTCATTGAGAGACACACACTCACTGACAGACAGACACTCACTGACAGACACACACACACACAGACACTGACAGACAGACATACACTCACTTACTGACAGACACACACACAGACATTCACTGACATACATACTCACTGACAAACACAGACACAAACACTCACCTCCCTGGAGTCCAGTGTGGGGCAGCTCCTCACTCCTCCAGCGCGCTGTTTAGTATGTAAAATGTATTTATTAGGACAAGTGAGACACCGCAACGTTTCAACCCATGACAGGGCGCTTGTCTAGCTTGACAAAGACCCTTTCAGGGGTCGAAATGTTGAGGTGTCTCACTTGTACCAATAAATACATCTGAAGACACTTTGAGTGCCTGTATCCTCTTTCTATCACTAAAATAGTAAAACAAGTCAAGAGGAACCATGAAAAACGAATGAATAGCAATCCATAAATCGGATGAGGAGTCGTTCTGTGAAACTGTCGAAGAGGGTCTTGCCAAGGAAGGAAACTGATCACACTGAAAGGAAACGAAAGAAGTTAAAGGCATCTGAAATGGTATGTTGTCCATCTTACAATAACATTGTAATAAATTAAATCAGGCTACATAATGCTAGCAATTGAATGCCATAAAATTAATGATAAAATTAATGATTAATAACAACCATACATATGCTATTGCTATGAAACATCCCAAACCTAAATTCTAACAGTGAAAATTACAAGCCAAGGAATAGAAAGCCAAGGGTGGGAAGAAAAAACAAAGTGGGAAAATATTTGCCTGCTGTTATTACAAAATAAAGATTATAGGTACACTACATTAACATAATTGCATGATTTTGATATTATGATGAAAAAAAGTCATGATTTTATTAAAGACACGGAGGCGAGTATTGCATATCCCTTTCTTTACTGTACACCAATAGCAGCAAAGGATATAAACAGAATGAAAAAACAATGTCATACAGTGACATAGGCCCCTCCCTGCACAGGTCCCAGTATAATAGGAAGCACTTCCCTTCCATTTCCCTCTTTCTGAAGATGCGACACTATACACAGAGTCCAAAAAAGGAACAGCAATATAGTCCAGAGATAAACAAAAACGTAGAAACTTCAACCCCAGAGGAGGATCATAACATCAATTAACATGGAGGCACAACCTGATGACTGCCGACCAAACTGTATTCACAGGGAGAGGTCTTCACATCCCGAAACCAGACATTCCACCGGAGCGGATTGGGCTGTGAAAACATAAAGAACAGGAGCCCAAGGGTGAAATCGGTACTTGAGACTGACATTAAGGCCAGACAGAGCAAGGCCCAACCAATATCTGCAGAGAAATAACCAGATAGACCCAAACTGACATAGTTACATAGTCAAATCCCTTCAAACACAGATCCCACTTACCGTACCAATCAAAGCGATACGTGTCACCTATATATTGAAATAAACTGGGGGGGAAAAAACAAACAAGTCATAACCTGAGCAGTATAAAATGGGTGGGACAATACTCACCTCCATGTCTTTAATAAAATCATGACTTTTCATCATGTAATAGCAAAATCATGCAATTTTATGACAAGACACGGAGGCTCATATTGCAAGTTTAAAGCTGATCGACCACTACTGCCGCGAACGTATGAGGAACCGGTCTGAAGTAGAATACCGGAAAAAAGATTATCTCGGCCATCTTCATGAGGTCCTCCAGGCACGCGCCTGAAGCCATCATTGAAGATGCTGAGGCCCCCCCTGATCGAATGGGCGCTGAAAATCGCAGTGTCAATACCGGCTTGAGAGAGTAGCCATTTAACCCATCGAGACAAAGTGTGCTAGTTACGGTTTGAAACGGCGGACGGGTAGATAGAAATAGATGGGGGGAGGATGTAGCTTGGTGCGATCCTCATATGTGCGTAGGCAAGCCACCAGACATAGCGCCGGTGTAGTGGGGAAACTCAGATAAGATACTGACCTAATAGACGTTTTTGTGCGTCTGCTGATATTGAATGTCACTCCTTCTGGGGTATATGATCTGGCATTAAAGTCCAGTGCTCGGACATCCGAGACCCTTTTTGACTTGGCTGATAGTTGTCTTAGAGAGAGCGTGGGCCAAGAAGCGAGGAAGGATAACACCACCGATACATCCCAGGTCGCGGTGTAGCGCGGTCTGGGCGGCCGAGAAAGGCGAGAACCTTTGAGGAGCCGGCACACCAGGGGGTGCTGGCCCGCCAGGCAGCCATCGAACCCCTGATGTGTCGAGGAGATGGCCGACCGATATAGGTTGATGGTCCTGTATGCCTTACATGCTTCAAAGAGAGAAGTCAGGAACTGTAGGACCGCAGTTACAGGGGCTGAAACGGGATCCATGTCCCGAGCCAAGCACCAACCAGTCCAAGCTCGCCAAGCTGACCCATATGCCCGTCTAGTGCCGGCAGCCCATGCCGCTGCCAGTAGGCGTCTAGTAGTGTCCGAAACTCCCTGGACCTACCAGGGTCCCCTGAAATACGCCACGCCAGGAGCGGGAGGGAGCCCTCTAACCGGAGAGGGTGGCAACACCCTATCGGATCCAGAAAAAGTTCCTGGGAGGGTGGCAACAGTCTGGGATAAACCACTGTCATCCCGAGAAGTTGAGGGAACCATGATTGTGTTTCCCAGAATGGGGTCACTAGGACCAGTTCGGCCTGATATCTGCAAGAGTGTAGAAGGGTGCGAGGGATCATGGAGAATGGGGGGAAAGCATATAGGAGGTCTCCGCTCCAAACCTGCAGGAAGGCGTCCACTGCCTCCGCCGCCGGATCTGGCCTCCAGTTGAAGAATCGTGGGAGCTGGGTGTTGAGCCAGGAGGCGAATAGGTCTATAGCAAAAGGTCCCCAAAGAGACAATATACTGGAGAACACGTTCGTGTCCAATTTCGAGTCGTTGGCATGTGATAGATATCGTGAGCCCCAGTCCGCCTGGACGTTGTGTAGTCCTGGCAGGTATTCCGCTTGAACCACCAGGTTCCAGTCTAAGCAAAAGTCCCAAAAGTCTTTCGCCAATCTGGCCAGGACCACAGGTTGAGTACCGCCCAAGTGGTTGACATACCTCACCGCTGATACATTGTCCATGCGGAGGCGGATGCATGTATGGGCTCGGTCCCTCGCGAAGCTGCGGATCGCGAAGGACCCTGCCAAGAATTCCAATGCGTTGATGTGGAGTCGGGATTCGGATTCCGACCAGCGACCCCCTGTCGCCACACCCTCGCAATGAGCCCCCCAGCCATGGAGGCTTGCATCTGAGTCGATGGTGAACTCCGGCATGGAGCCGAAGATTGCCCTGCCGTTCCAAGCAGATAGGTTGAGGATCCACCATCGCAATTCGTCCTTTGTCTCGTCTAGCGATACCGGGTCCGCATAGGATGCGCTGGCCCTTAGGTGAGCTATTTTTAAGCGTTGCTTTGCACGGTAATGGAGCGGACCCAGGAACACTGCCTGAATGGAGGATGCTAGGAGGCCGATGAGGCGTGCCAGTTGCCTCAAGGTGAGTCGCGGCCGTATGAGAGCCCTGTGGAGCTCCTTGCGTATTGAACGAGTCTTGGACCTTGGAAGGCTCAAAGTGGCCACCTCCGTATCCACTAGGAATCCCAAGAATTCCATACGAGTGGCACGACTTTTCCTGGTTGATAATGAAACCCAGGCAAGAGAGTAGGTTCATTGCCAGCTGCAGGCGTGCCAGAAGTATGGAGTGATCCTGGGCCATGAGCAGGATGTCGTCTAGGTATATGATGAGACGAATGCCTCGACTGCGTAGCCAGGCCATAGCTGGGCTCTGTAGTTTTGTGAAGCACCATGGTGCTGA
>OW240912.1:146967168-146979555 GCA_933207985.1 Pelobates cultripes
TGACAGGCCAAAGAGCAGGCATGTGAACCTCTAAGTCCCTGTCCGCCAATGGAAACGCAGGAGATCTCGGGATGCTTCAGCTATAGGCACGGTGAGATATGCATCCTTAAGATCCAGCTTTACCAACCAGTCCCCCTGAAGGAGTAGATCTCTCAGCAGATGGATACCCTCCATCTTGAACTGGCGGTACCTGACCATAGCATTGAGTGGGCGCAGGTTTATGACAGGGCGCATTTGGCTGCCTTCTTTTCCACTAGGAAAATATTGCTTACGACTCCAATGGAGCCCGGGGGTGCCCTTTCTATCGCTCTTTGGTGAGGAGCGAGGATAGCTCGTCGTCGATCAACCTGCGATCCCGGAGGGAGAAGCAGATCGGTCGAGGAGGAGGGATAGTTACAGGGTTCCCTACAAGGTCTATGTGGAAACCTCGAATGGTGTTTAGTACCCATGGGTCGGAGGTTATCTGAGCCCGGGCTGGGAAAAGATTTTGGAGTCTGCCCCCTACATAAACATGCGAAGAAACATGAGGTATGAGTAAACACACCATAAGGTCTTCTGGAGCTGGTGTTACCACGGAAGCCTCTGGATCGCCACGGGCGTCCGCGTGATGGGAAGAATAGGGAAAGGGTTGGGGCGGTGCTGAAAAGAGCCTCGTCCAGAACCACAGGACTGAAAGTAGGACCGGCCGGACAGACGGCTCCTGGATCTGACGGCCCTGGTGGAGACCCGTCCCTGAAAAACCCGTCTCATGGAGGCTTGGGCCTTGTCAAGGGCCGTAAATGCCCCCACAAAGCGCCCCAGGTGTTTTATGAAGGAGTCGCCAAATAGTAATCCTTGGGCGTCCTTCCCAGCCTCTGTTAGGGAAAGATTGGCCAGTTTAGGCTCTATTTTAAACAAAATGGTTTTACGCCGTTCAATAGAGAAGGAGGTGTTTACGCTCCCGGCAATACAAATAGCCCTTTGGACCCAACCACGGAGGTCTTCGGGGTCAACCATACGGTTTCCAGCTCTGTCATCCTCCGCCAGTTCGAAAAGTTTTGCCAGTGGGCCAAATATGTCTAAATGTTTATCCTGGCATGCTTTCAGGGTGAAGCACCCCCGTGTCACCTCCGGACGTCTCTGCCTGAACAGAAGGAAGGAGGTCAAGGCCCAGCTCAGTGGTGTCAATATCAGAGTCGTCACCCTTACGTGTCCAATTTAGTTAGGAACTGGGTCATTTTCGGATCAACTTCAGGGGTATCACAGACTTTATTTGGCACCGTAAGCCTTGGGCAATCTGCCCTCAGTTTGTTCCGTGCCGCTTTACTGAGGGGGTGTCGTACCCAATTTTAAAGGTACTTGGCTACATGGTCCGCTGGGAGCCACTCCGCCGACCTCAGATGAGGAAGCTCATCCGGGTTGAAGAGAGGTTCGGCCAACGGATACAAGAGGGCGGACTCCGCAGTTGCGGGGTGAAGTGCCCCAGTGTCACCTCCGGACGTCTCTGCCTGAGCAGAGGGAAGGAGATCAAGGCACAGCTCAGTGGTCTCAATATCAGAGTTGTCATCCGACTCAATCATAGCCTCCTCACCTGATCCGATTTCTGAGTCGGAGTCACTCTCAGGTTGTGCTCTAGCACATTTCCAGAGCCGCGCCCTTTCTGCATGGCGCGGAAAGACTCTTTTGCATGGGTGGGACACGCTTTCTGGGGCGACCGTACATATGCTAGTCGTAACCGTTCTGGAGGCAGAGAGGTGTTTGGACTTCAGACAGGTCCACAGTGGGACGCGGAAGAGGAGTCGTGGAACCTGACATTTGCGCGTCCAAAAGACGTGGCAGGAGGGCCTGGGAGATGGTATGGGAGAGGGTAGAAGACATGGACCCCATGGCTGCCATAATGGCATCTGTCATCGAGCGCTGTAGCGCCAAGAATTGGTCCCCTTCGGGTTGGGTGGGTCTATCTGCCAGAGTAGATGGCGTGTCATAGATGGTCTCTCCCAGAGGCAAAGGGGCATCGATCAACCCAGAGGGTGGTGAGCTGGAAGGCATCGTGGGTTTGGGCATATTAGATGCAGCTCAATATTCCTACTAGTGAGTTTACAGGGTAGTAAGGGTTAGTCACCCAAACTATAGGGAAAGAGAACGATAGGGATCTCACCAGGGTCCAGACCAGAGGCACACAGACACACACAAGGTAGTATGAGAAACAGGAAGTCGGAAAATGGCCGCCGCGAGTCTCGCATCAAAAACCAGTGAATTTATGCGGTAAAATAGGCGAATTTGTGTGAATAAAACAGACGAATGTAAAACAGACGAATGAATAAACCGCACGAACCAATTAGTCGAAAGCGGCAAATAGGCGAATGTTGCTATATGCTGGTGGCAAAATTGCGCCAGAGGACAGGGAGAGGAGAGATGGAGAGAAAAAAAGAGATAAGAGATAAGAAATCATTTAAAAGCCAAACTGAGAGTGCACAGATAGATATTTTACACAGAAGGTCTGGAACCCTGGGAGACAACAATATGTATATACAGACATATAATAAACATAAATAGATAAACTGAGGAGAAAAGATTCTTAAATAGAATCAAATAAAATAATAGTATTGAATCTGTCAATAAATAAGAAACAATAAGGGGCGGAGCCAGCAGCGCAACGGAGCAGTCGCATCTCTGTGAGCTCCGACTCAAACTTACCTTAAAAGAACCCTATATGGTGGAATCTGAACGCAAAACTACCTATAAACCCGACTACTGACGTAAGTTAGAACATGCAAATACAACATGTGCTGGCACTCAATCACGTCTAAGGTGCAGGTATTCGAGGTTAACCCTAATAAAGCCTCATAATATCAATCAAAAAATAAATATGAATACCACACTCAAAATCAAAGATAAATGTGGAAAGTAATGCAATTAATTTATTATACTCTTAACTATCAAATTCATTAATGGTTACAATATATAAAAATATAGAAGATAAATAGAGTAACATGCATTTCATCCTATGTACAATAGCTATTTACAAAAAAACCTCCATAAATACTGTTTAAATTCATGATATGGATATATATACAGCTGGTAATGATCCCACTAATAGTCTCAAGGCGGAGTATCCAAAATGGTACAACCTGCTGCTGTCTGTATACACAGAAAAAAAAAAAAGAACAAAAAGAAAAAAAGACAAAAAAAGGAAAAAATGAAAAAAATAAGAGTAAAAAATGCAAAATAAAGTCCTTGTGTACAACAGTCCAAAAAGATTATATAGTGCACTATATGAATGTCTATATATGGGTGGATCTCACCAATTGAAATATCCTTTTTGTATGAAGAATTGAAGAGACTGGAGGATTTTCTGATAGTAGATAGATACTGTAGAGGGTAAATGTGTTCCAGCAGGTTAGCTGTTTCAAAGCTGTCTTCTATAAACACTGTTCCTGCTGCAACTTCATCTGAAGATCACCTCACCGCCATATGTCTGTGTGCATCTGGCTTAAGATCGCTGACAGTACTTGGGCTGCGCGCTCGGGACATGCACGTCCCTTCGAAGGCCCCTGCAGTCTGTTCAACAAAATAAAAAAAGTTTATATACAAATCCTGGGCGGCTAAATCACGCCGCATCCACCCCTTATTCCTCTTCCACTTCCGTGTTACGACGTCTACGTGCGTGAATGCGTCATGGGTATTCAATACAACTTTATTGTATAATCTTATAACGGACAGACAAATAAAGCAATAGCAAAGTGAATAATGTTAATACCAACAGATCCTAAGTGTATTGATTGCCTGTATTTAGTGGAAGTAAGCAATGGGGTAGATCTATAGAAAAAATGATTAATCCAATCCAATTTTAAGTTAGAACATAGGTAGAAAATCCAAGTAAGCAAAAGCTGACAAAAGCCCTCCTGGAAGGGATATCGGCTGTAACAGCACCCCAAGGCATAAAAGGGTTAAACCGCCGTTTAGTAGATCTTCCCTTCCAGAGACACAGGCACAGCTACTGCAGAACACCAATCCACCGAACAGGAAACCATATGAATGCCGTAAACAGCCAAATGCTGTAGACAGCTGAATAGGAAAAACCATACGAATAGGTTTACACTCCTAGCAGTCGAACTGGAACAGCATACAATAAATCCTCCAAAGAAGGCTCCATTTTGAGGGTCAAGCAGGAACAGACAGAGCTGTGGGTTTATTGTTCTTATATACACATTAGTACCACCCACAGGGTTTTGGAAAACAACCAATAAACACGTACAATACACTCAGACACTCCCACACAAAATCCTCCCCTCTGCCTGTGATACAATTACCTTACACAATGGGTAATGTAATTATCACCGGCAGAGAAATACAGTTTTTCCACATTATTCATAACTTGAAAAGTATGCGTCACATTCACATAAAACTTACATTTTCAGAATACTCCAAATACAAACATATGTCAAAATCATCCATATTGGTCCATTGGTTCAAAAGATAGATTGAAGTCCTTTGTGACCAAATGAAGCATGGCTTTTCTGCCCAAAACCAGTTCCACAGAGTCTTCTATCCTGGAGATAATTGGGAAGTAATTCAATTATCTCCAAGGACAGAGGCAAAACTCCATTAAGCACATGGCAGTAAAAAGACAGTAAAATACAATAAAATACACAAGGTTACATTTATTACATAAAATACAGACATGCAACATATCCCCAGATACCTTAGGTCTGAGCACACATTATTACTGAATGGCGCTCAGCCCACACACATACAGTTCAATCGCCATGGAGCCAAAGTCTTTTATTACACGAATAGGCTCCATGGCATAGCTATCTGGGTTAAATGAGTTCATTCAGTAAATCAGAGAATCTACCGAACGCCAGGGCAGAAATACAGGAATAGACCTTTCTGCATAGGAAAATAAAGTATTTAAATGCCGGTCCATAGTCAAAAGGCAGCAGGCAGGCAACCAGGCTCCTCCAATGCCCAGTGGTGAGATTGGTCTTGTGACATCGGCGAAATGCTGCGGAAAACACACAAAAGGCCGCATGGTCCAAGATGGCGCTGGAGGACGATCTCGCCTCGTACTCGAAGGACTTTGACACAGACCTTATGGAGGGAGCGTCCTTCGGGCCTACACCAAAACGTAGCCCAAAACACCCGGAGACCCGGTCACTGTAAGCCAACTTAAGGAAATGCTGGCTGAATTACACAAAGACTTGGCTGCAGACATGGCCTACTATAAAGTGGCCATAGAAGGGGCCCAGTCGAAAATTACTCAGCTGGAGGCCTGCACGAGTACCCAGGACTCCAGGTTAACTGTGGTAGAACAACAAGTAGCCAATCTAGCAAAACAGCAGCATGCCACAGCAAACCGCCTGGATGCACTGGAGGACAAAAGAGGCGTCACAATCTAAAAATCCGAGGTGAAACCTGACTCGGTGGGCCTCCCCGATATACCCCACTACATCAGGCGCCTCCTGGGTGACCTGCTCCCACCAAAACAGGCGAAGTCCCTGAGGCTCGACGGGATGTTCCAACTACTAAAGCCGACCCGAGCTCCAGCAACCGCATCTGCGGACCTCATTTTAAGATTTCAGAGCCTATCGGACAAAGCGGCGCTCCTAACTGCGCTAAGGGGTACAACTCCCTTGTCGTTTGAGGACACCACTCTAACGATTTTCCCGGATATCACCAAGAGTACATTTACCTGGCGGAAATCACTGCAGCCGCTACTACAACACCTCTGCGCCAGGGAGCTTCCCTACCGATGGGGAACCCCACGAGCTGTATTGTTCACGTATAACGGGACCTCACATAAAGCGCAGAGCTACCAAGAATTGGAATCACTCCTGACATCCGCGGGCATACTCCAAGCTGCACTCACAAAAAGATCGGGACTGTCCAGGATAAACCCAGCTACCATACGGGAGTTCACCCCGAGGGAACCTCTGGGACCACTACCCGCCAGTCCACCGACTTGAGGCACTCGGACCACATACCCCAAGGGGACATCTCTAACCCACCACCCAGGATAAACGTGTTTTATACAGTTTGAGACTCCTGCAAACTTCTGTTGTGTTTTGTTATTTTGTTTTTGCTGATCGTTCCTGACACTTAACTGATGTTAGCTTTAATATTGCTCCGGCAAATCCTTCACTATACGGACATAAAATTGCTCCGTCTTACTTTTTGCAAAACCTATATGCCGACAGTGGGACTTGTAACACATAGACGGACAACCAAACAGACAGACACGACGAGCCCCCACATGCGGTAGCCCTTATTGAAGCGACCACAGCCACACTCTTATCGCTATAGCCCAGCCACACTCGAGCAACCATACCAACCCCCCCCCGATTCCTAGACGAGCCCTTTCAAAAGCATAAGCGCAAAGCGGCAAGGCAGGGGTAGATCCCCTATGTGAATGAAACACCCTACCCTGACAGCACACTCACATAGGCTACTACAGACAAACATCAAGTATGTTTATAATAATGTAACCTTAATCAAAAATGTGCAATGTTTATATGTGCCCATTACCATGTTTCACATGAGCACGATAAAATAAAGAATATAAAAAAAAAAAAAAAGAAACAATAGAACAATAAATGACAATAAATAGCAGAATTAACAACCATAACTGACAGAATAAATAAGTAATCTATGAGAGAAAAATGTGAGCTGTTACTTATCTTTGGAGCAAAGAGGGAAATGGAAGGGAAGTGATGCCTATTATACTGGGACCTGTGCAGGGAGGGGCCTATGTCACTGTATGACATTGTTTTTTCATTCTGTTTATATCCTTTGCTGCTATTGGTGGACAGTAAAGAAAGGGAAATGCAATATTAGCCTCCATGTCTTGTCATAAAATCTACAATTTTATCACACGACAGGAGGCTTCATATTTGGCACTTTTTTAACGCAGAGGATTCAGAAAAGTGAAAGAAGTGTGAGAAGATTGCCTCAAGTAAAACACACGGAATGTATTCTTCTATGTCCAATCCGCACATCGCATAATGTCGCTAATCGACGAGGCCGCCGAAAAAGCCTATAACTCCAAATCAGGAATTGATCCCGGCCATAGACCAAAGTCGAGAGCGGAGTGTGGGGATTCCACATAAGAAAACAGAGGCTGGCCCGAAGGCAAAGTCTGTAAAGGTGCAGTAACCTCAACGTACCATAAAAATGTATTTATAACGCACAAACAAGAGAAAGAACAGAAAAAAAAAAAAGATAGAAAAGGAGACTGTGACGGACCCGCTGGCACTCCGACCCAGTACCTCCGCCAATCGATGCTCCTAGTGCTTGCCGAGGACTCCAAGCACTCTAACTGACACCATCAGCACTGCAGACTTATCCCCCAAGCATGAGCCAAGGCTTCAAGAAAGGGTCAAGCAGGTCTGTTTAATGAGCACAGAAAAGCAACAGCACTCATGCAGCAAAACAACAACTCCTCAGAGGAAAACAAAATGACAGTTAAATTCAGTCAGTGTTTGATTATATGACAGTTATTGGAAGTTGCAGAACTGTGCCAGTACCATTTAAAGGGCCAGAACAGTCTTTTAAAACACCAATAAGTCCAAATGGTGTTTCTAACTGGCAAAATCTCCCAGGGACAATAGTCATACGGCAAGAGGCTGGTAATTAGTCCTCTCCAGGCACAAGTGGCGAAGGGCACTCCGTCACAGAGACATAATAGGGTAAGTGAAGCTGAAAGCTGTTGAAGAGACAACCCCACATTCCTAAGCTGTTGAAGAGCAAACCCCACAATCCTAAAAAAAATAAAACAAAAAAACGCAGCAGCAAATCCATGTCCCAGAGGTGGGCATATTTAGGTACAGGGTGTCTGGACAACTTAATACCTCTCAAAAGACAACAAACCAGAGGGTCCTGACCCACTAGGGTGCCTTGAAGGGAAATGTGAGCTGCCGATAGACGAGCGCACCACGTTGATGTAACCTCCTGTTTCATTCTGCGGATATTTCTGGTCATGGCTTCTGATATCCAATACTCTTTTTACAATTCTTGTTTAGTTTTTCTTGGTTTTTCTGGTTATCTATTCTATGTCTGGTTTTCTTCATGCTGGGTTCATGCCTTTATTCGGTTCCTGGAATTCCCAGTCTCCTGGATTCCTTCATATGTTTGTTTTGTGTTGCCACACCCGTTCCTTTGCCATTTATCCTTTTTGTTTCAGTGAGTTCCTGCTAGCAGTGGTCTCATTCCTCTGTCCTTTCCTTGCAGGTAAGTACTGTGTGTGTTTTATTGTTGTACTTTTAGTCATGCATATCTAGGCAGTTAGGACCCACCGTAATTGGAGTACTTTATGTATGGCTAAGTCTCCAATGTTTATTACATATATAGTACTTAATCATTTCTCCTCTTTTTTTGCCTTGTATCTCTTGTCTCATTTTATTTTGTCTTGTATTTCCAGTTCATGTACAGTCCTGTCCTGTTCTTGTTTCCCTCATGTCTTGTGTATATGTTCTGGGTTCTGCTTTCTGTTCTGTTCCGGTTCTGGGTTCTTCTAGTTTTGTCTTGTTATCTTATTTGGTGCCTATTCTAGTCTTGCCTTGTTTCTAGTACTGGATACATATCTGCATATTATCAAGCTTCTGGGATCCTCAGAAGCTGCATCAGGGTCCTGGTATGTGGCCGCACAAACCCTGGTGCTCAACACCAGGGGGCGTGTGGTTACCCTGCACCAGACCCTGATTGTTCATTTCCACACTGTAACTCCTACCATCATCAGGCATACAGGTCTCTGGACCCCCACACGTAACAGATTATAGACCGAAATGAACGAACAGCGAAAAGATGTGGGATAGATAGTTCAGGATGACAGGAACAGGTGTTGTAAAGGGATCTGAACCCCTCTCCAAATACCAACTACTCAAAGAATTCCAAGTAGACATGTAGCATAATTTAGTGTTGGAAGCCCACGAGTCCCATAAAAGATCTTTAGTCTACAACAGGTACAAAATAGAGGGCGCCACAGCCACTTATTGTGGTGTTATAGTTACCACTCAATAGATGGTTAAATGCATATGGAAACAAAAAATACCACCACCATGTATTGAGCGGTAATTATAACACCACAATAAGTGACTGTGGTGCCCTATATTGTGTACCTGTTGTGGATAGACAAGTTGTTTTTATTTTTTTTAAATGGGATTTGGAGAGTGATACTTTTAGTGACTTGCCTGCACTTTTCTGTTGCACTTTTGTTCCACTTACCCTCTTTCTTTGTATTTTAGTCCATGGATCCCATGAAAGCGTCCAAACCACTAGGACCAGCCTCTGCTCACAAGAGGGTGTGGCTCCCTGCAAGGTCTCATCAGTAGAAGGGGAA
This sequence comes from Pelobates cultripes, assembly GCA_933207985.1. Lineage (NCBI taxonomy): Eukaryota > Metazoa > Chordata > Amphibia > Anura > Pelobatidae > Pelobates > Pelobates cultripes. The sequence continues at coordinate 146,976,485 of OW240912.1, forward strand.
ATGATAGTAAGAAGAGATGATAGTTGTCAGAGAGTTCTAATAGATCTGGCTCTGCCAGAGGGGAGCGATGAGAAGAAGAGACACTCTGTGAAGGTGTGTGTAATGGAGTACTTTTGCCGGCATGGAGAGCCGTGGGAAGGCATAGGTTGGAGGAACACATCCTACGCCTCAGTGTCTGGATCCGGAAGCCAATTGAAGGACCTAGTTTCAGTTGGTCCTGGAGGAAAGTAGATCCACATGCAATGGGCCCCTGAGGGACAGCAATGTGTCTAGTCACCAGTCACTCCTGTTCCGCCAGAGGTGAGAAAATCAGTCTGCCGTGAGATTGGTGATCCTCTGAAGATATTCTGCATGAAGAGTGTTTTTGCATGAGTGGCAGAATCTGTAAATGTCTTTTGTTGTCTGTCAAGGCTCGGGATCTGCCTTTCTCTAGGTTGTTGACGTATTGAGCTGTAGAATTATTATTTTTATTTTAACTGTCATTTTGTTAAATAAAATTGGCTAGGCTGTGGATGGCAAAAGATTCAGCAATTAATTCCAGACAATTTATGTGTAAATCAGTGACCTGATCAGAACCATGAACTCTAGAGGGGCTAGCCGTAGCAGTTGTTGCCAACATTGTCAGGTATTGACATTGGGGGCTCACCCCAGTCGTACGCCAGAACTGCTCCTATGGTCAGCAATAAACTGTCTGTAGATGCTTCACTTATGTGGAAAAAAAAGTATTGAGGTATCATAATAGATGCATCATACCTGAAAACCTGCCTCATCACAACATATGTATGATTGACTGGGTGCTCACCCCAGGTGGAGTGTTTTGTGTAACATGTCTGGATTCAATAGTCTTCAGTGGTGAATAGATTAAGGTACCATGAGAAAAAGGGGATCACCCCTGTAGATTCTGCTTAAGCAGAGCACATCATATGGTATCTAGGGTCCCACTCCAGGCGGTGTGCAACGGAGGACACTCACTAATGGCAACTATGATGCTTGGCACATAACACTTACTGCTATATAATAAACCTTCAGCCACATATCATAGGAGATTTTACAGTGAATGTATATGACAAGCAGCTGATCCAGAATTGACACAGTTTTTGTAGCAGATGGAGCAACTGTAGTTGTATAGTACCTTGATGGTAGACTCAAAATGAAAGTCAAAGCAGTGGAAGCACGTGAGTATAGGTGCATAGTGTCCAGATCATGTTAATCCCGATCTGGAACAAAAAACGGTACTCGCAAGATTCAAGACGGCCGACGTACGCTGGCAACTGGCGACGAGGCATGCATTTACGGGCATGCCAACTTTCATTATATAGCGCTGGGTGCCCCACTACCCACAGAATCCCACAATTTTAGAGACCAAAAACAGAGAGAATAGAGCAACGGGGAGAGAGCCAGTAAAACCCCAGGCTCAAATCTGAGGTGGAGGAAAAGCAGAAGGCCACAGGGAAGGCTGAAAGAAAGTACAAATAAGGTATTGAAAAGGCAGTAGACAGTAGTGGGTGCAAAATAAAATTAGCATCAAGCAAATGAGAACACAAATACGATAAATAAGAATATTAGCTAAACACTGTAAGAAATCACAAGGACAAAATACTCTGACCTGTCCAGCAGGAGCAGCAAAGAAAGAGAAGGCGTTTATGCTGGCAGGGCCTTTAATGGCATGTATAGCTGTTTTTTGATTGGTTGTTCTGTTTATGAACGGTGCTGCTGGAGTTTTTAGTAAAGAGAATTATGCAAAATAAGAAGCCTCCTGTCATGTGATAAAATTCTAACAGAAACACTCCAAAATCTTGTGCAAAGTCTTCCCAGAAGAGTGAAAGTGGTTATACTGGCAAAGGTATAACAGCTACCAACTACATATTACTGGTATAACTACATGCCACCTCCACATTAATATCCAAGCATTTAGAATCCAATCTTATAAAGGTTCCTGTAGGTGTAATGATCAGATGTCCCCAATATTTGTGTCCATATAGTGTATGTATTTAAAACAATATTGTTCCTCTAAATACACATAAGGCATGATACACCAGAAGCAGCATCTACAATGTTTTAGAAATATAAAACCAAAGTCATATATGTGCAGAAACTGTCGTAAGTGGAACTAGAATGTTAGCATTATATTTGGTGTAGAGTAGACCCTATATGTCATGCATTGAAATATAATTGAAAGTTCATTTTTGGGAAATGATGTTAAAAAAATAAAAAGTCAGAGACATGATTTTTCCATGTTAATTTATTGATAGAAATAACCTTTTACACATTAAGGAAAAATATTCCTTATTTTTCAGAGTTTTTTTTATTTTTAACTTTATTTTCTATTTTCCAAGCATAATAAACCACCCTCCCGCCCACCAAAACCCAGTCACTCCTCACACTCATTTCATGCATGCCTGACCCTGAACACACGTCCTACCTATTACACGCTCACACCATAAAAAAATAGGAGAAACCAAGATTTTTTTTTATTATTTTTTTTTCCTGTGTCAACATTAAAATAAACCAGTAATCTTTCTTTAAAAGAGGCAGAGCTCTTTAAGCATGCTCCTTGTAATGGAACTTTGAATTGAAAATGTAAGGGTAGTCGCAGCATTTACTTTATAATGTAGGAAGAGTAAAACTTAAGAGGAAAATAATTATATTCCCTCTTGGTTGAAACCTGAAAATATAAATGACAATAACAATGTACTAATTTTAATTTGATTAGATTTTTGGGGGTGAAATCAATTTCATTGTCTGCACTATTATTTGTATTGTTAAAAATATTCGAAGACTAAATGGTGAAAATGTTTTAGTGGCCAGACAATTGCAATCTGAAGGACATCACTGCCAGAAGAAACACACAATGGATAGTTCTATAGGTAAATTCTTATCAGAGCAATTGAGGCTTTTATTCATTGATAAAATATGAAAAGAGCAAAAAAATTGTTGGCAGTTGTGATAATAGCCTTGTAGCTGACCTAGATTACAGCTGTAAATCACATTTGTATATATTAAAAACGCCTATAGTGGCTGGAGACCAAAATACTGCTTTTCCCCCATCTTCAATAATGTCTAGAACATGG
>OW240912.1:146979655-146997268 GCA_933207985.1 Pelobates cultripes
ATATATATCTATCTATCTCTATATATCTATGTATAAATAAATAAAAATAATCCGAAATATACATATGTCCATATACATAATTACATAAATAATTTAATAAATATACACGTAGACTTCAAAAATATAAATATGTCTATATATTTAAATTCTACGTGCATATTTACGGAATATTTTTACATAATTAAGTAATTTTATTGATTGCAATTTGAGGGACACGCCTGAGAATCCAGGCTGAAAGTCCAGAGAATTTAATTTGCTAGCACTGTGTTTAACCCTGTAACTTTTTATGACACCCTAAAACCTGTGCATGAGGGTACTGTTTTACTCGGGAGGCTTCGCTGAACACAAATATTAGTCTTTCAAACCAGTAAAACATATCATAGCGTTGATAGTCAGTGAAAGTTTCTTTTTTTGCATTTTTCACACACAAACGGCACTTTCACTGATGATATTATTGCTGTGATACGTTTTACTGTTCTGAAACACTAATATTTGTGTTCAGCGAATTCTCCCAAGTATAACAGTACCCCACATGTAGAGGTTTTATAGTGTTTTTGAAAGTTAAAGTGTCAACTATAAGGCTTGATTTGCCTTTTTAATTTTTTTAAACGAAATTTGTCTGATTGGTTATGTTGCCTTTGAGAGCGTATGGTAGCCCAGGAATGAGAATTACCCCCGTGATGGCATACCATTTGCAAAAGACGACCACCCAAGGTATTGCAAATGGGGTAGGTACAGCCTTTTTTTAGTAGCCACTGACCAATGTTAGCGTTTTTGCTTTTTTAACACGCAAACAAATATAAATGCTAACTTTGGCCAGTGTTTGTGATTAAGTGGCTACTAAAAAAGACTGGACATACCCCATATTGAATATCCTAGGTTGTCTAGTTTAAAAAAAAAAATATGTACATGTGGGGTGTGATTCACAGATTTATGACAGATAATAGTGTTACAATGTCACTATTAATACATTTAGAAAATATATATATTGAAACAGCAATTTCCTACTTGTACTTATAGCCATATAACTTGCAAAAAAGCATGTAACCACTGTGTGGTTTTTAAACTCTGGACAAAATTTTGAATCTATTTTGCAGTTTTTTTCCATTAGCTTTTGCAGATAAGTAAAAGATTTTTCAATTGAAAGTAAAAATGTTTTTATTTTTTTCTTTCAATTTTTCACCATATTTTTTCTTTTTAAGTAAAATATATGACATGATACAAATAATGGTATGTAAAGAAAGCCCTTCTTGTCCTGAAAAAAATAATATTAAACTTGTATGGGAACAGTAAATGAGAAAACGGAAAATTACAGCTAAACACAAACACCACAAAAGTGTTAAAACCACTCTGGTCCTTAACGTACAACGTCGCAAAAACAGGCCGGTTAAAGGTGCGCATTAGAATTAAATACGTTTATATATATATATATATATATATATATATATATCTTTCTAGTGATATCTGCTCCATATTCTAAAGATACATACTTTTTACTGATAACTTCCTTTTGAAGGTAGAGAAAGTATAATAGTTTTCATAGAGGACAGGTTTTTTTTTTGTTGTTTTTTTGAATGGTCCGAATGATCTGTTCTTTTTTTCTTAAATAAATGTTTCAATAATCGGTAGAAGTTAAATTAGACTTTATAACAATTTTGTTTAAAAAAAAGAAAATGTATCATGGACAGCTAATTACTAACAATGTTCTATTTCTATTTTCTTTTCTTTCTTTCTTTTTTTTTTTTTTTTACAGAGTGTGCATGGGCCTTATCCATTTGGAGAATCCTAAAAGAAATTGAATTTTCCCCTAAATGCCCGTGTCTATATATTTTTTTTCTTCCACCCAGACATTCTGAACCAAGATCACTCTGCTGAAGGATATTGAGGAAGATGGTCTGCTACCCTGTGAAATATGTTCAGGGTGCTTCCTTTTTTCCTACTGCTGAGAGAAACCCTGCATACCAAGCTTACCATTTACATTTCCTATTCAATGGAAGCATATATTGTGGAAATCTGAGGTAGGAAGGAAGACGGGTGCAAGAAGTTTTGGGTATAGGGAGTGGTGTGGACTTTAAATTTGAAATTCTACAAGTCCTAATCCATGAAGGATACCAAGGATACAAGGATAAAAATGACACCTCTTTCATTCTTTCACATACAGATCGCGATACTTTTGCATTTAGTTTCAGAGCCTGAACTATGGTCATATTCACAACTTGAATTTAACTGCCCAACTCCAAGGAAAATTCATATTCAAAATTAGATTGGCCAGTAATTACTATAATTCTAAAATATATATACACTGAGCCCTTGATGTTCAATGTCTTCTGCTGTTCATAAAATCAAGTTCATTGGAGTACCCATCCTTTTATAGTTCTTCATATAGTTGATTGTTTAGTGTTTCTTATGCATTCTCAGTTAATTGATAATTTCCAACATGTTATAGAAACTGCCATATATGTGTGGTAACATCGCAAGATATATGCCCACTGCAGCTTGATTTATTAATATATAAAAAGATTATAACTACATCAAGATGGCATTTGCAAAGAAGAAAAATTAAATATAATTATTTACTACATTTTTGTTATTACCTTTACAAAAATTCTTAGTATGAAGTAAGGGTAGGGGGGCTTGCATTAAAAATAAAATAAAAACTAGACTGATATTACTTATATTTTCAAGAGCTTGGTTCAGCCTCACTTGTAATTATGGTAAATCTTGAATATATTTTACATTTCTTTATTGGCTGACAAGGACAGGTCAATGGTGAAATGTTGAGTCATTTTGGTAAATGCAATTATGCTTATGTAAGGACATTGATCTTTATTAGTAAAGGACTAGGACAAAAAAAATAATAAAAATCAAACCTAAGAGCCAAGTTCTTGAAAAGCTGTAAACGGAACACATATAACAAATCTCTGCTTAATAAATGTATTTCCTGTATTAAAAATAGAAAATCAGCGTTTGCCAGTAAGCAATCAATCTGGATTGCAATGTAAAACATTTTACTGACTCCAAAATATACAAAACGTAGAAATGCTATTGTTAGTGTTTTAGCATCACAAAATTTTGATCCCTGTACCACATCCTTGTTGATTAACGATGGCAGTGGGAATGTTTAAAGTGCTTAGTTGTACAATAGTTGTGCGTGTCTCTGCACAGACATACATCCCAAATTATACAATATACACAAACGTTCTTAATATCATTTCCCCATGATTAGTTAGGTTTAGCTCCAGGTTAAGGGAGATGTACAGTCTTCAGGACCATATTTTTGGCCCGTTCTTCATATTGTTGATTAATCACTAAGTGATTCAGTTATTTTTATTGATCCAACTGGGTTTAATTGAAAATATTCTAAAACCTAGGCTACAGTGGAATATTGGAGAAAGTGTGATTTGCATATATTAGTGCTTAAGGACAAAAAGTAAATATTACATTTATGAAAACATCAGATGACTAGATTGTTAGTGAAGCAAGTAAATTAACTTTGAATGTTTCAGAAACAAGGGCACCACTGTATATTAAAAATTGATTATACATTATATTTGCCTTAAAAAAAATAAAAAACACTCCAAACACCATAATTGCTATGACCTTTTGAAGTTGTTATGGTGCTAGGAGTGCCCCGGTGTTTCCCCAAGGTAAGTAGTCAAACCATTTTAGTACAGTTTGACAGCTTACCAGGATCCTGCCATGTGGTTGCAGCCCTTGCTGCAGGAGAATCTAGTTGGTCATGGAGTGTTAGCTTAGCTCTCTCAGCCATTGACCACAATCCTGCTTTATAGGACATCCAGTTTCTGCCGAAGAAAAGTAGATGTGCTCAAAGTGTACTAAAAAGGTTTGATTACTTGCAGTGAAATGTCGCCACGGCATTCTTTGCACCTTAACCACTGCATCTGGCTCTAGTGGTTGTGGTGCTTGTAGTGTTCCTTTCATTTTGAATACCTTTAAATCCTGCTCTATTGGATGTCCCTCTTTGACTGGAATTGAAAACACAGTCCATGTTCTAGACATTATTGAAGATGGGGGAAAAGCAGTATTTTGGTCTCCAGCCACTATAGGCGTTTTTAATATATACAAATGTGATTTACAGCTGTAATCTAGGTCAGCTACAAGGCTATTATCACAACTGCCAACAATTTTTTTGCTCTTTTCATATTTTATCAATGAATAAAAGCCTCAATTGCTCTGATAAGAATTTACCTATAGAACTATCCATTGTGTGTTTCTTCTGGCAGTGATGTCCTTCAGATTGCAATTGTCTGGCCACTAAAACATTTTCACCATTTAGTCTTCGAATATTTTTAACAATACAAATAATAGTGCAGACAACAAAATTGATTTCACCCCCAAAAATCTAATCAAATTAAAATTAGTACATTGTTATTGTCATTTATATTTTCAGGTTTCAACCAAGAGGGAATATAATTATTTTCCTCTTAAGTTTTACTCTTCCTACATTATAAAGTAAATGCTGCGACTACCCTTACATTTTCAATTCAAAGTTCCATTACAAGGAGCATGCTTAAAGAGCTCTGCCTCTTTTAAAGAAAGATTACTGGTTTATTTTAATGTTGACACAGGAAAAAAAAATAATAAAAAAAAATCTTGGTTTCTCCTATTTTTTTATGGTGTGAGCGTGTAATAGGTAGGACGTGTGTTCAGGGTCAGGCATGCATGAAATGAGTGTGAGGAGTGACTGGGTTTTGGTGGGCGGGAGGGTGGTTTATTATGCTTGGAAAATAGAAAATAAAGTTAAAAATAAAAAAAACTCTGAAAAATAAGGAATATTTTTCCTTAATGTGTAAAAGGTTATTTCTATCAATAAATTAACATGGAAAAATCATGTCTCTGACTTTTTATTTTTTTAACATCATTTCCCAAAAATGAACTTTCAATTATATTTCAATGCATGACATATAGGGTCTACTCTACACCAAATATAATGCTAACATTCTAGTTCCACTTACGACAGTTTCTGCACATATATGACTTTGGTTTTATATTTCTAAAACATTGTAGATGCTGCTTCTGGTGTATCATGCCTTATGTGTATTTAGAGGAACAATATTGTTTTAAATACATACACTATATGGACACAAATATTGGGGACATCTGATCATTACACCTACAGGAACCTTTATAAGATTGGATTCTAAATGCTTGGATATTAATGTGGAGGTGGCATGTAGTTATACCAGTAATATGTAGTTGGTAGCTGTTATACCTTTGCCAGTATAACCACTTTCACTCTTCTGGGAAGACTTTGCACAAGATTTTGGAGTGTTTCTGTTAGAATTTTATCACATGACAGGAGGCTTCTTATTTTGCATAATTCTCTTTACTAAAAACTCCAGCAGCACCGTTCATAAACAGAACAACCAATCAAAAAACAGCTATACATGCCATTAAAGGCCCTGCCAGCATAAACGCCTTCTCTTTCTTTGCTGCTCCTGCTGGACAGGTCAGAGTATTTTGTCCTTGTGATTTCTTACAGTGTTTAGCTAATATTCTTATTTATCGTATTTGTGTTCTCATTTGCTTGATGCTAATTTTATTTTGCACCCACTACTGTCTACTGCCTTTTCAATACCTTATTTGTACTTTCTTTCAGCCTTCCCTGTGGCCTTCTGCTTTTCCTCCACCTCAGATTTGAGCCTGGGGTTTTACTGGCTCTCTCCCCGTTGCTCTATTCTCTCTGTTTTTGGTCTCTAAAATTGTGGGATTCTGTGGGTAGTGGGGCACCCAGCGCTATATTAATGAAAGTTGGCGTGCCCGTAAATGCATGCCTCGTCGCCAGTTGCCAGCGTACGTCGGCCGTCTTGAATCTTGCGAGTATCGTTTTTTGTTCCAGATCGGGATTAATATGATCTGGACACTATGCACCTATACTCACCTGCTTCCACTGCTTTGACTTTCATTTTGAGTCTACCATCAAGGTACTATACAACTACAGTTGCTCCATCTGCTACAAAAACTGTGTCAATTCTGGATCAGCTGCTTGTCATATACATTCACTGTAAAATCTCCTATGATATGTGGCTGAAGGTTTATTATATAGCAGTAAGTGTTCTGTGCCAAGCATCATAGTTGCCATTAGTGAGTGTCCTCCGTTGCACACCGCCTGGAGTGGGACCCTAGATACCATATGATGTGCTCTGCTTAAGCAGAATCTACAGGGGTGATCCCCTTTTTCTCATGGTACCTTAATCTATTCACCACTGAAGACTATTGAATCCAGACATGTTACACAAAACACTCCACCTGGGGTGAGCACCCAGTCAATCATACATATGTTGTGATGAGGCAGGTTTTCAGGTATGATGCCTCTATTATGATACCTCAATACTTTTTTTCCCACATAAGTGAAGCATCTACAGACAGTTTATTGCTGACCATAGGAGCAGTTCTGGCGTACGACTGGGGTGAGCCCCCAATGTCAATACCTGACAATGTTGGCAACAACTGCTATGGCTAGCCCCTCTAGAGTTCATGGTTCTGATCAGGTCACTGATTTACACATAAATTGTCTGGAATTAATTGCTGAATCTTTTGCCATCCACAGCCTAGCCAATTTTATTTAACAAAATGACAGTTAAAATAAAAATAATAATTCTACAGCTCAATACGTCAACAACCTAGAGAAAGGCAGATCCCGAGCCTTGACAGACAACAAAAGACATTTACAGATTCTGCCACTCATGCAAAAACACTCTTCATGCAGAATATCTTCAGAGGATCACCAATCTCACGGCAGACTGATTTTCTCACCTCTGGCGGAACAGGAGTGACTGGTGACTAGACACATTGCTGTCTCTCAGGGGCCCATTGCATGTGGATCTACTTTCCTCCAGGACCAACTGAAACTAGGTCCTTCAATTGGCTTCCGGATCCAGACACTGAGGCGTAGGATGTGTTCCTCCAACATTGGCTGTGCGAAGAAACTTATGCCTTCCCACGGCTCTCCATGCTGGCAAAAGTACTCCATTACACACACCTTCACAGAGTGTCTCTTCTTCTCATCGCTCCCCTCTGGCAGAGCCAGATCTATTAGAACTCTCTGACAACTATCATCTCTTCTTACTATCATTTCCCCTTCTACTGATGAGACCTTGCAGGGAGCCACACCCTCTTGTGAGCAGAGGCTGGTCCTAGTGGTTTGGACGCTTTCATGGGATCCATGGACTAAAATACAAAGAAAGAGGGTAAGTGGAACAAAAGTGCAACAGAAAAGTGCAGGCAAGTCACTAAAAGTATCACTCTCCAAATCCCATTAAAAAAAATAAAAACAACTTGTCTATCCACAACAGGTACACAATATAGGGCACCACAGTCACTTATTGTGGTGTTATAATTACCGCTCAATACATGGTGGTGGTATTTTTTGTTTACATATGCATTTAACCATCTATTGAGTGGTAACTATAACACCACAATAAGTGGCTGTGGCGCCCTCTATTTTGTACCTGTTGTAGACTAAAGATCTTTTATGGGACTCGTGGGCTCCCAACACTAAATTATGCTACATGTCTACTTGGAATTCTTTGAGTAGTTGGTATTTGGAGAGGGGTTCAGATCCCTTTACAACACCTGTTCCTGTCATCCTGAACTATCTATCCCACATCTTTTCGCTGTTCGTTCATTTCGGTCTATAATCTGTTACGTGTGGGGGTCCAGAGACCTGTATGCCTGATGATGGTAGGAGTTACAGTGTGGAAATGAACAATCAGGGTCTGGTGCAGGGTAACCACACGCCCCCTGGTGTTGAGCACCAGGGTTTGTGCGGCCACATACCAGGACCCTGATGCAGCTTCTGAGGATCCCAGAAGCTTGATAATATGCAGATATGTATCCAGTACTAGAAACAAGGCAAGACTAGAATAGGCACCAAATAAGATAACAAGACAAAACTAGAAGAACCCAGAACCGGAGCAGAACAGAAAGCAGAACCCAGAACATATACACAAGACATGAGGGAAACAAGAACAGGACAGGACTGTACATGAACTGGAAATACAAGACAAAATAAAATGAGACAAGAGATACAAGGCAAAAAAAGAGGAGAAATGATTAAGTACTATATATGTAATAAACATTGGAGACTTAGCCATACATAAAGTACTCCAATTACGGTGGGTCCTAACTGCCTAGATATGCATGACTAAAAGTACAACAATAAAACACACACAGTACTTACCTGCAAGGAAAGGACAGAGGAATGAGACCACTGCTAGCAGGAACTCACTGAAACAAAAAGGATAAATGGCAAAGGAACGGGTGTGGCAACACAAAACAAACATATGAAGGAATCCAGGAGACTGGGAATTCCAGGAACCGAATAAAGGCATGAACCCAGAAAACCCAGCATGAAGAAAACCAGACATAGAATAGATAACCAGAAAAACCAAGAAAAACTAAACAAGAATTGTAAAAAGAGTATTGGATATCAGAAGCCATGACCAGAAATATCCGCAGAATGAAACAGGAGGTTACATCAACGTGGTGCGCTCGTCTATCGGCAGCTCACATTTCCCTTCAAGGCACCCTAGTGGGTCAGGACCCTCTGGTTTGTTGTCTTTTGAGAGGTATTAAGTTGTCCAGACACCCTGTACCTAAATATGCCCACCTCTGGGACATGGATTTGCTGCTGCGTTTTTTTGTTTTATTTTTTTTAGGATTGTGGGGTTTGCTCTTCAACAGCTTAGGAATGTGGGGTTGTCTCTTCAACAGCTTTCAGCTTCACTTACCCTATTATGTCTCTGTGACGGAGTGCCCTTCGCCACTTGTGCCTGGAGAGGACTAATTACCAGCCTCTTGCCGTATGACTATTGTCCCTGGGAGATTTTGCCAGTTAGAAACACCATTTGGACTTATTGGTGTTTTAAAAGACTGTTCTGGCCCTTTAAATGGTACTGGCACAGTTCTGCAACTTCCAATAACTGTCATATAATCAAACACTGACTGAATTTAACTGTCATTTTGTTTTCCTCTGAGGAGTTGTTGTTTTGCTGCATGAGTGCTGTTGCTTTTCTGTGCTCATTAAACAGACCTGCTTGACCCTTTCTTGAAGCCTTGGCTCATGCTTGGGGGATAAGTCTGCAGTGCTGATGGTGTCAGTTGGAGTGCTTGGAGTCCTCGGCAAGCACTAGGAGCATCGATTGGCGGAGGTACTGGGTCGGAGTGCCAGCGGGTCCGTCACAGTCTCCTTTTCTATCTTTTTTTTTTTCTGTTCTTTCTCTTGTTTGTGCGTTATAAATACATTTTTATGGTACGTTGAGGTTACTGCACCTTTACAGACTTTGCCTTCGGGCCAGCCTCTGTTTTCTTATGTGGAATCCCCACACTCCGCTCTCGACTTTGGTCTATGGCCGGGATCAATTCCTGATTTGGAGTTATAGGCTTTTTCGGCGGCCTCGTCGATTAGCGACATTATGCGATGTGCGGATTGGACATAGAAGAATACATTCCGTGTGTTTTACTTGAGGCAATCTTCTCACACTTCTTTCACTTTTCTGAATCCTCTGCGTTAAAAAAGTGCAAAATATGAAGCCTCCTGTCGTGTGATAAAATTGTAGATTTTATGACAAGACATGGAGGCTAATATTGCATATCCCTTTCTTTACTGTCCACCAATAGCAGCAAAGGATATAAACAGAATGAAAAAACAATGTCATACTGTGGTGGAATCTCGGTAAAAATAAATTTAGTAGGCCGAGATTACCACGTGGTATGTGTACGTGCATATGCTGACGTATCGATCAGTTGGTTGCACGAGGCAAGATACGATCAGTAGTGTACGGAGCATGTGCAAGAATACAGGATGTAGTATTCCCCTCCTCCATTGTGCTGGACAAGCCATGCGGTCAAGCAGGAAGTTAATTCTTATTTGTAATGATTGGTCAAGAGAATGTGCGGGTGGAGCTTAATATGGGAGGAGTTATGTGCCTATATAGGGAGCCTGCACTATTGTTCAGGGCTCAGAACTTGCTGTATTTTTGGTGACATTAGTCCCTCTGAGTCCCGATCGGTGATCCAATAAAGAATCTCTTCCTTCCTGAAGAAACCTGTGTCCATCCCTCTGTGCTTTGCTTCCGTCAGTTTCTCCGGTATCATTTGGTGCATTGGCCGGGAAGCTCATCGTTCAACGGTAGCTGAGAGGCAGAGGCGTGAGACGGTCTATCTTTGCCCACGTTCTCTACGGCTGCACCCCTGAACTTCTGCGTGGACCTCCCTTCGTCTCGGCGCCACTGGTCTGTTGTCCAGGAGATCATCGGCCTCTACGTAAGAAGTGCTGGGGTGTCCCCGTCGATGAGTGTGAACTCAGGTTCAGGAACGAGGAGGTAAGACAACTGCTGTTTTAGACGGCAGACCCACTAGGGGTATACCGATTGTGCGGTAGGCCCAAAAGGGGTTTAAATCTGTGTATGGAATCTGCCCCCTCTGTCGGAGGGAAGGAGCGAAGGCGCACCGCTCGATCGAACGCTCTTTAGTAAGACCGTTTGATCTGGTTAGTCAGGCGGGGTCCTGTGTAAATAGCCCTAGCCGGACACCGGTGTCTTGTCTAGACTAGCGTTCTAGGGTGTATATTACGTTCGCTAGGTCGGAGGGACCGGGAGACTAAGCGGCGCCTGTGTAAATTCGGTTCGCTAGCTCTCAACCTATCTTGGCTAAGTGGGAAGGCGTGTAAATTTGGAACCCACTAGACTTTTGATAGAGTAAATAGACTAGAAGGGCAATTTTGTAAATTTCGCCCTCTAGTTCGCTATATGTGGTGTTTGGGCAGTGTGGCTAACCAAAACGGGTGTATATAGTTTTAGGTAGTCCATTCAAGGTACTGGCCAATAGTTTAGTTGGGATTGTAAATGTGTTAAAGATTGTTAGTAAAGTGTATATCTTGTTAGATAGCGCGAGCTCAGCCGTCTAGCGAGAGTGTTAATAGTGTGTTGCTGTATCATAGTGCACGGTACCATAACCCTGTATATTTACTGACACTGTATATAAGTACTAATCATTGTCGTCTATTGCATGTTTAACACCGTAACCACTAATAATTGTATTGTGACCTTAAATTGTGCTTTGACCTATGCTAACCGTACTGTAACCGATACTAGTAAAAGACGATGTTACTGGGGTGTGTTATAGACGGGTAATTCATATATAGAGAATTATAGCGTGGGTGACTGTATAGTTTCGCCAAAGGGCATAATATTGATTATTTAGTGACTGGTGTAACAACTGTGTGTGTACGGGAATTCCCTGAGTGATTATTGTGTTATTGTGTACGTTTCACTCGGTAACTGTACCACGTGGTGCTGTTGCCAGAGGAAACGGGTGTGACTGTTGAATAAGAACGCGTGCATAGTATTCGTTGTCAACGACGTTCCATTGATAAGTATGGGCGCGTCAGAGTCAACGATTTCGGATCCCTTAGGTTGTATGGTAAAGAATTTTAAAAAGGGATTCAAAACATGTGATTTTGGGGTTAAAATGTCTCCTGTACGTTTGGTCACTTTGTGCACTAGGGAGTGGCCTATTTTGGTTGCGGCATGGCCGCCGCGTGGCAGTTTGGATCCAACCCTGGTACAGCGTGTACACGTGGCTGTGTCAGGTAGGCCTGAACTTTACGGACAGTTTCCATACATTGATTGTTGGGGGCAGGCCGTAAACGACTCGCCAAAATGGATCCGGATATGCCACGAGGAGCAATGTCGCCTCATGGTGGCCAGGACTTGTTTGTCCACTAGGACTGGTGTTAGGCCCATTTTGGACACGCCCCCTGAGTCCGAGATCCCTTTGCCGCCCCCTTACTTTCCTTTAAGAGGAAGTGACGCGAATGCAGGAAGCTCTGCACCCCTTCCCCTATTGCCCCCATCCACTTCCGCTTCCTCCTCCAGTACAGAATCCACCCCCCCTCGTATTAAAACTCCCCTTCCGGAACCAGGACCAACCCCCATTAGATCTGAATATCCTGATTTGGCGCCACTTCAAACTTCCGGTCAAGCTTCTTCTAGCTCGGCTCGGAGTATACTATTCACTAACTTTTCCCAAAATCAAGTTCCCACATCCTCATGCCCTATTACCTCTCGACCGGAACCTTTAACTGACGCCCCTCCACGTAGCCCCATACTAACCCGACAACTGACCGGTACCCAACAATTAAAACATTATCAGATGCCTCTTCGTCTGAATCCTGGGTCAGCCTATATCGATGCCGCAGGTCAAATGGCACATGCTGACCCAGTCTTCGTATATGTCCCGTTCACGACTACCGATCTCTTGAATTGGAAGACCCACAATTCCTCGTACACTGAGAAACCACAAGCTATGACCGATCTGTTCACCTCGATAGTTCAGACACATAACCCGACATGGGCTGATTGCCAGCAGTTATTAATGACATTGTTCAATAATGAGGAAAGGACAAGGATTAACCAAGCGGCCATTAAGGCGCTAGAGGAGAGAGCCCGTGCTTTAAATCAACCCAATCCGGCAGCATGGGCCGCAACACATTACCCTAACACCGATCCTGACTGGAATGTAAATGGCGCAGATATGGCTCAACTTAAAGCCTATAGAGACGCTATAATTGCTGGCATGAAAGCCGGAGGGAGGAAAGCTATTAACATGTCGAAGACAGTTGAGGTGATTCAGAAAAGTGATGAAGCGCCCAGTGTCTTTTATGACCGATTATTGGAGGCATACCGCTTGTATACCCCCTTTAATCCGGAAGGCGCTGATAATTCCCGAATGGTAAACTCCGCCTTTGTCAGCCAAGCTTACGGAGATATTAAGCGCAAGCTACAGAAATTAGAAGGGTTTGCAGGTATGTCTATCACCCAACTAATGGAGGTAGCGAACAAAGTATATATGAATAGGGAAACAGAAAGTAAGAAAGAGGAAGAGCGCAAGATGCGTAGAAAGGCAGATATGCTAGCGGTAGCGATAGCAGGCGTAGATAGACGGGGCCCAGATAGAGGCGATGGTAGATGGAATAGGGAGCCTTTGAGTAGGAATCAGTGCGCGTACTGTAAGGAAGAAGGGCATTGGAGGAACGAGTGTCCGCAAAAAGAGCAGTATGAGAGAGACTTACCCAGGGCAGGTTACGGAAACTTTAGAGGCAGAGCGAGAGGTAGAGGAGGCCCCGGAGGGAGTAATGGTAATAGAGGTAGTAATGGGAACAGAGGAAGTGTAAGGGAAGATAGGTACTATCCAGCAGCGCAAAGGTCCCGCGATAGAGAAGGTAGGGACTTTGTGGGATTGGCTGACACGGTCATGGAGGACTATTGATACCGACCGGGCTCCATCCCCTTGGTCGAGCGGAGCCTATGGTCGATGTATCAATAGGGGGAAAAAGGAGTGCGTTCATGATCGACACTGGTGCTGAACATTCGGTGGTGACTAATCAAGTTGCTCCTCCATCTGGAAGAACTATTACTGTAATAGGAGCAACTGGAAGAAGTGCTGAAAAACCGGTTCTTAAAAGTCGACTCTGTACATTGGGAGGCCACGTAGTAAAACATCAATTCCCTTATATGCCTGAGTGTCCAGTCCAATTGCTGGGACGTGATATGCTATCCAAATTACAAGCGCAGATTACGTTCCTACCAAATGGAACAACATCCTTAAAGTTTAATGGACCCTCAGGTATTATGACATTATCCGTACCAAAGGAAGAAGAGTGGCGACTTTATACAGTGTTGACTAGCCAAAACCCGAGGAGTGATGAATCCTTATTTAACATACCAGGAGTTTGGGCAGAGAACAACCCACCAGGACTGGCCCGCAATATTCCACCTATTAAAATCGAACTAAAACTTGAGGTTTATCCAGTAAGCCTGAGACAATATCATATTCCGCAGAAGGCTAAGAAGAACATCCAATCTTATCTGGATAAGTTCATACGGTATGGTATCCTAAAATTCTGTACTTCCCCCTGGAACACCCCATTGCTGCCTGTTCAAAAGCCCAGTACAGATGAGTATCGACCTGTGCAGGACTTGAGAGCAGTCAATGATGCGGTTGTTAGTATACATCCAGTCGTGCCCAATCCATATAACCTGCTTGCTTTTATTCCGGGCGGGGCTACTTACTTTACAGTCTTAGATCTCAAAGATGCCTTCTTTTGCCTCCGAATTGCCGCAGAAAGCCAATGTATCTTCGCTTTCCAATGGGAAAATGCTGTAACGGGCTCGAAACGCCAAATGACCTGGACAAGATTGCCCCAGGAGTTTAAAAATTCACCTACCCTATTTGGTTCAGCTCTAAGTCAAGATCTACTAGATTTCGAGTCTATCCCAGGAGAGTGTGTATTATCACAATATGTAGATGACTTGTTGATAGCAGCAGTTACAAAGGAAGTATGTCAGCAAGCAACGCACGATCTACTACACATTCTCTGGAAGGCAGGATACAAGGTGTCAAGAAGGAAGGCTCAGTTGTGTTTGCCAACCGTCAAATATCTGGGATTCCATATCTCTGAAGGTCAAAGAATTATGGGGCCAGAGAGAAAAGAAGCTGTGTGCCAAATACCGATACCCAGGAATAGAAGACAAGTGCGAGAATTCTTTGGGGCAGCAGGCTTCTGTAGGATATGGATTCCCAGCTACGCGATACTGGCAAAACCTCTGTATGCAGCTATCAAAGGTACAGAGCACGACCCCTTCTTATGGACTCAAGAACAGCAAACGGCATTCGAAGATGTGAAGAGGGCTTCGATGAGTGCCCCAGCATTAGGTCTACCTGACCACACACGGCCATTCTATCTGTATGTACATGAGCAAAGAAGAATGGCTGTGGGAGTATTGACACAGTACTTGGGATCATGGCAAAGACCTGTTGCCTACATGTCTAAGCAACTGGATGCAGGGGCCAGCGGACTTCCACCTTGTCTAAGAGCTGTAGCTGCAGCCGCCCTGCTAGTAGCTGAAGCCGATAAACTCACTCTGGGTCAAGAACTTTATGTACGAGTTCCACATGCAGTACAGACGTTGTTGGATTACAAAGGAAATCATTGGTTTAGTAACAGCCGTATGACCAAGTATCAAGCAATGTTGTGTGAAAACCTAAGAGTGCATTTAGAGACTGTAAATACCTTAAATCCAGCTACCCTTTTGCCACAACCTACTGAAAGTCAACATGATTGTTTGGAAGTAATGGATGAAGTATTTTCAAGCAGACCAGATCTTCGTGATTTTCCCATCCAGAACCCTGATGTTCAATATTACACCGACGGCAGTAGTTATGTAAAAGAAGGGATCCGCTATGCAGGATATGCAGTAACAACGATAGACAAGGTGATAGAAGCTTGGCCACTGGCAAAAGGAACATCAGCACAAAAGGCGGAATTGATAGCACTGACACGAGCGTTACAATTGGCTGAAGGTTTAAGAGTGAACATCTACACGGACTCCAAGTATGCGTTTTTAACCACTCATGCCCACGGAGCTTTATATAAAGAAAGAGGACTATTGAATTCAGAAGGCAAAGAAATCAAATACGCAGCTGAGATCCTACAACTATTGGAAGCAGTGTGGGAGCCGAAAGAAGTCGGTATTATACATTGTCGGGCGCATCTGAGAGGAGATGGTGATGTAACCAAAGGGAATCGGATGGCAGATAGTGCAGCCAAGCGTGCTGCTGAATCAGGAAGACAGGAATATGTGGGGCATATAGCTGCTCTTATACCAACTCCACTGTCTCAATGGACTCCAATTTATACAGCTCAAGAAGAGGAGTGGTTAAGGACTGAACCTGGAAAGTATTTGGAGAACAAATGGCATCAGTTAGAAGATGGAAGAATAGTTATTCCAGCATCACTAGCGGTAGAAATTGTCCAAAACTATCATAACGGGACACATTCTGGGAGAGACAGTACAGAAGAATCTCTCAGAAAACATTCCTACATACCAAGATTGTCCAACTTGACTCAGGCCATTGTACGTAGATGTGTAACGTGTGCTAAAAATAATGCAAGACAAGGACCAGTAAAGCCACCAGGAGTCCAGTTTATGGGGGGACTCCCCATGTCCGATTTACAAATTGACTATACAGTGATGCCTAAATCGGGTGGACATCGCTACCTGCTGGTAGTGGTGTGCACCTATTCAGGCTGGGTAGAAGCATGTCCTACTCGGACAGAGAAAGCAGGAGAAGTCGTGAGATTCCTGCTACGAGAAATAATACCCCGATATGGACTACCCTGCTCTATAGGATCGGACAATGGTCCAGCTTTGTTCATCAGTGCCTACAACAATTGACTCATATGCTTGGTATAAAGTGGAGGCTTCATACGGCATATAGACCCCAGAGTTCTGGTAAGGTAGAGAGAATGAATAGAACTATTAAGAATCAGCTGGCTAAAATGTGTCAGGAAACCCAACTTAAGTGGAACGTTCTCTTGCCCATAGCTCTATTGCGAATCCGTAGTACACCTACCAGAAGGATGGGCCTCTCTCCTTTGGAAATCATGTACGGGCGACCACCTCCCGTGCTTGGTAACTTAAGGGGGGATTTGAGTCAGTTGGGAGAAGGAATTACCCGGCAGCAGGTTGTAGAGTTGGGTAAGACTATGGAGGAAGTACAGAAATGGGTACAAGATAGATTACCTGTGAATATTTATCCCCCAATTCATAGTTACCACCCAGGCAACCAAGTGTGGATTAAAGAGTGGAATAATGTGCCGTTAGGGCCCAAGTGGAGAGGTCCTTATGTTGTTCTTCTGTCTACCCCTACAGCGATAAAAGTAGCCGAAGTGGCTCCGTGGATACATCACCCCAGGGTTAAACCAGCAGCAGCCGATTCCTGGCAAGTTACAGCAAATCCAGAGAATCCCTGCAAGATCCGGTTAAAACGCACGACTCAGTCGGAGTGACGGGGAACCTTGTAGATTACAAATTTTATTGTTTCAGAGACTTGGTAAGTGAGTGAGAAGGCCATAATAAAGCCTGTCCACTCACCAACGAGTGTATAAGTCAGGGAAAGTCTTGAGGGGCCCCTGTGAAGACGAGCAGAACTCCATTCCCTGCAGTCCTTACATCCTGGAAGCTGAGGTGCCTTCACACGGACGAAGACTGAGGATGACGACGAAAGATGTATTTTTAATAATGTTTATTTATGTGTATTTTTATATTCAGGAAGGTAGAGGTACCAACACTCCTAGCTGTGAGGTATGCATTAAGACTGCAAGAACAGGTAACCATATATCCCAGACCCTAATTTGGCATTCGCAATATGAGTGTAAAGGAGATGTATCAAGATGTAGATACTTAAATATAGAATATAGTGTGTGTCATTTAGGAGTAGGAGAACCTAAGTGCTTCAGTCCTGAGTATCAACCCCGTACAATTTAGTTGACTCTCAGAAATGGAGATTCTCAGGGGACCCTAATTAATAAGACGGTATTAAAATCCGTATATTCTTCAGGTGCTCTGCTATTTGATGCGTGTAAAGCAATATCAAGTGGTAGAAAGCCGTGGAATGTATGTGGGGATCTTAGATGGGAGAGGACGCATGGGTCTAACGATAAATATATTTGTCCCAGTAGTAAAAATAAATATGTAAGTCCAAGATGCCCAAATAGAGATTATAACTTCTGCCCATATTGGTCTT
>OW240912.1:147011258-147036912 GCA_933207985.1 Pelobates cultripes
CACACACATATATATATATATATATATATATACATATACACACACATATATATATATACACACACACATATATATATATATACACACATATATATATATATATACACACATATATATATATATACACACATATATATATATATATACATATATATATATACACACACACACACACACACATATATATATATATATACACACACACTAATTATACACATATAATACTAATTTAAAGGACATTACAGGAGTAAAATTATATTTTTCCATGTGTCCCAGGTGCACTATCATTAGTTAGATGCAACAAGGTGGATGCCACAAAGAATGGTGTACAAAAAAAATATTCAGATTCATCACCACTTGATGAGCTTTATAACCTGAAACCAGCATCTCAAGAGGTCTAGATTTCCACTTATAATTCTTACTAAAAAGTAACACAAGAGAAACATATCTGTTTTACAAATATGTTTAGTAAAGGAAAAGACAAACACTACAACCCACTGTAGTGGTTAAGGTGCCAGCAGTGTTAATATGGTACTGTCATGTGTGAGTTTTAATAGAGATAGACTGTTTATTAAAACCACACAATTACTGTATCGAGTCAAAAGATATATATGAAACAAAGCAGGGTCTAGTTGGTCTGTTAGGAACGGATTTTTCTAAAAACGTGGCAATGGGGTGGAGTTTCCACAAAACATCCTGTCTACGGAAGATCCAGACCTCTTACAACTTTGTATTGCACTCATAATCAAGAGTAGAATGCGGACAGTAGCTCACAACAGGTAAAGACACCTGGATATAAAGAAAGAATTGGATGATGGTATTGAGAGGTTCAGTTAAATATGCATTCTCCCCCAGGCACCAGTAAAAAAGAGTAAACAGATGTGTCTATGCAAATGACTGAAAAGTGACAGTCACTTTACAATCCATGGAGAAACTACACAAGTTCAAAAGGAACTCGACTAGGGGTAAAAAAAATAAAAACGTTACATAAAACATGGGAAAAAGTTTCCTACTCCTTCACATCAGAGGCACTTGTACGAATTCTGATCAAAACAAAACCGGGAATTTGACTATATATATGTTCAACCATAAGTTACCTCAAGTACACCAACCCTTATTATATATAATTTTGCTTAGGAGAAACAAGGCTTTAATTTCACATCAAATATTAATATGGGGAAAAATGTAATGTGAATAAAATGTTCTGCATGGCATTTTAACTGTAAATGTCATAATACGGTTAGCTTTTACTGCAATAAAATACACATAT
The DNA here is from genome assembly GCA_933207985.1 of Pelobates cultripes. Lineage (NCBI taxonomy): Eukaryota > Metazoa > Chordata > Amphibia > Anura > Pelobatidae > Pelobates > Pelobates cultripes. The sequence continues at coordinate 147,012,529 of OW240912.1, forward strand.
TTGTGTTCAGCAATGTCTCATGAGTACAACAATACCCCCCAAGTACAGGTTTTATGGGGTTTTGGGAACATACAAAGTCAGATTATAGGGCTTGCCCATTTTAGTTTTTAAACACTGAAATTTGCCTGATTGGTTATGTTGCCTTTGAGACCATATGGCAGCCCAGAAATGAAAATTACCCCATCATGGCATAACATTTGCAAAAGCAGACAACCCAGTGTATTCAAACTGGAGTCTTTTTTAGTAGTCACTTAGTCACAAACGCTGGCCAAATTTAGGGTTCATATTTTTGTTTCCCCACAAAAAAAAAAAAATTCACTTTCACTGATTAGAGAATTGTCATTCTAAGTGTTGCTGTTTTGAGACAATAATGTTTGTGTTCAAGTCTCGCAAGTAAAACAATATCCCCATGTAAAAAAAATAAAATAATAAAAATACCTGCCCTTTCACTGACGAGAGTATTGTCTCATATGTTTTACTGCTCTAAAACTCATATTTGTGTTAAGTGCTATCGCATGAGTACAACAGTACCACCCATGTACAGGTTTTATGGGGCTTTAGAAAGTTACAGGGTAAAATATAGGGCTTGCTCATTTCAGTTTGCCAGATTGGCTTGCTGGGACTATGTTACCTTTGAGACAAAATGGCAGCCCAGAAATGAGAATTACCCCCATCATGGCATATCATTTGCAAAAGTACAAAACCAAGGATATTAAAATTGGGTATCTCCAGTCTTATTTAGTAGCCACTTAAAACACAAACCCTGGCCAAAGTTAGTGTTTGTATTTTTCACAAAAAAAAGCACTTGCACTGATCATTATTATTGTAAATTTTACTGTTTTGAGACACTAATGTTTGTGTTCAGAGAAGTCTCACGAGTAAAACAGTACCGCCATGTACAGGTTTTACAGTGTTTTGGAAAGTTACAGGGTCAAATATAGGGTTTGCAGATTACATTTTCTGGACTTTCTGCTTGGGCTATCAGGCAGTTCTCTCAAATTATATCACATAGAGTCAGTTTGGGTTACGTTAGAATTTGGTAATCACACAGTAACTCGTGTAAGTGTGATTTATAGACCCCGAGGACAAATAGAAGAGTTAGATAATCTACTAGTAAAAATAGGAAATAACTTCTCTTCATTTTTCTTTTTGGCTTTCATCATGGGTGACTTTCATTTTCCTGATGTGAACTGGAAAACCAAAATAGCTGCTTGTGCCAGGAGCACACATATTCTAAACTCCCTACTGGGATTGTCTCTAAAACAAGTCGTTGAGGAACAAACTCGTAAGGAGGCCATACTAAATGTAGTGTTAACAATGGAGACTTGGTATCATATTACTGTAGGGGAAAGTTTAGGATCCATTGATCATCAGTAAATGTGGTTTAATATAAGAACATTGACTGAGTCGCACCACACTAAAACAAAGGTTTTATATTTTAGAAAAACAGACTTTTCTAAAATTAGAAAATGTGTAAAGGAGTCATTATCAGATTAGAGTTGTTTAAATGGAGTCCAAGAGAAATGGGATTATTTAAAAGTTGCACTACTGAAGGCAACATAAAATTGCATTAGGCTAGTCAGTAAGAGCAAAACTAGTGTGGTACTCCTCAGAAGTGGCCAAAATAGTAAAAGACAAAAAGTTACCATTTAGTAATTATAAAAAAAAAAAAATGTGTGGGTGAGTAAGATCTACCTAGATTAGTTAGAAAGAGGCTAAGCAAGTTATAAGAGCTTCCAAATCACACACCGAAGAGAAAATAACCCAGAAAAGAAAATAGCCCAGTCAGTTAAAAAAAAAAAGGAGGACAAAACATTTTTTAGATACATAAATGAGAAAAGAAAAGGAAAGTAAAACAAGGATTAGTTAAATTAAAAACAAAAGAAGGAAGGTATGTAGACGAGGATAAAGGACTAACTGACTGTAAATACTGAACAAAAATATTGAGTCAGACACGTTTTACATATATTAAGAAGATAAATGAGTGTTTGTAAAAGCATGCATCTACAAAGTTGTAAGTTGTAAAATCCAATACATTTTTTTTTAAACTGGCTCACCTAAGCATCTAAGCAAGCAGTTGCGTTTAACCCTTAAGGTGCTGATGATACTAAGATATGTAACAGGGTTGATGTTCCAGGAGGGTTAAGCCAAATGACAAATGATTTAGGTAAACTAGAAAAATGGTCAGAATTGTGGCAACTGACATTTAATGTGGATAAGTGCAAGATAATGCATCTTGGACGTAAAAACCCAAGGGCAGAGTACAGAATATTTGATAGAGTCCTAACCTCAACATATGAGGAAAGGGATTTAGGGGTGATTATTTCTGATGACTTAAAGGTAGGCAGACAATGTAATAGAGCAGCAGGAAATGCTAGCAGAATGCTTGGTTGTATAGGGAGAGGTATTAGCAGTAGAAAGAGGGAAGTGCTCATGCCATTGTACAGAACACTGGTGAGACCTCACTTGGAGTATTGTACACAGTACTGGAGACCGTATCTTCAGAAGGATATTGATACCTTAGAGAGGGTTCAGAGAAGGGCTACTAAACTGGTTCATGGATTGCGGGATAAAACTTACCAGGAAAGGTTAAAGGATCTTAACATGTATAGCTTGGAGGAAAGACGAGACAGGGGGGATATGATAGAAACATTTAAATATATAAAGGGAATCAACACAGTAAAGGAGGAGACTATATTTAAAAGAAGAAAAACTACCACAACAAGAGGACATAGTCTTAAATTAGAGGGACAAAGGTTTAAAATAATATCAGGAAGTATTACTTTACTGAGAGGGTAGTGGATGCATGGAATAGCCTTCCAGCTGAAGTGGTAGAGGTTAACACAGTAAAGGAGTTTAAGCATGCGTGGGATAGGCATAAGGCTATCCTACCTATAAGATAGGACTAGGGACTAATGAAAGTATTTAGAAAATTGGGCAGACTAGATGGGCCGAATGGTTCTTATCTGCCGTCACATTCTATGTTTCTATGCACATGTAGCAGCTGAGGCTTAACCACTGACCAGAATTGGTTAGAGGTGATGCAAAGAATTATTGCAAGCATCTTGTGGTCATCTTTGACAGACCTTGCTCTATCCATCCACTGCATAAATAAGGTCAGCAGCATGAAGTAAGGAACAGGCAGAGTTGGGCAGCTCCAGTGAAAAGAGAACATTTTTAGCTAACCAGCATTATGCAGGTTCTGCCTGGTTGAGCTTATTTAATAGTATGAACCTATAGTATATCCTCCAGTAAAACACATGATTTAAAAAAATATAATAATAATAATTAAAATAACAGCATATGCCAAAATTCCCATCACTGATTCTGTGCCTCACATCTGCCGACATTGTGTTGTGGATAGTACAGAAAATAGTGGAGGTGTTTTCATTGACAAATACTATAAAATGAGCAATTAATTGCCATATGTACAGCATTACACATTCAGCACTCATAGAAAAACAATATTCTATTACTTGTAGCTCATTTGAGTCTGCAGCTGACTATAAATGGGATATCCTAGCAATGTGTCAAAAAGTTGTTTATTAAGTTAGAAGCACAAGTATATACACTCCGCTTAATATTTCAAAGCTGCATAAGTTAATGTAGGGTACTTCGTTTGATTTTTGAAATTTCAAAATGCCCAGTACTATGTGTAAATATGCCTGCACTCTAAGCGGTATTCCACCTTGACTGTAAGTGTGGAAACTCTTTTCCCTCTAAAAATAATGTAAGAGAACTAAACATTTTCACTAAATTGGACCAATCTTTGACCTTCTATAATCTGGTGTCCTCTCCCTCAAATATTCGAAAATTATCCTTACTAAATCAACTAATAACATTCACTTTTAAATCTAAAAGTTTAACATTTTGACAACTCACTCTTCTTCAAACCCCCTACAAGGTTGCCCATATGTTTTTCATACGCTGCCACAAAGTGAAGCTGTCCCAAGAACATAAGAAAATTTGAAGGATTGTCACTTCAGGACTGTGTTTAACGATCTGGTATTTTTTATTTTGTAGTGTATATTTCTTGGTGCATTTTTACCAATTTTTAGAGGGTTACCATTTGGTGTTCTATATTTTGGCACAACCTGTATCCTTGCTCTGTTCTTTTATTTATTTTTAATACAATCATGTTGTATTGGTGGAAATTTTCTATGTCTCTCTACTATTTTAGTAAACAGGCCCCAAAGATTGTGTTTGCTTCCGTTCAGAAGTATTGGTCAAAGCAAAATGGGGGCAGCCTTGAAACTGATTATTCCAGCAAAGTTGTGATGTCATGTTCATCTGTTCTTTTATTATAATAATAATAATAAAAATAAAAAAAAACAACCCAAAAAGTGATAGAGATATATATATTTGAAGGCTTGGCCTGTAGTTGTGGGAGGGGCTTGGTTCCCCTTTAAAAGGGCTGCCAATCCACTCCCACATTACCGTTGCTGGTCTGGCGAGTCTGAAACGTTTTACTTCTGGTTCAGATCGCCATCTTGGATTTTCCTTACCTGTTTCCTTGTGGTCTCCTGGTCCGGTGCTTCCCTGGCTCTACTTCCCGTTACCGGCGTCCGCACAGCCCACTTGCTACTTTGCCGCCGCAAAAAACGTAAGTCAGGCCCGCCGTAAAGCAACCGCCGCAAATTCCCTTGCTTTACATGGCGGAGCCCCGTTCGTTTCAAACCAGCGTTCGGTTCTTTTCTGTTCATGCATTATGCCATTCGACTAATTCCCTCATCTACTCGCATGTTTCACTTTTTCTAAGCTAACGAACGCTATCATTTGGTTATATACATATAACATCATTCTGTTCGGTTTTCGAATGCCACTTAGGATGCATTTATTCGTATGTTTCAATACCCTACCTAGTTCTTTCAGTAATTACACAAACTCACGAATAAGCACGAATTCAGCCGGTACTCCATGTGGATTTTTGCTCCTACTGGTTACAAACGTTATTACAGTCACTTATATAAATTCTACTAAAGTAAATAGAAATGTTTAAACCTGGATGATGTGTCCTGATTTTCCTGACTTTTCCCACAGATTCATACCAGGGGTTCGTACTAGGAATTGTGATTTCTGACACTTGTATCAATTATATTTACTTCTAGGTTGGTTGGAATTTAATTATAATTTAAAATTTTGAAGGCCAATGATACATATTAAAATTAGTTAAGTGTGTAATTTACTCTTTTAGGTTATTATACGTTGGACAGTAGCTTTTACAAGCACGGAAGCAGTCATCTTTTTTTTGGTTAAATCTACCCTCTGCAGAGTGTCGGGTAGGTTCTTGTTTTAGGGCCCACGATCTGGCCAAACCACTACATTACAGTCAGATGTTTATATATCAAATCTCATGTCCACAGGTAAACACCTCGATACTCTTACAGTCGCTGGTTACCTCTACTTTGACAGCTCAGCCTGACTCACATATCCGGTACTAAGCCAGAACCGATTATTTTCCATGTTCTGATTGGTACTGGTCCTAGGTTACGTGACCCAATTAGGTAAAAAAAAAAAAAATTCTGGTCTTAATCCGTAGGCTAGTGGTCCAGCGAGACCAACACCCCCCATCCTCATACTCGGAGGAATACGTCCCTCGGGCCAAATCAGCTAGCCGTCTCGCATGGTTGCATAGAGAGGGCCTCACTTATCACTCCCATTCTATCTTATGCTTTAAACTGCCACCGAGAGGCCAACACCCCTCCATAACGTTCGGTGGCCTCATACTTTCCCCCTCGGGCCCACGCATAGGTAGTGCCTCTCAAGCCGCTTGGCAATTAGTAGGGACTCATCTGTCACTATCATGAAGTGTAATTGTTTCACCGCTTGGTATTTAGCTAGCCTTACCAGTACCCACCCATTCATTACAGAGTGACTGATTACACTACCTTATATTTTTCAGTTATGTCAAATACACCTGATATGCCTGAGGAACTCTCTCTACCCTGCACGCCCGCTAGGCCTGATACCCCTGTTCCTGGAACAGACGTTACTAGTCCTTCATTACTCAGATCATGGACCATCCCACGTCTCACTGCAGAACTTAGAAGACGCTGCATCCCTTTCCCAGCTACTGCTAGGAAGGCAGAGTTGTTTAGACTTTTAAACACTACCACTGACAACTCTGATGCAGGGGAAGGCCCTAGTGGCACACAATTGCCGGCGTTTCACGCCATGATGACTTCTCTTATGTCATCCATCAGCACAATTAGCGATAGGCTGGATAAATTGGAAGCAAGTGGCGCTAAACAGACCGCTACAAACCCAATTGTTGCCAGTCACCCTCTCGTTGACATACCTGGTAATTCATTGGAATCCATATCAATAATTGAAGACATTAATCCTTCGCACATGGTCCCATCTCACCTTAAAAAGGACATTCTGGAAGGCAAGGATGTAAACCTGGTTTCATTGCTTATAGCCTCCCAGGATGTCCTAGAGAACAGGACATTTGCATATGGGGATATATCAGTCGTACTAAGGGCAAGCGATCCGAGGCTGAACAAAAAATTGACCATATCTGAATTTGTACTAGGTTTTGGGATCTATAGGGATGTTTACTGCTCAGTATACCCGGGGGAAAGAGCAGAGCTGGATGCATACATGCACAAAATGGTGGACCTGGGGCACAAATACGGTGGTACCACTTTTTACGATTACCACCGTTCCTTTTCTGCAAAGGTGGCTGCAGCTCTGGCTCAGTTCAATTTAAGCATTAATTGGAGAAAATTGGACACTGAGTTATTCTGCAGGTATTTTGCAGGCCTCAGACCTCCAGCTTGTGCAGTTTGTGCATCTACAGCACATCACACAAATTTCTGCCCAAACACAGCAGAAATCGAACAAAACCAAACTACCTCTAACTTTCCAAAATCTGCTAGGGGATTAAAAGACAAATTGGGTAGGGATATTGTATTTCCAGGTAAATCCCAGGTCTGCAATAACTTTAATGCAGGGAATTGTGGTTTCAGCTCTTGTAGGCTGATGCATGTATGTTCCCACTGTTTCAGGGCCCATGCTAAAACTGCCCGAATAAAGCATTCCACAAACCGTATCACACGTGTGTGAACATCACATTATTGAGCTCGCTATTACAACTACACCCATCACGTCATTTCACGGACTATATTATTACGGGAATGACTGAAGGGTTTCACACCGGGTTGGTCCATTTACCCCCCGGTACACTGGAATGCGACAACCTACAATCCACGTTAGACGATCCACAGTTGGTAAACACTCTTATCTCGACCGAGGTGAAACAAGGGTTTCTGTTGGGGTCATTCTTTTCCCCACCCTTCACATCTTGGAGAACCAATCCCATAGGGGTGGTCACAGGGAAGACCTCACTCAAACCCAGACTGATAATTGATTTATCTGCACCACATACCTCCACTGTCCCCAGCCTTAACTCTCTAATACCTTCCGAAGAATTTTCACTCCACTATGCCACTATCGACCAGGCCATAGCGGGCCATTCTTCAAGCTGGCACAGGAGCATGGCTTAGTAAAACCGACGTGGTAAACGCTTTTAAATTACTACCCATGCATCCTTCCCTATGGCATCGACACGGAATTAAATGGCAGGGGATGTATTATTTCTTCACCCGACTAACTTTTGGCTCCAAAAGCAGCCCACGTATTTTTGACACGTTTGAGAAGCTTTATGTTGGTTGTTACGAAATGTGTGCAAGTCCACTATCTGGACGATTTCCTCACGATTGAGAATAACACACTCCCACCCAGTAGTTTGAATCACATGTTGGCTTTGTTTGACTCCCTCAATATTCCTGTCTCCCCTCACAAAACTTTGGGTCCAGATACCAACATGCAATTTTTGGGGATCCAACTAGACACGATACACATGCAGGCTAGTCTACCTCAGGACAAGATTGAGCGTACCCTGGCAAGTATTGAACATTACCTGCTACAAGGTCATTGCAATCGCAAAGAACTTCAATCACTGCTTGGGTCGCTCAATTTTGCCATGAGGATCATACCCAAAGGTAGATCATTTATATCCCACCTGCTATCCTTGTTTCCACTATTCACCTCAGACACTTCATGTATCACATTAGATGTACACGCAACCTCGGATTTACGCGTGTGGTTTTTTTTTTCTCACCTCTTGGAACGGGCGAACCATGTTTATACCACCCCCCTCCGAAACTTCACCTACACTGTGGACAGATGCCGCAGCTAGCACAGGCTTTGCGGACATCTGGAGTGATCAATGGCTTTGGGGACCTTGGCCGACCGAAGTCAAATCACTACCCAAATTCTCTGATACCTTGGCTTTATTCGAGTTGTACCCGATTGTGGCGGCAGCCATTGCTTGGGGACCATATTGGTCTGGCCACACGGTCAGGTGCTACTCAGATAATATGGCTACATGCCATATTGTCAATAAAGGCCGATCGGCATCACTGGTCATTATGAGACTACTAAGGCGTCTCACATGGGTAGCGGCCACTTGTCAATTCTTTATAACATGCATACACATTCCGGGGCACACAAACACCTCTGCTGATCACTTGTCTCTGTTTCGTTTTCCTCTCGACACTACCCAACGCTTGCAGACGAGAGACACCTGCACCTCTATTCCAAGACATGATAATGGATTAAAGACTTTGTTAGACCACGCACGTCACATTTCTCATTTGGCACTCTCACTAAACACTAATGATAGGGCTTTTTCACGTATTCACGAAATTTATCACCGAGTTTAACATCCACGACATGTTTGCGTTAGAAACAATTTTAAGTTGATGTGGCAAACTAAGTTTTACTTAGTTTGCCATATCAACCTTAAACTATCCTTTAATACCATTAAACTATACCTAACAGGCATCCAGCACCATATGCTTATCCAACAACCTAACACTACGGGTTTCTTGACATCATATCAAATAAAAACTGTGGCAAACCTAGCCACTTGGACAATATAAAGAGACTGTGCCTTTAAGAGTTGCCTGTATGTCTGTGGGGATAAGTGTTTAACTAAGTGTAATGTATGCCGGCTGTAATAACGTGTATTTACTGTATTGGCTATCTGCCGAATGCAGATAGCTGTATTTCCTTTCGTTTCACGAACGGCACTTTTGCGGGCCGTTCGTGAATCGAAATAACCACCATGTAGTAGCCCACACACTTAGAGACGTGTGGCGCTTGTTAACCGATTGCAACAATGTTGCAATCGGTAATTAGAGGCTCTCCTAGGTGGCCGCCGTTCGACTGCAGACCATGAGGTCGGCCATCTTGGATCCTTTGTTCCCTCAGCAGTCGTCGAGCACATGGTACTAAAAACGGCTACTCGATGGCGCAAACACCGCTGAGCTTTCAGGCCGTTTGGGAGTTCCGGGCCGTTCGGTATTATGTTCCCTAGACTTCAATCGGTCTTTTGAATATACATTTTAATGAATGTGTTATTCGTGCGGCGTTCGGTTGTTTTAGCTGGGATCTGAGCGGTAATCTCACGAATGATGCGCTCAGACCCCAGCTATCTACCGAACGTCCATTTGTGCAAACAGACTGCATATTCGAAAGGTTATGTATTTTAATACAAATTGTCGGTTCTGCTGCACGGATCCTCCCACTTAACGGTACATTCCTGTGGGAGGATCCCTCTCATGCAGCAGTGCCTGATGGGAGAAAGGCTCTGTAATGGAAGTTCCCCATGCAGTCCACTCTGGGAATGCCCCTGGGATGGGACTCGGGAAACCCCTTGCATGGGGAATTGTATAAATTGTGGAGTTGAAAATAAAGACCTCAGTTGACTCTCAGAACTGTGTTTCGTCCGGTTACTGGGAGATTTGGGATATTGCCTTGCTTTTCAGCGCTGACTGTGGATTACTTCCTGAACCAGCGGAATTCGTGGATTTAATACTGGCGATCCACTACAAAAACATTACTTAAAGGCATTAAAAAATTAGATACACATTTCCCTCACAATGACTGCCCATAACAACATATCCACTCTCTATCCAACTTATGAGATTCGTCTCCTTTTGAACCCATGACCAATAACATAATAAAAACAGCCCTATATCTCGCTTTTTAGGGGTTCCTACGTCCCAGTGAATTTACAACCAGGACCATCACAACACACAATTACCTAAGAACTAATGATTTACAAAAACATACCGACCATTACATTCTCTCCCTAAGACAATAAAAAACCAGCACCGAAGGACACACTATTCAAATTCCTCTGTACCCTACTCACAATATATGGTGGCCAGTAAAAGTTTTGGATACTTATTCCCTTTCAGTCCAAAAACAACCCCAACAGCCTTTGTTTGAACTGCATGGACACACTCTGACCACAGCTAAATTCATGCTATACATATGACTCCTGTTGACCAGGCTCGGCCTAAACCCGAATCAATTTTCAGGCATCTTCAGCATCCGCTAACCACATACCCACTCATATTATTAAGGCTATGGGACGCTGGAAATCCTCCACCTACACACTCTACATACCTAACCCCGTTAAAGAATTAAGACAAGCTTTTTGTGACTTATCTCAATAAACGAAGGTGGTTCACGAATTATGTTTCTGGGTAATTTTCTTTTTGCCCACTTTTATTACAGGCCTACTGCTTTGTTGGTTCCGGCACACCACAACCTACTGGTGCTAACTTATGGATGTTATGATTATATTATGCTAAGATTTCTCTGTTCGGCCATATTGCCCCGACTACAAATTTGAAGGCTTGGCCTGTAGTTGTGGGAGGGGCTTGGTTCCCCTTTAAAAGGGCTCCCAATCCACTCCCACCTTACCGTTGCTGGTCTGGCGAGTCTCCCACCACTCCCTCTATTTATAACACCCTCTAAGGTGGGCCCACTTTTATTACAGGCCTACTGCTTTGTCGGTTCCGGCACACCACAGCCCACTGGTGCTAACTTATGGATGTTATGATTATATTATATTAAGATTTCTCTGTTCGGCCATATTGCCCCGACTACAAATATATATAAAAATTACACACACATGTATATAAACATACATATACAAATAAAAAATGATCAACCCTGCAACGCTGTATAAATCCTAAAACCCTACACCAAGTCTATGGATTAACATTGTGTCCAGTTTTCCAGGCAATAATAACGCTCCAACACCCTCACCCTCACCTCTCTATATGTAGCTACAGAACGGCTGGCCGGGTGATCTGTTGAACATATATTTACAGAGGTCTGAGATAGTCCATTCTGCTCGCTTTCAGAGGGCTCTGTCTCAGGCCCCCAGCTCCCCATGTCCTCCCCATCAGGTGATCGACTCTTTTGAGGGGAAGCAAATGGATTGTAGTCTCCTCCCAGATTGCGATGAGGTTGAGTGTTAAACTCTGTCTCGAAAGATGAGAGCTGTTGAGTGACACCCAAGAGGCCCCCGGCTTCAACGCTGAGAATAACCCATATAACATCTGAGGGTGGAGAAAGAAGAAACAAATGAAAAGCAAAGGTGTATATTAAAAAAAACAGATGTAGAAGGCATGAAGATGTTGGTACATATATTATACAGAGTCAGTTAAAAAATATTTGTTGAGCAAATAATTTTTTTTTTTTTTTTTTTTTAAACTTAAAAAACCCAAACAGTAAAATAAGCAAAATGAGAAACACACAGGGATAAAACTCAATGTGAAAGAATTGTAAGAAAGGGCAAATCATAATAAAGCACACTGTAACTCCCATTACGACGTAGAACTAAACATCTCAGCAACTTAAGTGAAGAATATATACAATATCAACTACAATATTATCTCTGATGAGAAAAACAGACATTTCATATGAAAGATATCAGCAATATTCTGGTTATATTTATATATATATATATATATATATATATATATATATATAAAATTATTTATTTTCTTATATTCCGCGTCCAAATATGCCATTGTTGGTGTCGAATAGTACCCAGCATTAGTTAAAAGAAAGCACCACAGCCATACCACTGCTCATTTTGCATAAATGACAGAAAAGATTGCATTGTAGACAAAACTCTTGCAAAATTGCCAAACTGAATGACTCAGCACTGCACAACAACATGCCCCAGCCAAAATGTGGAATAGATGAGTTGTAATAATGTGTTTCCCGAGGAGAACTTCCGAAACAAATTCATCAATTAAAAATTACATTTATGATAAAATAATTAAAAAGTATAAGAAAATAAAATAAAAAAACTGGTACAGGACATAATAGTACACACCAATGCTATGGCTAAAATAGAGTAACTTAAGGTTACTCTATTTACCCAAAACATCTTTTTTCATGTAGTAGTAGTTAAACAGACACAAAAGATGTGTAAATTCTAACTTAGGAAAAATGTACCCTTTAGTCACAGTGTTCCTATAAACAGTTACCTTACTGGATGATAAAGTTGTGGTCAGATACACTGGTGGCAAATCTCTTATGTTAATGGTGTACACATCAATATTTGAAAAATAATGAATTCAGTGGGGCCTCTAGAAAACATCAGTTTATCATTTAGTGCTACTTGAAAGGACAACATACAGCGGTGACATCAAACTTTTCACATCAATAAACCAAATCTATTAAACAGTGTTTGAAAATATTTTTTTTTTTTTATTATGGGTTAGTAACGTAACTAAAATTATTACTGCTCCCTTACCATCCTTTTTAATAAAAAAAATATATATATATATATATATATATATATATATATATATATATATATATATATATATATATATATATATATTTATTAAAACTCTCTTATTTCATCACCAGATCAGTTTCCACAAAACAGCTGCTCCACTTAAAGTTAAAGGAACACTACAGGATCAGGAACACAAAAGTATATTCCTGACCCTATAGTGTTAAAAACACTATTTAGGTCACTGGCCCCCGCTTAGCCCCCTTACAACGCATCTGCTGGCGCTGGCTCTGCCCCCGATCTGCCTCGTTGGTGGTCATTATGATCTCAGGTAAGCACAATGCATTCCAATAGAAAGGAGGCAGGGGGAGATCCGATCAGCATCTCCTCAGAGATGTATTGAATCAATGGGAAAAGTTCAGCTTCTCCATGTGAAAAAAAACTCCAAAACAGATCAGAAACATAGACTGTGATGGCAGATTAGAACCATTCAGCCCATCTAGTCCACCCAAAATTTCAAAATACTTTAATTAGTCCCTGGCATGATCTTAAGTCTAGGATAGCCTTATGCCTATCCCACGCATGCTTAAACGTCTTCACTGTGTTAACCTCTACCACTTTAGCTGGAAGGCTATTCCATGCGTCCACTAACCTCTCTGTAAAGTAATACTTCCTGAAATTATTTTTAAACCTTTGCCCCTCTAATAAAGACTATGTCCTCTTGTTGTGGTAGTTTTTCTTCTTTTAAATACAGTCTCCTCCTTTGCGGTGTTAATTCCCTTTATGTATTTAAATGTTTCTATCATAAACCCCCTGTCTCATCTTTCCTCCTAGCTATACATGTGAAGAGCCTTCTATGTGGAACAGTGTCAAAAGCCTTACTGAAATCGAGGAAAGCATTGCTTACCATACCACCCTGATCTATTAGTGTTCATAAATTAATGTTCCTTTAACCCCTTCAGGACCGGACTGTTTTTGCGATGTTTGTACGTTAAGGATTAGAGCTATTTTAGCACTTTTGTGGTGTTTGTGTTTAGCTGTAATTTTCCGCTCTCTCCTTTACTGTTCCGATACAAATTATATATTGTTTTTTTCAGGACAAAAAGGGCTTTCTTTGCATACTGTTATTTTTATCATGTCATATAATGTAATTTAAAAATAATAATAAAATATGGTGAAAAATAAAAAAACACTTTTTTGACTTTTACTTAAAACATCTTTTACTGATCTACAAAATTGAATGAAACAAACTGCTAAATAGATTCAAAATTTTGTCCTGAGTTTAAAAACACCCAATGTTTACGTATTTTTTTGCTTTTATTTGCAAGTTATAGGGCTATAAGTACAAGCAGGAAATTGCTGTTTCAAAATGTACATTTTTCAAATGTATCAATAGTGACATTGTAACACTGTTAAGTCATAAATCTCCAAAAAAAAAAACACCCCACATGTATATATTTTTCTTAAACTAGATAGGGTAATCTAGGGTATTCATCTAAGAATATTTTGATACTTTCTATGCAGCCATTTTACCACAAACCTTTGCCAAATTTTGCATAGGTAGTTTATTTTTAAATTGCCAAACAACACCCCAACATCTCCCGAGTACAGGGATACCCCCATGTATAGGTGTGTCAGGGGGCTAAAAGGCCACATTTGGCAGATGCGCATATCAGTTTCCCAGTTTGAAATTTTAACATGTAGTCAACCTGCATGCATGTCCTATTTGGGACATTTTTGAAGCCGGCCAATGTATTTTACCCCCATCAAACCATATATTTTTGAAAAGTAGACCCCCTAGGGTATTTCACATGGTGGTGTTTTAACACTTTCCATGCACTAATTTTACCAACAGGCTTTGTAAAACATTGAGTTAGTAAATTTTCTTCTGTTTTTTTCACACACATTGTACTTTAGGCATGAATTAACAGATCCTGTTATGTGTCACTGCCAAACAACACCCCAATATGTGTTCAGCAAGATCTCCTGAGTACAGTGATACCACCCATTCATAGGCCTGTCGGGTTCTTTGGGGGCTAAAAGGCGACGTTTGGCAAGTGCCCTAATCAGTTTCTCAACTTGGAATTTTGACATGTAATCAACCTGCGCCCATGTCCCATTTGAGCCAATGTATTTTACCCCCATCAAACCATATATTTTTGAAAAGTAGACAATCCAGGGTATTTTAAATGGTGGTATTTTAACACTTTTAATGCACTGAATTCTACCACCAGCCTTTGTCAAACTTTTGGGTAGTAATCTATTTTTGTTTCTTTGTCACACACATTGTACTTTAGGCATGAATTAACAGATACTGTTATGTGTCATTGCCAAACAGCCAAACAACACCCCAATATGTTCAGCAACATCTCCCGAGTACAGTGATACACGCCATGTATAGGGATGCTGGATTGTTTGGGGGCCAAAAGGCAACAATCAGAACTTGTACATGTCATTATTTCAACTTGATATATAGGTATGCTTGGTCTATCTTCAGTTTGACATATTTTTGCACCCCCCAGTTAATGTTACCATCATGAAAGTATATATAGTATATATTTTTATAAAGTAGACATCAAAGGTTATAGAAGATGGGGTGACTTCTTTCCCCCAACCATTTTGCCCCCCCCAAAAAACTGAAAGTGTAGTGGTAATTTTGTAATTCTGGTTTTTATGCTCACGTCATCTGGTTTTGGCCAGCTGGTTATGTGTTACTGCCAGAAAACTTGTTAGACCAAATGTGCAGGTAGCAAATGTACATTTAGCAGCAATCTTTAAATTGACTCCTGCAAACAGAATCTAACTGGAGATTTGGGCGAAGGAAACGGACTAACAAAAAAATGGCTGCTTTCCAAAGAAACAAAAAAGTAAAATAAAAGTTCAGGAACACGTCTTACAACTGTTCTGTGTGGTACAGCTTGAAACACGTTCCTACACACAGTCTTAGTTACAAAGGGCAATCAGGACAGTGAAAAGGGGTGTCTGTCCTTATCCCGTTTTTAAAACAGACCCGGCAACGTTTCTGGGGGGGGAGGGTGGGTTTCTAGCAGTTGGCGGTAACGTAAAAATAAAATGTCTGGACTCAGCTTGCACCGGTGTTTGAACTTGTCCATCTTCATAAATTGTTAAAGAAATTGTTTTCAACTGAAATTGGAGAAAGAAGGTTTTCCCTGGATTATTTTTTTTAAAAAGCAAAAATTAGTTGTGGGTTGCTATTTGCATCAGATAGATAGCCACCTTTTTATACCTTCCTTTGGTTTTTTGTAAAATAAGATATGGCTGCATCAGCTGATCAGCCAAATCAACACCCCCCATGTACTTATTATACGCCCTGGTGCAAACCGGTTTGGACTCTACTTTGGCCCGGACAGAGACATCTGACATGCGTTCGTCATGGATGGTGGTTAGCATGTTGACATCCTTCCTGTCCCTAAATTTTAGTGCAAGCACTTCAGCTTTGCGAAGTGCTTTACATTTACCTTTTTTAATTTTGCCTCTATGAGAGATCGTGGAAAGTCTTTGGAATTTTTTCTGGCAGTGCCACAGGCCAGTGCCTGTAAACCATAAAGTGTTTTAAACATACGGACACTACTATAAAAATTATCCACATAAAAGGTGGCAACCTTTATTAAACAAGGGGTTTAGTAGGTCCCATACAAGTTTCCCACTTGTCACCAGGGAGTCAGGACAGCCAGGAAGGTCCAGTTGACCATATTTCCCCTCATATACACGAAAGGCAAACTTGTATCCACTTTCGCTCTCGCACAGTTTGTACAGTGTTATGCCATACCTAGAGCGCTTTGAGGGGATGTATTGTCTGAACCCTAATCTTTGTATTTCATTAGCGATTCATCTATGGATAAGTTTTGTTGGGGGGGGGGATGAACATCCATAAATTTGTCCTGAAAATGGTCTAGCAGTGGGCGTATTTTATGAAGCCTATCATATTGGGGTGATCTCTAGGGTGACAGAGGGTATTGTCAATGAAATGTAAAAATCTCAGCAGTAACTCGTATCTGGCTCTAGGTAGGGTTTGGGAGAATACTGGACTAGACATTACTGGGTTGGTGCTCCAGTATGAGCGAATAAATGGCTTCTTTATAATCCCCATGAGTATTGTAAGAGCCCAGAATTTTTTTAAGCTCTGGGACATCTGTGGGATGCCAGTCATGCTCCCTAACTGTATAGCTACCTGGATTGTTATCAATAAATTGGGTAGCATACAAGTTAGTCTGGGAAGCAATCTCTTCCCAGATGGTATCCCCTAAAAATAGTGCTACATACTGCATTGGGGGGAAGCCATCCACATTAACATTAATGCCTGCGTTGGCACTAAAAGGGGGGATGTTGGGCTCGGCTAACTGTGGAGGTACCCAGTCCTCCTCCACATTTGGAGTTGCAGAGGAAGCACAGTTTCTTTCTTCAGCTGGCTCACACACAGATGACATGTCGTCTTGACTAGACGTGTCAGAAAACTGACCTGTGTCAAAATCTGACCAAGACACAGATTTTTTAAACAAATTTAACCCTTTAAGGACAAAAAAAAAAAAAAAAATACAGACAGACAGTACAAATGCTCTGTTGTAACAGATCTGGCAGGGAAGGGGGTTAAAAGGTGATTTTCTTAATAAAACACTGATACTTTCTCTGTCTCTCTCGCCTCACAAAACGCTACATAGGAGAGAGGGGCAGAGATCACTGTCAAAGTGAGTGTTTGTAACACCCACTTTGACAGCAGCCAATTGTGAGCGATCACGGATCGCTCACACGCCACAATTGGCTGTTACTATCCAACTGGGATGTCTGGCAGATAGTTACAGCGTTATACCGGCGGGAGCGATCTTTGATCGCACCCCGCAGCCCGTTTTTCGCTATGACGGTCCTGAAGGGGCTAAACAGGAGAAAGATGTACAAAATGCTTTAGTTTCAATGACAAATGGTTACCTTCCTGCTTCAAATGTCCCTCGGACTATTGCAATGGGCTAATTCTCCCACCCGTGTAGCTGGCAATACCTTATTTTCTCTTATGCATGTACAGTATCTAATATCTGCAACACTCCATTTCCTCTCTCTGATAACCACCTCTTATAGTTTGCTCTCGAGTACCCCCTCAACCAAAAACCTCAGCCTAACTCCCCTCAACTCAGGAGGAACCAGCAGCTGTCAGCTGATATTGATTCACAACTGCTATCCATCCCTTCCCTCTCCTGTCCCTCACTGGCCATCTCTACATATAACACTACCCTCACCTTAGCCTTAAACGCTGCAGCCCCCCTCCAAACATGCACCTCGAGGATGGCACGCCCCCAACCATGGCATACTAAATCAACACGCTATCTGCAAAGTTGCTCCCGTTGTGCTGAACCTTCCTAAAGGAAGTCTCGCACCCAGGCAGACTTTCTCCATTATAGATTCATATACTGTTTATACAGCGCAGCCCTTGCCCTCGCCAAACAGCCATACTTTTCCTCTCTCATTAGTTTATGCTCCCGCAATCCCAGGCATCTCTTTGACACCTTTAACTCTCGTTTTCATCCTGCTGTGGCCACCCCCCAAACTAACCTTACAGCCAATAGCGTTGCATGCTACTTTACCAACAAGATTGAACAGCTAAGAAAAGAATTCTCCCCACCCTGCCGTTCACTTTCTCAACCACAGGTAGATCATGCCTTTCCTACCCTTCAGACTTTCTCCCCAGCTACTGAACAAGTGGTGGCTGTGCTTCTCCTTTCCTCTTGCCCGCTCTATCCTGTTCCATCTCACCTCATCAGATCTCTCTCCCCTTGTCTTGTGCCTCCCTTAACACACATCTTCAACTGCTCTCTCTCTTCTGGAACCAGCAGCTGTCAGCTGATATTGATTCACAACTGCTATCCATCCCCCCAGCAGCTGTCAGCTGATATTGATTCACAACTGCTATCCATCCCCCTTTACCAACAAGATTGAACAGCTAAGAAAAGAATTCTCCCCACCCTGCCGTTCACTTTCTCAACCACAGGTAGATCATGCCTTTCCTACCCTTCAGACTTTCTCCCCAGCTACTGAACAAGTGGTGGCTGTGCTTCTCCTTTCCTCTTGCCCGCTCTATCCTGTTCCATCTCACCTCATCAGATCTCTCTCCCCTTGTCTTGTGCCTCCCTTAACACACATCTTCAACTGCTCTCTCTCTTCTGGAACCAGCAGCTGTCAGCTGATATTGATTCACAACTGCTATCCATCCCTTCCCTCTCCTGTCCCTCACTGGCCATCTCTACATATAACACTACCCTCACCTTAGCCTTAAACGCTGCAGCCCCCCTCCAAACATGCACCTCGAGGATGGCACGCCCCCAACCATAGTGCTGAACCTTCCTAAAGGAAGTCTCGCACCCAGGCAGACTTTCTCCATTATAGATTCATATACTGTTTATACAGCGCAGCCCTTGCCCTCGCCAAACAGCCATACTTTTCCTCTCTCATTAGTTTATGCTCCCGCAATCCCAGGCATCTCTTTGACACCTTTAACTCTCGTTTTCATCCTGCTGTGGCCACCCCCCAAACTAACCTTACAGCCAATAGCGTTGCATGCTACTTTACCAACAAGATTGAACAGCTAAGAAAAGAATTCTCCCCACCCTGCCGTTCACTTTCTCAACCACAGGTAGATCATGCCTTTCCTACCCTTCAGACTTTCTCCCCAGCTACTGAACAAGTGGTGGCTGTGCTTCTCCTTTCCTCTTGCCCGCTCTATCCTGTTCCATCTCACCTCATCAGATCTCTCTCCCCTTGTCTTGTGCCTCCCTTAACACACATCTTCAACTGCTCTCTCTCTTCTGGCGTTGTCCATGTTGACCTTAAACATACCACTGTAGTAACTATCCTAAAAACACATCTCTTGACCCGTCCACCACCTTTAACTATCACCCCATATCCCTGCTCCCTTTTTCCTCAAAGCTTCTGGAAAGACTTGTTTAAACCTGTATGTCTCACTACCTCAATTACAACTCTCTCCTTGACCCTCTTCAGTCTGGCTTTTGCCTTCTCCTCTCTACTGAGACTGCTCTTATCAAAGTTACTAATGACCTAATCGCAGCTAAATCCAAAGGCCACTAGTCCATACTAATTCTTCTTGATCTCTCTGCTGCCTTTGACACCGTTGATCATGCTCTACTTCTTGCAAACTCTGTCCTCTTGTGGTTTTCCTCTTATCTCTCCCAACGCTCATTCAGTGTCTCCTCTTCTAATGATACCTCGTCCTGTCTCGGTTGGAGTCCCCCAAGGCTCTGTCCTTGGTCCCCTTCTATTTTTTATTTATACAGCCTCTCTAGACAAATGTATTGCCTCTTTTGGATTCCAGTACCACCAACCCTCTCCGGATTGGTGTTCCCAAAAGCCGTATTGCCCCGCTACAGTCTGTAATGAATGCTGCCACCAGACTGAGTCGGTCCTCTCACCCCTGTCAGTCCTTACATTGGGATCCTGTATCCTATAGGAGTCAATTCAAAGTGCTAACCCATACATATAAAGCACTGAACAATATCTCTTCACCGATCCATAGGTATGCCCCTTCTCGGTCCCTCCGCTCTGCCCGTGACCTTCTCCTGTCCGCTGCTCGCACCCGTATGGCTAACTTGCGCTTGCAGGACTTCTCGCAGGCGGCTCCCTTCCTATGGAATAGCCTACCTACCCCCAGACTCTCCCCAAGTCTTCAATCTTTTAGGAAGTGCGTTAAAACCCCATCTCTTTAGGAAAGCTATGGCGTTCCAGAGTAACCTCTACCTCACATACCGGTCTCTTGCTCTCTCCTAAAGGGCAGCACTCTACTCTCTCCTCCAGTTCTGCTTCACTTCCACCTTATTTGATTGAGATTTCCTGTTCTTATGTGTTTACCCCACCTCCTATAGACTAAGCTCATTTTAGCAGGGTCCTCTTCAACCTATTGTTCCGTTAAGTTTTCTTGTCTGTGTCCTATTTATAGTTAAATCCTCCCTCTCATAATATTGTAAAGCACTACGGAATCTGTTGGAGCTATATAAATGGCAATAACGAAAATAATAAATAAGGAATTCGCTTACTAAACAAAAGTGAGCATTAGTCTCTCACCTTCCAAATTATTAGGATCCCCTTTGTCCAGTGGAGGCTTGTCCAGAGGGGCAGCGCCCCACCTGTTTTTATTGCAATAAAAAAAAAAAAAAAATTTAAAAACCACAAAAACAAACTATATAATTCTATATTAAATGTACAAAAAACAAAAATAAAGGTCATATCAGATTGTTGGGCAATGTCCCAAAAATCTGAATAGACTCTTTGAGAAGTTGCCTACTTCACGGTCATTGGATACCTGGCAGTCCCCTATTGATTTCTAACGGAGTTCAATAGGGCTGCAAATAGTTGGGACAAAAACAGCTCTTAGTAGAGAGGCCAGCCTCCTAGGCTCTGATTGGATGTTTGCAGCAGGGGATGGAGTTGTAGTTGAAAGAGAGACAAGGGGAAAGTCTGACAACATGGGGAAGCATGTTCCAGAGGTTTGGTGCCCCACAGGAGAAGTCCTGCAGTCTAGCATGGGAAGACATGATAAAAGAAGCTGCTAGGAGAAGATTGCTGGTAGATCTTAGAGGGCAGGCTGGAGTATATTTGTTGATTAGTGAGGACATGTAGAGGGGAGCAGCATTAGTAAGGGTTTTGCATGTCAGAGTGAGAATCTTGAATTTAATTCAGCTGGTAATGAGGAGGCAGTGAAGAGACATGCAGCAGATTCAGAGCGATGGGTAATGTGGCTTAGACTGGCATTTGTTCTGAAAAGGGGAGATAGGAAGGCTAGTTAATAGATGTTTGCTGTAGTCGAGGTGAGAAATAAAAGGAGTTATGTAGTGGTGTCAGCACTCATAGGTGACTGCTGCAAGATGAACCGATTGGAAGTGGGGGATGAAGGAAAGATTAGAGTTAAGTGTAACTCCAAGTCTGCTGCCTTGGGGTGATGGTGATACTGTCAAAGATAGAAGAGTCAGAAATTGTAGTAGAGCTAGAGGACTCAAATATTTTGATTTATGACAAAGCTGAATTTTCTTGGCAATCATATGATGCTGTCTAAAGCCCCATTTCATTCCTGCAACCTGTAATGGCTAAAAGTAAAAATTTGTAATGGGAGGTGTTTTATCCATAATAACAATGCTTTGATCACTGTTGCTTGATTGTGATTGTTGTTCTATAATTTGAGAGACTCACAAGTGGCTACCTTCTCCATCAAAACTTTTCATTAGTCATGGCTGTAGCTATGACTTTTGCATATTTAAAACCTAGTAGATTATTTAGACTCAACATAACCATTATCAGATATTTTGATCTCAGGTGGAACTGTATGATAAGCAATATTCATTTCACAGTCTTTCTGAAGCTTCTTCTACAGCAAGTTTGAACATATAATACATTCTTGGGAAATGTATGACTTACGATCTTTTGGACATTACACACAAAATAGTATTTTGTGCATGATCTTTTGGGCATTAGGGTATACATTTAGTTTAATACAAACTCAATCAAATAATGTACTTTCATGGTGCTTAGAACCCAGTGGTCTATGGGAAATCATTCCCACAGTCCTTGATTCTGGAAGTGAATAAGAAATGAAAGTGGGATTTCTGGAATATTCTGAAAGATTGCCAAGATCACACAGCTTTGGAATGAATACTTGGATATTGTGCGTTTTGAAAAGGTTACTATTTGAGGGCAATAGAGAAGTTGAAGTCAGCCATGGTTAGTTTGCAATGTTATTACATGTTCTGTGGGGACCATCACTCCTCACCAGAAACCCTAAATACACTTGTAACAATATGCCCAAAGATGACCTAGGTTTTCTTCAAGATATTTACAAATTGTGAGCAATAATTTTGGTAGCTACATAGTTTTACAGAAAACTGCCCTGGACTCTCAAAACACTCCCCACCTACAACTGCCACATATGCTCCTGTATATCAGTCAGTAATTTTGACAGTGAATGTTTCAAAGGGAATTGGAAGTCAATTGAATTTGCATTGGAACCGTCAGGCAGCAATCATGTCACTAGCAGTTCAACTGACTCTACAGAGGGCTTAGAAAACTGCTGGTCCAGGGCTGACCCTCCCCCTTTACATGGTTTGAAAGGGGGGGGGGGAGTGAGAAGAGGAGAGAGAGACTCACAAGTTATGACACTATAGTCATCAGCTCAATGTTGTGGTTCTAGTGTCTATAGCCAGTGCTTGCAGGCTTTTTAATGTAAACACTTTACTACCTAGGAGCACCTCTAGTGGCACTAATATGGCCACTAGAGCACAGAAATTAAACTTACCCCCATCATGGCATACCATTTGAAAAGGTAGACAACCCAGGGTATTTATAAATTGGACATGTCCAGTCTTTTTTAGTTGCCACTTTAGCATGTAGTAGACAAAGTTAGCATTCATATTAGATTTTTGCATTTTTCACACAAAAACTGTACTTTTACTGATGAAATAATCGTTGATACATTTTACAGTTTTGAAACACTAATATTTGTGCTTAGCGAAATGTCCCAACTACAACAGTACCCAGATGTACATGTTGTATGGTGTTTTGGAAATTGAAAGGATTAAATATATGGCTTGCAATTTAAATTCTCTGGACTTTCTGTCTGGGTGGTCATTCAGGTCCCTCCAATTGTAATTAATAAAATCACATAATTATGTAAAAAGAAATTACATAAATATAGACGTAGAACTTAAATATATATCCAACCTGGGCTTGGCACTCACATTCCTGTCCTGTTCTTGCCTCGGTGCTCTTTCGTATCCCCAATACAATGTCCCAGAGGACTTGTAGTCTTGTGCAATATATCCTTTAATTTGTGCAAAGGTACAGTCAACATTTCCGTCTGACTTGGACTTTTTTCTTGAAGTCGGACTGAAACGTTGACTGTACCTTTGCACAAATAGAAAGGATATGTTGCACAAGACTACAAACCCTCTGAGTGCATTTCCCTGGGACGTTGAACTTAAATAGATACATATCTATTTAGATTTTGGATCTATATTTATGTAATTATATGTGTGTGTGTGTGTGTATATATATATATATATATTTATTTATTTATTACATATTTAGAAGTGTATTTTGATACAAATATATGTTTAAGATCAAAAGGTCTGTATTTGTGGGATGTGTTTATCCTACAAAAACCATATCTCCCCCCCCCCCCTTACCTGGGCCATCCCGTTTAAGGTCATGGTTCAGCACAGAACCATCTACTTCAAAAAGTTCAAAGGTCATCAACACAAACTGCCTAAACTCCAAACATGCTGGTTGTGGCGTATGCAAGTATTTACTTTACCTCACTAGAAGCTCATATGTTTACAACATCTCCTGCCTCACAATTTTTATAAGGTATTTGAAGGTGGACTCCCATCGGCTGCTGCCTTTACCTGGCGCCCACGCATGATTAGAATGCTTTGTTTGCAGGACAAACTGCAGCCCCTAGAAATAAAATAAAATTAAGCCATGACGTAGTTACCTTAAAGAGGTACCACATAATCTAGGTGACCCAATGCTGTTTGGGTTTGCAGAGATGACGTGGACCAATGGGAACTCTTTTGAGCCTATTTAAAGGACCACTCTAGGCACCCAGACCACTTCAGCTTAATGAAGTGGTCTGGGTGCCAGGTCCAGCTAGGGTTAACCCATTTTTTCATAAACATAGCAGTTTCAGAGAAACTGCTATGTTTATGAATTGGTTAAGCCTTCCCCTATTTCCTCTAGCGGCTGTCTCATTGACAGCC
>OW240912.1:147045223-147101487 GCA_933207985.1 Pelobates cultripes
GCACTGACTGGGGAAATAGGCACTGTGAGCCTGACACAGAAGCTGGCAGCAGTGGCAGACAACTAAGTGCATTTACATTAGATAGAAAAAAAAAATCCAAAAAAGCATACCCTTATCCCTAACCTAGCTATGCTTTTCCCTATCTTATGAACAGCAGCTACACTTTCCCTCCTCTTACTAAGCATGCAGCTTGAGAATGAATCTAAAATGGATGCCTTCCAGGAGGTGGGAGGGTCTGCTAGGGAGGGTGTGCTGCTAATTGGCTGGAATGTGTCTGCTGACTGTGGTACAGGGTCAAAGTTTACTCAATGATGACGAATAGGGGGCGGGTCGAACCGCGCATATGTTCGCCCGCCGTGGCGAACGCGAACATGCTATGTTCGCCAGGAACCGTTCGCCGGCGAACCGTTCGGTACATCACTAGTCACGACTAATAGTGTGGTCCAGCACGCAGAAACTATGTAAACATATACATAAGGAAAAGGAAAATAAAAGGACAGAGCATAAACCGGACCTTAGAATGGCCGGACTAATACGCTAGAGACAGAGAATGGTCAAAGGGAAAGCCGAGGCCAAGGAAGCCAGAAAATACACAATACCGTTTACACGAGCCAAGTCAGGGAAACCAGAATTCAGAATAACCAGGGAAAAGCCAAGATCAGGATACCAGGAAATCAGATTCACAAAGATAAAGCACTCTCAGGAAACACGGTACAGGAAACCACGACAGGGCAAGGTACTGGGGAGAGCTAGGGATTTAAATATCCCTTTCTATGCTCTGATTGGTCAGAGGGTGACCTCTGACCCCAAAACGTGCGTGTGCATTGACGTTGTGACGTCACGCGCACGTTATTATAATTTTCGGGAGCGGAGCTAGAGATGGACGCGACCACGCGGTCAGCGCCATCTTTAATTTGGGAGCGACGCCCGGAAGATCTGGGGGAACGGTTGCCAGCTCGCCGACTAGCAGGTAAGCTCGTGCTGTCGGCGAGGCTGTGTCGGTCGGGCACAGCCATGCTAAGCGGCGGGCCGGTGACCGCAACAGTAACCCCCACTCGAAGACCGCTCACCGGGCGGGAAGGACCCGGCTTAAGAGAGAAGCGTTCGTGAAAGGACTGGACAAGATGGGGCGCATGAACCCGGTCAGCAGGAACCTAACAACGTTCCTCAGGATCATACCCTTTCCAGTCAACAAAATAGGACAAGATACCTCTGGAAATTTTGGAGTCCAGTATAGAACGAACCTCGTATTCCTCCAGGTCACCCACTACCAAGGGTGGAGGAGGAGTAGACACTGTAGTGTATCGATTGCAAGTAAGAGGCTTGAGCAAAGATACATGAAACGAATTGGCAATCCTCATATGGGCAGGCAGTGCCAAGGAATAGGTCACCGGATTGATACGTCGGAGGACTCGAAAAGGACCTATGTACCTAGGGGCAAATTTCATGGAAGGAACTTTAAGCTTGATATGGCGTGTGGATTACCACACCTTGTCACCCGGTTGATAGATAGGATTGGTTCCCCGTCTCTTGTCAGCATGGACCTTCGCACGTTTTGATGCCTTTTGTAGAGCTGAATGAATGGAATTCCAAGTGCCATGAATAGAATCCAAACGAGTGTTCAAAGCGGGAATATCGGTATCCGAAAATTCAAAAGGGAAAACCGTGGGGTGATAACCCTGGTTTACAAAAAATGGACTGTGATTAGAAGATTCATGAGTTGCATTATTCCTGGCGAACTCAGCCATGGGTAAGAGCTCATACCAGTTAGACTGATTGGCATTAATAAAACAGCGCAAATAGGATTCTAAAGACTGATTGGCTCTCTTTGCTGCATCATTAGTTTGAGGGTGGTATGCTGAAAAAAATGAGAGTTCAATACCCAATTGTTTACAAAGGGAATGCCAAAACCTAGAAATAAATTGGGTACCTCTGTCAAATACTATGTTTTTGGGCACTCCGTGCAACTGAAATATCTCTCTCAAGAATATCGGTACAAGATCTTGAGCAGATGGTAATTTTTTAAGAGGTATAAAATGTGCCATTTTTGAGAATCTATCGATGACCATAAGGATTGTATTAAACCTGTTTGAGCTGGGTAGGTCCACAATGAAATCCATGGCTAAATGGGTCCATGGAGCATTAGGTATGGGCAGTGGTTGTAACAGTCCAGGAGGTGACCTAGGAGGGACTTTAGAAACGGCACATATTTGACATGGCCCAACATAATCTTTGATGTCATACCTAAATGTAGGCCACCAAAACCTCCTGGAGATAGCAGAGAGAGTTTTATGGACTCCAGAATGACCTGCTGTGAGATTATCATGGAATAAATCAAGTACCTTTTTTCTTAATGGTGATGAAACATACAGTTTATCTGGAGGTTTCCCCACGGGTGCCTGAGTTTGATCTGCTATTATGGCACAGAAGAGTGGAGGACACTTCGGAAACTGTAGTGTCAATGAGGCATTCTGGAGGTACGATAGGAAATACCTCCTGTTCAGGAGCTTCATCTGTCTCAAATTGTCTAGACAGTGCATCTGCCTTAATGTTCTTGGTCCCAGGCCTATAAGTAATTATGAAATTGAATCGAGAGAGGAACAATGACCATCTAGCCTGACAAGAGGACAATCTCTTAGCGTCCCCAATTTAAGCCAAATTCTTATGATCGGTAAAAATCAGAAAATCAGAGATGCCTCCATTCTTTAAGGGCAAGTACAATGGCCAAAAGTTCCCTATTCCCAATGTCATAATTTCTCTCTGCAGGTGTGAGTTTGCGAGAGAAAAATCCACAGGGATGTAAAGGTGCATCAGGACTTTCTCTCTGAGACAGAATGGCTCCTACTCCTGTTTCTGACACATCTACTTCTAGAATAAACGGCTTGGTTGGATCGGGATGGGTCAGGACAGGTGCTGAGGAAAATAAAGATTTTAATTGTTCAAATGCCCCTCTCGCTTCTTTGGGCCATGTTCTGCAATTTGCTCCTTTTTTGGTTAAGTTGGTCATAGGAGAAATTACAGAAGAAAAACCTTTAATACATTTACGGTAATAATTCGCAAAACCTATGAAGCGTTGTGTAGCCTTAAGGCCCTTGGGCAACGGCCATTGTAAGACTGCTTCCAGCTTGCGGGGGTCCATCTTGAAACCGGACAGAGATATAACATATCTGAGAAATTGTATCTCCGTTTGGGCAAATTGGCATTTCTCCAGCTTACAGTAGAGACCGTTCTTTAACAGGGTTTTGAGAACTGTTCTCACATGTTCGTGATGTGCCTCTAGGTCTGGGGAATAGATGAGAATGTCGTCTAGATATACTAAAACGAACATGTGGAGGTACCCTCTAAGGACATCGTTGATAAAATCCTGGAATACCGCTGGAGCGTTGCATAATCCAAACAGCATAACCAGGTATTCCTAATGTCCCCTTATAGTATTAAACGCGGTCTTCCACTCATGACCATCCTTAATCCTGACTAGGTTGTAAGCACTTCTGAGATCGAGCTTAGTGAAGACTCGAGCTCCTTTCAACCTGTCGAATAACTCTGAAATAAAGGGAATGGGATAGGCATTTTTTATCGTAATTCTATTCAAACCCCTATAGTCTATACAAGGGCGTAGGTCTCCTTCTTTTTAGAAACAAAGAAGAACCCAGCCCCAGCAGGTGAGGAGGATCTACAGATATGACCCTTTCTAAGAGCATCCGTTATATATTCCTCTAAACGAAGGTTTTCTTGGGGGGATAGAGCGTATACTCCTCCCTTGGGAGGCATAGAACCTGGTAATAAATTTATAGCACAGTCACAGGGTCTGTGTGGTGGTAACCTCCTTTAAATCCAGATACTGCGGTGGGATTTCTGTGGTTATGGGAGGTGCAATGGGAATATTGATGGCACCAATTGGTTGTGGCACCTCCTTTAAGCAAACAACTCTGTATCTCTCACAATCTCACAATCTCTCCTTCAATCCAATCTAAACGTGGATTGTGTTTCTGGAGCCAAGGGAAACCGAGTATTATCGGACACGTAGGTGAAGATATGATTTGAAAAACCATCTCTTCAGTGAGTAGAACACCCACTGAGACAGTGATCGGCAGTGTTTCATGTGTGATGAGAGGCAGGGTTAGGGGCCTCCCGTCGATAGCCTCTACTGCTACGGGTCTCTCTATCTGTCTTAAGGGCAGGAGAAACTTTGCAGAGAATTCTTTGTCTAGAAAATTCTCATCTGCCCCAGAGTCAATCATAGCCTCACACTGTACAGCTGTTTTCTTATAAGACATGGTAACTCTTATAAGGAAACGGTTCTTAGTCAATTAGGTGTGCAAGTTTTCCGGCCGGACTTGAAAATCTTTGATGTCCCTTTTTGCCGCAATACATACACAACCCCTCATTGTGTCTGTGTTGTCTCTCTGCCTCAGTGAGTCTAGTAATGCCCAATTGCATGGGTTCAGATTCTGGAGGTGGAGCTTGGCTAATCACCACTGGGTTAGAGAAACGAGGGGCTATGGACAAGTTAGGACGTCTATTATATTGCCTGTTATCGACATCTATCATATAAGCAATAAAGTCATTAAGGTTGACTGGAAAGTCTCTGGCTGTGGTCTCATCCTGTATATTCTCAGCTAAATCTTCTGAGAAAGCAGCCACCAAACCACTATTGATCCAGTCAACCTCAGACGCCAATGTTCTGAACTCTATGGCGTAATCAGCTACAGAGCGATTGCCTTGCTTTATTCTCATTAGGGCTTTGGCAGTGTTCTTTTCTCTTCCTTTAGGCTCAAAAGTAGCCTTAAATGCTGTTAGGAAGACACTGTAATCACGGGCTATGGAGTTTCCACTTTCCCATAAGGGGTTAGCCCAGATTAAAGCCTTTCCTGTTAATTGGTTCATTAGATAGCCAATTTTTGATCTATCTGTAGGGAATGAACTGGGGGAAGCTTCAAAGTGGTATTCAATTTGGTTTAAAAAACCTCTAAATTTTTTAGAATCACCTCCAAAACGAGGGGGAGGTGAAAGGGTTATGGATGGTGGTTTATGTGCCACAGGAGCCACTACAGGTGGCGGAATTACAGGTGGTACAGAAGGTGCCTCCAAATAAGCAGTTCTCTGTAGCAAGGTCTGAAATGCCTGGGCAAATTGATCTAACCTGTGGTCCATATCCTCCACCCTATTCTCACAGGCAATCATATGTTTGCATAGTTCCGCAGGATCCATGGCCCTGTCGTAATGTCACGACTACTAGTGTGGTCCAGCATGCAGAAACTATGTAAACATATACATAAGAAGGAAAAGGAAAATAAAAGGACAGAGTGTAAACCGGACCTTAGAATGGCCGGACTAATACGCCAGAGACAGAGAATGGTCAAAGGGAAAGCCGAGGCCAAGGAAGCCAGAAAATACACAATACCATTTACACAAGCCAAGTCAGGGAAACCAGAATTCAGAATAACCAGGGAAAAGCCAAAATCAGGATACCAGGAAATCAGATTCACAAAGATAAAGCACTCTCAGGAAACACGGTACAGGAAACCACGACAGGGCAAGGTACTGGGGAGAGCTGAGGATTTAAATATCCCTCTCTATGCTCTGATTGGTCAGAGGGCGACCTCTGACCCCAAAATGTGCGTGTGCGTTGACGTCGTGACGTCTCGCGCACTTATTATTAGAATTTTTGGGGGCGGAGCTAGACATGGACGCGACCACGCGGTCAGCGCCATCTTTAATTTGGGCGCGACGCCCGGAAGACCTGGGGGAACAGTTGCCGGCTCGCCGACGAGCAGGTAAGCTCGTGCTGTCGGCGAGGCTGTGTCGGCGACCGCAACAGCAAGTAAAGCGCATGTCACATCTTACGTCAATGGGGCCCCACAAAGTGATACTAATCCAATCCTGATTCACGTCTTCCATCACACAGTGCCTTGTCTGACCCTTTTGATGTATTACGGCAGTATTATTTTTGTACAAGACTGCTTATTGTCTTTAATTATCAGTACTGATAAAAATATCATGATAACCTTATTAATTGGCCAGTAGTTTTTATCAGTTTGTGTTTTATTTATACAATACACATCTTTATTCCTTGACACACAGGTGTCAGGAGCAGGTGAACAGCCCTGTCCTCTTAGGTGATCAATAATGATTTTATTAATCAGCAACGGATTATATATACTGTCATATAATAGCCCCCTTATGGTACCCTGGAGACATGGGCTCCCTGTTCAGCTCCACCCTGCTATAATATGTAGATGACTACCAAAGTACCACACCTTTCCATCTGTATTGCTCCAAGGGTGGGGTGACAGTAGCTGGAGTTCCGCTGACATGTTTTCCCCCCAAAAAAGGGATTGGTAGTATAATGGGTTTATCCAAAAGTAAGGTTCATCAAGTGTACCTCATTGATGATAAGGCAATTGTGAAATCGTATTTTCAATAATAGGCAATAATAATCTGTGAAACTAATATATTATTACATATCTCAAAACAGATTGCACTTGTCATGGTTGATTATATATTTATTATCTGTTCTATGTTAAATTTTGTATTTCATTGTACCCTATTGAATTAATCAATGCAATGTTTTGTGGACCCAGGACATATTTGAAAATGAGAGAAATCTCAGTGCACCTTTCCTTTTAAAATATATATATATATATATATATATATATATATAAAATTGAAAGCATTTTGTTGCACCAAACATTCAGCAGAAAAGATACAGTCTCATTTGAAGACATCAGTGGAAACTATTGGTAAAGGCATTTTAACCAGCTGTCAATTCCAATAACTACTTTAACGTACATTTAAATCACTAACACAAGAGTAAGATTGGCTCTAATTTTCAAAATAAATAAATAAAATAACAGCAATTCCACTATTAAAACGAAATAATTACATGTTCATCTAAGATAAATGTGAAATGCATGGTGGAAAAATCAAAAACGAATTAATAGCATTGTTATTGTCTTTTTTTCATACCATATGCATGAACAGAGGAATCATAAATTAGGAGTGACTTGTGATAGCCTTACATTCCTTTCCTGTTACTTACCTAATTATTTTTCCCTTCATCTGTAAGACTTTATAGAGCACTAACAAAATAGTAGGTCACAGCAGCTCTAGCTCTCTTGTATCAATATATCCCTCAGAACAATTCAAATGTACCAATTTAAAGGATCGCTATGGGGTCAGGAACAGTGGCGTACACACGACCCATGGGGCCCCGGTGCGAAAATTGATCCGTGGGCCCCCAGTGCTTACTCTGCGTGGGCCGGGGGCCGCAACTCACGGCGGCGGGCACATGGTCGCAGGGGTCGCAGGGCTACGACCCCTGCAACCGCATTATGTACGCCAGTGCATGCAGATACACACACACTTAAAGGACCACTACAGACACCCAGATCACATCAGCTCAATGAAGTGATCTGGGTGCCAGGTCCCTCTAGTTTTAACCCTGCAGCTGAAAACATAGCAGTTTCAGAGAAACTTCTATGTTTCACTGAGGGTTAATCCATCCTCTAGTGGCTGTCTCACTGACAGCCGCTAGAGGCGATTCCGCGATTCTCACTGTGAACATCACAGTGAGAAGAAGCTGGACGTCTATAGGAAAGCATTGAGTAATGCTTTCCTAGGGGCGGTTTGAATTCGCGCAGCTCTTGCCGCACATGCGCATTCAAGCCGAGAGTCAGATCGGGGCGGAGGGATCCCCAGCGCCAAGGGAGTCCAGGGCTGGAGAAAGGTAAGTGCTGAAGGGGATTTAAACACACACACACTCTCACAAACAGACGCATACACACTAGCTAACAGACACATACATTTACTGACAGAGACACACTCAGCGACATACATACATACACACTCACTGACAGACAGACACACATACACACATACACACTCACTTACAAAACATACACTCTCACTGACAAAACACACTCATTAACAGACATCAAACAGACTCACACAAACTAACACACTCAGTAACAGACACACACAGTAACACACTCCCTGACACACAAACTAACACACACACTGACACTCACAAGCAGACACACACTCAATAACACACACACAAACTAACACACACACACACACAAAAACTAACACACTCACTGAAACTCACTAGCAGGCACACACAGTAACACACACACTGACACAAAACTAACACACACACACTCTAACACTAACACACATACACAAACACATGTTTTTTTTAAAAAAACTGTAATCCCCCAGCATCCCTACCTATGGGAAAGCTGAGGGGATTCCCTGGGGTCCAGTGGTGTTGCTGAGTGGTCGGTCCTGCGGGAGCACTGAGATCCTCCTGTTCAGCTCCCTCGCGCGCCGCTTACTGATGCCGGAGCTGGAATATGACGTCATATTCCGGCTCTGGCATCAGTGCGGTGCACGAGGGAGCTGGGCAGAGAGCGTTCAGGGGAGAGTGCTCCCGAGCGCGCCCGCCAGCCCGGTGACACCAGGGCCAGCCTCGGGGGGCCATAAGGTGGCCAGCTCCTGGGCCCCTCAGGAGAAGAGGCTGGCCACACTGGCATACATACCGGGTCGCAGGGTGGCCGGGCCCCCTGGTGGGCCAGGCCTGGTAACAGCCGCGACCCCTGCGACTCTGGTATGTATGCCACTGGTCAGGAACACAAACGTATTCCTGACCCTAAAGTGTTAATACAACCATCTAGCCCCCCTGGGCCCCTCATGCCTCCATAAATATAGTAAAAATCTTACTGTATTCAAGCCTGAAGCTGTAACTCTGCATACTGTTAGACTCAAAAAACAAGCAGAATGCTGACATCATCAGAAGTGGTAGCCGGATCCAATCACAATGCTTCCCCATAGGATTGGCTGAGACTGACAAAGAGGCAGACCAGGGGCAGAGCCAGCATGATTCAAACACAGCCCTGGCCAATCAGTATCTCCTCATAGAGATTAATTGAATCAATGAATCTCTATGAGGAAAGTTCGATGTCTGCATGCAGAGGGAGGAGATACTGAATGTTTGGATGCATTTTAGGCAGCCATAACCCAGGAAGGATCTCTAACAAGATATCTGAGGAGTGGCCAGTGAAGTTATCACTAGGCTGTAATGTAAACCCTGCATTTTCTCTGAAAAGACAGCGTTTACAGCAAAAAGCTTGAATTTACTGATTCTACTCACCAGGACAAATTCAATATGCTGTAAATGTTCTGGTGACTATAGTGTCCATTTAAATGAGTCTATAATAATCACAGGCTGAGCCCTGCAGACAGCAAGGTGTGGCCACCCCTTCAAGAGACCTGGCTGGGTTTGAACTCACAGCTCCAGCACCCAGTCAGGTTCTCTCCCATGACACCCACCAGGAGGCTTCAGTTTCTGTTTGCATTGTTTCTGCTTCCTGACCCTTTGCCTGGATTAAGCAGCACTGAACCAACTGCAATCCTTTTCCAATTAGGGTCAGTTGCACCTAATTAGCAGGCTGTAATTATATATAATGGTATAATCTAGTTGACAACTTGGACATCCTACTTAAACAAAGTCAATTAAAAATCACGGGACCGTGTATTTGTTTTATTTGGGATGTAGAATGCCTCTACACTTCAATAGCCCATAATGAAGGCATGCAAACCATCAGGGATATTATTTCAATGAATGATTTTCTGTTAGATACATTTTATGATTTCTTTGCTCTCCTTGCACTTGACAAAAAGTCATTTTTAATTGAAATTAATCTATACTTCCAAATTATAAGACAACTTGTATATTAATAACTTTGAAGAAGAAATTGTTTACCACTAGTGATGTCCTGAACTGTTTGCCGAATGGTTCATCGTTGAGTAAACTTTGACCCTGTACCTCACAGTCAGCAAACACATTCCAGCCAATCAGCAGCAGACCCTCCCTCCCAGACCCTCCCACCTCCTGGACAGCATCCATTGTGAAGCTGTATTCTTTGTGAGCTGTCCAGGAGGTGGGAGGGTCTGGTGCTGATTGGCTGGAATGTGTCTGCTGACTGTGAGGTACAGGGTCAAAGTTAACTCAATGATGAGTCCGTGGCGAATCATTCGCGAACCGTTCGGCCAACAGTTCGGGACATCACTATTTACCATCTTATTTTTATGTAGATATGTCTGCATATGGTAGCACTTCACTATTAACATTAAGAGATTTTGGAGTGGCCCACTATCCACACTATTAAGTTTGATACCATGAAAATATTGCCACATGTGAGTTATGATTCATCATTCAAATATGTGAATTAACTTCCTGAATCTAAAAATTAAACAGATTGATTTATCTTTTTTACAGATAATTTTACTAAATTTACTGACTGTGTTAGTCTTTTACCTCATGACATTTTCCATTACCCACATGTCATTCACTCCTTACCACATTTATACATGTGAAAAGAAATGTCTCTGATCCCCGTCAAATATACATTTGAATGAAACAGTTACCATGGAAAAATAATAGAGGAAGGAAAATCTAGAGGCCTTGATCTGGACAGTAGTGATGTACCGAACTGTTCGCCAGCGAATAGTTCCTGGCGAACATAGCGTGTTCGTGTTCGCCGCCGCGGGCGAACACATGCGCGGAACGATCCGCCCCCTATTCGTCACCATTGAGCAAACTTTGACCCTGTGCCTCACGGTCAGCAGACACATTCCAGCAAATTAGCAACAGACCCTCCCTTCCAGACCCTCCCACCTCCCTCCCAGCATCCATTTTAGATTCATTCTGAAGCTGCATGCTTAGTGAGAGGAGGGAAAGTGTAGCTGCTGCTCATTAGATAGGGAAATTGATAGCTAGGCTTCAGTGTTCAGTGTTCCTTCAGTGTCCACTACAGTCCTGAAGGACTCATCTGATCTCTGCTGTAAGGACAGCACCCCAAAAAGCCCTTTTTAGGGCTAGAACATCAGTCTGCTTTTTTTTTTTTTCTGTGTAATGTAATTGCAGTTGCCTGCCTGCCAGCTTCTGTGTCAGGCTCACAGTGGATACTGTGCCCATTTGCCCAGTCAGTGCCACCACTCATTTCTGGTGTGACAATAGCTTATGCTTGACATTTAAAAAGAAAAACAAATTTTTCACTGTAATAGATTGAATAGCAGTTAGTTGCCTGCCAGTTTCTGTGTCAGGCTCACAGTGGATACTGTACCCATTTGCCCAGTCAGTGCCACCACTCATATCCGGTGTCACAATAGCTTAAGCTTGACATTTAAAAAGAAAAAAAAATGTTTTCACTGTAATAGATTGAATAGCAGTTACTTGTCTGCCAGTTAGTTGTCTGCAAGTGTCTGGGTGTCAGGCCTCCTTCAGCGTGTGCTCTGCAGACCTCTGCCCGTGTACTTTGCCACTCATATCTGGTGTCTCTATAGCGTGCTTTTACAAAGAATAAAGTTTTTCAGTGTAAGCTAATAGCAGTCAGTGTCCTTAAAGCGGGTGTCAGGCCTTCAGCGTGTGCTCTGCAGACCTCTGCCAGTGTACTTTGCCACTCATATCTGGTGTCACAATAGCGTGCATTTAAAACCAAAAAACTTTTTTAACTGTTATAGATTGAATAGCAGTTAGTTGTCTGCAAGCGTCTAGGTGTCAGGCCTCCTTCAGCGTGTGCTCTGCAGACCTCTGCCCGTGTACTTTGCCACTCATATCTGGTGTCTCTATAGCGTGCTTTTACAAAGAAAAAAAGTTTTTCAGTATACGCTAATAGCAGTCAGTGTCCTTAAAGCGGGTGTCAGGCCTCCTTCAGCGTGTGCTCTGCAGACCTCTGCCCGTGTACTTTGCCACTCATATCTGGTGTCACAATAGCGTGCATTTAAAACCCAAAATTTTTTTTCACTGTTATAGATTGAATAGCAGTTAGTTGTCTCAAAGCGGGTGTGTCAGCCCTACAGCGTGTACTCTGCCAGTTTACAGTGCCACTCATATCTGGTGTCACAATAGCTTGCATTTAAAAACAAAAAACTTTTTTCACTGTTATAGATTGAATAGCAGCTAGTTGTCTCAAAGTGGGTGTGTCAGGCTCACAGTGGATACTGTGCCCAGTGCCACCACTCACTCACTGGTGTCACAATAGCTTGCATTTAAAACCCCAAAACTGTTTTCACTGTTATAGATTGAATAGCAGTTAGTTGTCTGCCAGCGTCTGTGTCAGGCTCACAGTGGATACTGTGCCCAGTGCCACCACTCACTCACTGGTGTCACAATAGCATGCATTTAAAAACCAAAAAACTTTTTTCACTGTTATAGATTGAATAGTAGTTAGTTGTCTCAAAGCGGGTGTGTCAGCCCTACAGCGTGTACTCTGCCAGTTCATAGTGCCACTCATATCTGGTGTCACAATAGCTTGCATTTAAAAACAAAAAACTTTTTTCACTGTTATAGATTGAATAGCAGTTAGTTGTCTGCCAGCGGGTGTGTCAGGCTCACAGTGGATACTGTGCCCAGTGCCACCACTCACTCACTGGTACCCGGACGAAATTTATTTTCACAAAAGGCAATCCCCAACCTGTACTCGATTGTGCAAAAGGAAATAAATATCTGGCACACAGTGTTGGGGCAAGGGTCCATCTGACCACTGATACCTGGTCTGCAAAGCATGGTCAGGGCAGGTATATCACCTACACTGCGCATTGGGCAAACCTGCTGACGGCTGCCAAGCATGGAATGCGTGGCTCTGCGGAGGAGTTGGTGACACCACCACGACTTGCAGGCAGGCCTGCTGCCACCTCTTCTACTCCTCCTACTCCATCCTCTTCCATAACCTCCTCGGCTGAGTCCTCTTCTGCTGCTGCGTCTTGCTCCACATCAACGGATAGGGGACGTAACAGGGATTAAACTGATAAGAATAGTACTACTTAACAAACCACTCCTATCTGGTGGCACATTAGATTACATGCGCAGTGCCTCAAATTTGTTGTGATCTGTGAGTAAGGTAAACGGTTGTCCATACAAGTAAGGTTGCAGCTTTTTGAGGGCCCACACCACCGCCAGGCACTCCTTTTCAATGGCAGTGTATCTACTTCCCTGGGCAAAAGTTTCCGCCTTAGATAAGCCCCGGGTTGCTCGCCGCCATCTGCTCTGACTTGGCTCAGTACTGCTCCCAATCCAAACATAGAAGCGTCTGTATGGACGAGAAAGCGTTTAGTTGGATCAGGAGCAGAAAGTACAGGTGATTTAATGAGCACCGTCTTGAGCTGTTAGAAGGCCTGTTCACACTCTGGCCTCCCTAATCCGTTCTAGTACGGCTCCTATGTGGGTCAGGTGTTCGGGCCAGGAGCAGCTAAAAATGGCTATATCATCCAAGTAGGCGCAGGCATACTCCTGAAACCCATCCAGTAGCCGATCTACCATCCTCTGAAAGTTAGCCGGGGCATTCTTCATCCCGAATGGCATGACCTTAAGCTGATACAGGCCAAACGAGGTGACAAATGCCGACTTGTGGATGGCGTCCTCGGCTAATGGAATTTGCCAGTACCCCTTGCACAGATCTATTGTGGTGAGGTACTGGCCTCTGGCCATTTTGTCTAGGAGCTCGTCTATCCGGGGCATAGGGTAGGCGTCTGAGGTTGTTTTATCATTTAGCCTCCGGTAGTCTACACAGAAACGGGTTGTGCCGTCCCGTTTTGGTAATAGTACTACCGGGGAGGCCCAGGGGCTGTCAGAGTGTTCTATCACCCCTAACTGCATCATTTCCTCAATTTCTTTCCGAATATTTTCTTTAACTGCTTCGGGTAGGCGATAGGCGGTTTGGCGAAGGGGGGTCTGGTCTAGGGTTTCAACTTTGTGAGTGGTTAACGGATTGTACCCAGGTAGGTTGGAAAACGTGGCCCCCTTGTCCTGGATTAGTCTTTGAACCTGGGTTCGCTCCTGGGGGTCTAACCGTTCTCCTAACTGTACTTCTCCCAGGTCTCCGCTCTGGCCCTCCAGGTCTAGGAGATCTTGGAGTGGCAAATTATCATAATCTTCAGTGGCAGGTGCACAGATTGCGGTTACCTCTTCCGTACGCTCGTGGTATGGCTTGATCATGTTCACATGGAGCATGCGCTTGCCTCCTGTGCCTGTGACCGCACAGATCACAAAGGTGGTATCACAAACCTGCTCTACCACCTTGTATGGGCCCTGCCAGGAAGCATGCAGCTTGTCCTTGTGGACAGTGTCAATCCATATCTGCCAAGTGACCCTATGTAGGGGGAACAGTCTCTATTCTGCTCTGTGTCAGTGTGTATCATGGTCTCTGAGGACAGGTGTCAATCCATATCTGCCAAGTGACCCTATGTAGGGGGAACAGTCCCTATTCTGCTCTGTGTCAGTGTGTATCAGGGATCCTTGGGACAGGTGTCAATCCATATCTGCCAAGTGACCCTATGTAGGGGGAACAGTCCCTATTCTGCTCTGTGTGAGGAGGAGGAACGGGAAATGAGTAGCTCGGCATCCAACCTTGTGCAAATGGGGTCTTTCATGCTGTCGTGCCTGTTGAGGGACCCGCGTTTAAAAAGGCTGAAGGAGAACGACCTGTGCTGGGTGTCCACGCTACTAGACCCCCGGTATAAGCAGACAGTGGCGGAAATGTTACCGAATTACAAGTCGGAAAGGATGCAGCATTTGCAAAATAAATTAAAAGTATGCTTTACACAGCGTATAAGGGTGATGTCACAGCACAACGGGAATCTAACAGGGGAAGAGGTGAAAGTCATCCTCCTCCTCCCACGACCACGCCATATCTGCCAAGTGACCCTATGTAGGGGGAACAGTCTCTATTCTGCTCTGTGTCAGTGTGTATCATGGTCTCTGAGGACAGGTGTCAATCCATATCTGCCAAGTGACCCTATGTAGGGGAACAGTCTCTATTCTGCTCTGTGTCAGTGTGTATCAGGGATCTCTAGGACAGGTGTCAATCCATATCTGCCAAGTGACCCTATGTAGGGGGAACAGTCTCCTATTCTGCTCTGTGTCAGTGTGTATCAGGGGCTCTCAGGACAGGTGTCAATCCATATCTGCCAAGTGACCCTATGTAGGAGGAACAGTCTCTATTCTGCTCTGTGTCAGTGTGTATCATGAACTCTGAGGACAGGTGTCAATCCATATCTGCCAAGTGACCCTATGTAGGGGGAACAGTCTCTATTCTGCTCTGTGTCAGTGTGTATCATGGGCTCTGAGGACAGGTGTCAATCCATATCTGCCAAGTGACCCTATGTAGGAGGAACAGTCTCTATTCTGCTCTGTGTCAGTGTGTATCATGGCTCTGAGGACAGGTGTCAATCCATATCTGCCAAGTGACCCTATGTAGGGGGAACAGTCTCTATTCTGCTCTTTGTCAGTGTGTATCAGGGATCCTTAGGATAGGTGTCAATCCATATCTGCCAAGTGACCCTATGTAGGGAGAACAGTCCCTATTCTGCTCTGTGTCCGTGTGCATCAGGGGCTCTGAGGACAGGTGTCAATCCATATGTCAAGGTGTCAATATGTCATATGTCAGGTGTCAATCCATATTCATTGTGATTTAGGAATATTAGGTGATTTCTGCCCTCTATGGATTAAAACCAGACTCTGCATCAACTGTGTAATTTTCCATGGGAGTTTTGCCATGGATCCCCCTCCGGCATGTCCAGGTGTTAGTCCCCTTGAAACAACTTTTCCATCACTACTGTAGCCAGAAAGAGTCCCTGTGTATTTTAAAATTCGCCTGCCCATTGAAGTCTATGGCGGTTCGCCCGGTTTGCCGGTTCAGGAACATTTGTGGAAGTTCGCGTTCGCCGTTCGCGAACTGAAAATTTCGTGTTCGCGACATCAATACATGTCACACATGTCATGTGTCCTTAAGGGGTTAAACATAATATCAGGAAGTATTACTTTACTGAGAGGGTAGTGGATGCATAGAATAGCCTTCCAGCGGAAGTGGTAGAGGTTAACACAGTGAAGGAGTTTAAGCATGGGTGGGTATACGGCTATCCTAACTATAAGATAAGGCCAGGGACTAATAAAAGTGTTTCAAAATTGGGCAAACTAGATGGGCCGAATGGTTCTTATCTGCTATCACATTCTATGTTTCTAACTGTCAACTTCCGAGGTTCTTCAGCTGGCTTTCAATGCGAAGTGGTGGATGCATTTCTTCGAGTATGGCCTCCTCTGGGGCACACGCGTTCCCATCTTTTCCATCCTAGTGATGGTATTACATCAAGTACGTGTTCAGGGGATCTTGGAATGTCGATGGCTTATCACAAGCCACTAAAGACCTTTTATGGGAATCATGGGTTCAACTTCCTCGCACAAGAAAAAGTTACCTCACTCCCTGGAACAAGTGAACTAACTAGTGTGGAGAGAGGGACTCTGATCCCTTTAATGCACCTCTTCCAGTCATATTGAACTATCTCAACAATGTGCTTTGGGTCGTTCGAATTGTTCCATTAACGTTACACGTTCGGCCATTTCAGCTGTGCATGTGCTGATCCAAGGCTTACCAGTCGGTCAAAACCCACTTGTTTGTCGACTTTGGGACATAGTTGTGGTCCTTTGTTTCCTTCGGGACTGACCAGATGATCCATCGTTTTCGTTGTGTTAGCTTTTGGCAATATTTACTCTTTTACTTTATCTGGTATCTTTCCATCACATTTCAGACGTTCGGGTTTTTGACATAGATGGCATTTCGCTAGCTTCTATTGTTAGCCTGGATTAACTCTTGTTTCAGAGGACACTCTATTAGGGGCTTGTTCCTTTTTCTGATTGTTTGCGTTACTCCTCTTGAACCAACACACACTGACTGAAACACTTCCCTTTTCCAGGATGTAAAGGTTTATTAGTTTGTACATTTTCTAGATAAACACAGCTCTCTCACTGCTAGAGACCCAAAGTAAAGTATTGATAACAAAGTTATAAACTTATGTGATAACTCTTCCTGTCTGCTCCTGGTGTATTTGAAAGGTTATTAAGTGATAATATTCAAGAATTCCTTGTGAAGAGCGTGGTTATCAGCAAACATCAGCATGGTTTTATGAAGCATAGGTATGTCAAATTAACCTGATTGCATTCTACGAAGAATAAAGTAGAAATATAGATCAGGGTGTTGCAGTGGATGTTATCTTTTTGGATTTTGCCATTT
Source organism: Pelobates cultripes (assembly GCA_933207985.1). Taxonomy (NCBI): domain Eukaryota; kingdom Metazoa; phylum Chordata; class Amphibia; order Anura; family Pelobatidae; genus Pelobates; species Pelobates cultripes. The sequence continues at coordinate 147,062,293 of OW240912.1, forward strand.
CCACACAATAGATTAGTGTTCAAATTCAAAGAAATCAGTCTTGAAAATTCTTGTTCTTGTGTAGAACATTGGCTTAAAAACAGAGTACAGAGTGTTGGGGGGGCGGAGCCTGACTTCAAAAGCAAACGGTTGCATGATCTCTGAGCTCCTGAAAACGAGGGCCCGAATCGACATAATACTGGCTCTTCTACCAGTACTTTTGGGCTCCAGCGTATCCCCAAGCTTGTTTGGACCTCATGGGGAAGTAAAACAAAAAACTGAAGCCTGATAAACCCCGATTGGGGATGAACATCTGGGACATGTGGCGGCAGGCAAACAGCGTTCTTGGGCCCAAGATGGCGTCTCTCATGGGAAACTGTTCGGATTTCTCAGATGATCTGTCCAATGAGGCGGATGAGGGGTACTTACCCACAATGGCAGTCACAGCGCTGACAACAGGGCCGAATCTGGACTTTGCTCCAGTGACAACAACATTCCTGAAGGAGCTCCTAGCGGACCTGCAACGGAACCTCATGGCTGACATGGCTACCATACGCAAGGATATACAGGTCCTGACGGGCTATGGAAACGGCTTCAACCACAAAGTAAATTGCACCCTGTAACAGGCAGTCCACGACCTACAGCAACAAAACTTAATGCACGAGCGCCGTTTTGCGGCCCAGGAAGACACATGCCGCCAAAATAATCTCGAAATCAGGGGGATCTTGGACACCGTCCCTGAAGCAGAGCAACCACACCTGGTCAGACGCCTGCTGGCAGCCTTGTTGACACCACGGCAGGCCAAAGCAATAGAGATAGACGGGGTATTCCGGGTACCCAAATCGGTGAAGGCACCACCCACAGCCTCCAGAGACCTGGTGGTCCAGTTCCGAAGCGGGAAAGACAAAACAGCACTACTGGCAGCCTCCAGGGACAAGCTACCATACCATTTTGAAGAAATGGCGCTAAATTTCTATGCCAACCTCTCGGGCAGCACTCTGGCTTGGCGCCGAGAATTTCGACCACTCACTTCAGTCCTACAGCAACACAAAATCCGCTACCGCTAGCGTCTCTCCCGTTCCCTAACCATCCTCCATGGAGACGTGACCCACACAGTCCAAGACTTCAAGGAAGCCGCGAAGTCTTACACAGCATGGGCCTCCCTGAAGAAACCCTGGGCTGAGATAACCTACCCAAGGCACCCAAAATGGAACCCACTGACGGCTGCAGAGTTTGTGCCCAGACCGTACTTCTGAGCCACCACCTGAATGTAGCTGGAACTATCTTCTACCAACAATGTACCAGACCTCAGGTTCACTCATCCTTGCTAGCTCATGACAAATACCCCACCACTCTTATGACCCACATGTTCTCTACCCATTTGTCCCACCCCGCCTCCCCCATGCCTATGGGTGACATAGGTGCAGAGAATATTTTCCCTGGTTGATGACAACAGCAAGGGCTAGATAAGACAGCCCCATACTGGGGGAAATGCTTTCCACAAGCGACCAAGACCCTTAGTTATATTTTTATGAGCCTTCTAGTATTACTGTTTACTTCCTAATGACAGAGCCACGACTATGCCTCTACATAAAAACCCACAGTATGACTTTTGTACCTGTTACAACTACAATGCTTATATGTATTTAATGCTCTATATACTTCTTATGGTTTTTTTTTGCTATCCAAACCACACGTCTACAGAGAGTTGTCATTAATGGTACATTTTCAAGCTGGGCAGAGTTGTCATGTGGTGGCCCTCGTGGTTCTGTTCTGGGATTCTTTCTATTTAACATGTTTATAAATGATCTTTAAAAAAGCATTGAAAATCATGTTTCAACTTTTGCAGTTGACACAAAACTCTGTAAAGTAATACAATGTGAGCAAGATATTACTTTGCTGCACAGGGATTACGATAGACTGGGGGACTGAGCACTCAAATGGCAGATGAAATTTAATGCAGAAAATTATATGCACTTCGGCATAAAGAATGCACAAGCTTCCATAATGAAAGCGACTTAGGGATAACAACACACAAGAAAGATTTGGGAATTGTTATAGACAACAAACTATGCAAAAATGTGCAATGTCAATCAGCAGTGGCTAAGGCCAGTAAGGCATTGTCATGCATGAAAAAGGGCATTAATTCTAAGGATGAGAATATAATTTTGCCTCTTTATTAATCACTGGTAAAACCACATCTTGAATATGCTGTGCAATTTTGGGCACTTGTTCTAAAGAAGGATATTACTAATAAAAGTAATATTTTAACTATGAAAAAGGTTAACTAATTTAAACCTCTTTAGTTTAGAAAAACGTCGCCATAAAGGGGATATGATAACATTATACAAATATATCTGGGGCCAATACAAACCATTGTGTGGAAATCTATTCATAAACAGGACTATGCATAAGACACAAGGTGATACGTTTAGACTGGAAGAAAAAAGCAATTTTGCCTAAGGCAAAGAAAAGGTAAGAACAATGAACAGCAACTAGATGCATACTTGCAAAAACATAATATTCCATGATATCATTTTTCAACTGTAGGCTAATAGTTTCTTGAGCCAAGGATAAACCAGACTGCCATTCTAGAGTCATGATTTCCCCCCCTAGTTTGTTGTGAAGTGCTTAAAAGTGCTTTTTTGTGTCTTCCTCTGGATCAACAGCAAAAAACAAATGCGTGGAAGGCTGAACTTTATGGACACCTGTCTATTTTCTGCCTATGTAACTAATTATGTATGCAGGTGTAAAAAAGCACACACATCCAGCAGCTACTGGACCACCAAAGAAACTCCATTAAGTCTCCTGAAGTTGGTGGTAATGCTGTATCTACTGTTAAGGCTAATCTCATTGCAAATATAGTAAAGGAACTACTTTTCCATGAGTCCCCACTGCACTCAATTCCTACTAAATATCAAATTGCAGACTATAACAACAGAAACATTATTTATGCCTAAATTTTGAAATTCCGTTTTTTTAGTAAATAAACAAACTTTTCAAGATCCTGAAATTGAACAGGTTAGTTAAATGGATTGCAGCTTCAGGCATAGCCCTTGCACACCAGAATGAGTTTTGACAACTCAGGAGTCTCTTATTCTGGGCTATGGCAATGATCATGATCCTCTTATCGTTCTACCAGACTTCATATTTGTCCGATTTGTTGTGTTAGTTCAGTGCAATAGATATGTCACATCTTTGCACATCTGGATTTGGGTAGTTTGTTATTCATCTCTGCAGATCCTTTCAAACTCTGTCAGGCTGGATGTCGACAGCCATTTTCTGGTATCTCCAGAGTAGTTTGATTACGTTTGGGATCTAGCTGGGCCACTGAAGGACATTGACAGACTTGTCCATAAGCCTCTCTTATCTTGGCTGTGTGTTTATGGTCAGTATCTTGCTGGAATGTGAACCATAGCCCAGTCTGAGGTCCTGAGTGCTCTGGATCAAAGTTGAGGGAATTCAGCTTTCCCTCAACTTTGACCAATCTCCCAGTACATGTAAAACATGCATTACCATTGGGATGGCATTGCACAGGTTAAGAGCAATGCCTGGTTTACTCCAGACATGATGCTTAGAATTGAGGTCAAACAGTCCAATCTTTGATTCATCAGACCGGATAGTCTTGTTTCTCAAAGTCTAAGAATCCTTTACATGCTTTTTTTTTTTTTTTTTTTGCAAATTCCAAGTTTTTATGTGCCTTGTAGTGAAAAGAAGCTTGTATCTGGCCCGTCTGCCATAAAGTTTGGCCATATGGTCGCTCTAGGAAAAGTCCTGATTCAAGCTTCCTTTTACTAATTATGGAGATATGTGCTCTTGGGACCGTTTAATGCAGGGACAATTTTTTTGCAGCCTCCTGTCTTTGAGCTCTGCAGGCAATTCCTCCGACTTCATGCAGTGAATTGGAGTTGGTGTTTCTTTACATCATTTTAGTACTTTATACAAATGTAGTATATTTTAAATGTGGATGTACACTGTGTGTAGTATTAGTGTTTGAGTGAAGGGATGTGTTTTTATATCATTTTGGAGTTTGAATTCAGTGGTGTATTTGTATGTAATGTACAAACATTACATACAAATACACCACTGAATTCATACTTCAAAATGTTTGCAAGGGTATGTTTGCATGTTTTGTTGGTGTTTGATTGTTGGGATGCATGCACATACATGTATGTTGGGATGCAAGCACATATATAAGTACACAGATATAAATACATACTGACACAAAGATACACACATAGAGATACACACTGACACACAGATACACACACTGGAGCACACACACATTCAGCTACACACACACTAACATAAAAAAGACACAGATCATGATTTCTATATTTGCAGCCACTCTTCTACATATGTTGAGGAGGGTGACTTTTTTGGGTTGCTGCTGTCTGAGGCTGATGTGGGTCTGCAGCAGCACACTGCTCGTTGCCTCCTCCTCCCTCCCGCATGCTGGTCTCTCCTTATATCTGGAAAGAAGAGACAGGCAGACAGACACCTGAGACATGACAGGTGAGCTTATATATTCAAATGGCCATTGGAATAAAACTAAAGAGCCTCCATTTTGTTTAAATGTACATGGGGATTTAGGCCAGAGCGCAGGTAACGTTCTCTTTGTTTTTACTATGTATTTTAAGCTGTTGGATACTAAGCTACTGCTGCTGTAAGCTCGGTGCTTTATCTTTGTGTTTGTACTATGTGTCAGCCTACTGGCTGACACATAGTAACTGCAGGCAGGATCCCCATGCAGATCGCGGTGGGGGGCATGCCTGGCCACCCAGGAACTCCCCCTGTGGCCAATTACCGCAATCTGCAGGAGGTGATCACAGTGACAGCCAGTCACTGTGATCACTGATCCTGTGTGTCAGCCAGTGATGTGAAATCACTGGCTGACACTGTCTCTGCACCTCTACTCCCCTCTTAACTCCTTAAAGTTAAAAATAAAATAAATTAAAGTTACAAATAAAATATACTTAGATCATTTATATATATATATTATATATATATATATATGATCTAAGTATATATATATATATATATATACACACATTTACACATACACTAAGTGTATTTTAATATTAATATATATATATATCAAAATACACGTAGAATGATATTGATTAAATATATATAATTATATTTATATATAATAAAATATGTAAATACGTAAAAAAATAAAAAATAATTAAAAAATATATATATATGTGTGTAATTTCGTTTTTTGGCTTTGAGACCCTATGGTAGCCCAAGAATGAAAATTACCCCTATGATGGCATACGATTTGCAATAGTAGACAACCCAAGGTATTGCAAACAGGGTATGTCCAGTCTTTTTTAGTAGCCTCTTAGTCACAAACACTGGCCAAAATTGGCGTTTTTTGCATTTTTCACACAAACAAATACTAACACTAACTTTGGCCAGTGTTTGTGACCAAATGGCTACTAAAAAAGACTGGACATACCCCATTTGCATACCCCTTAAGGACGGAGCCAAATGTACACGTTGTGAACGAAACAAAATGTAAACAAAACCTGGCATTTGCCAGATTAGTAATGTTACCTTTGAGACAGTGTGGTAGCCCAGGAATGAGAATTTCCCCCATAATGGCATACCATTTGAAAAAGTAGACAAGCCAAGGTATTGAAAGTGGGGTATGTTTAGTCTTTTTTAGTAGCCACTTAGTCACAAACACTGGCCAAAGTTAGCGTTCATATTTGTTTTTGTGTGAAAAAAGCAAAAAAATAATATTTGGCCAGTGTTTGTGACTAAGTGGCTACTAAGAAAGACTGGACATACCCCACTTGCAATACCTCGGGTTGTCTACTTTTGAAAATGGTATGCCCGCCTGCCCGACCGGCCACCCGCCTTCCGGGTGTCAGCAGGGCCAGCCTCGGGGGGCCCTGGGGTGGTCGGCTCCTGGGCCCCCCAGGAGAAGAGGCTGGCCCTGTGGATACATACCGGGTCGCAGGGGCATCCGGGCCCCCTGGAGGGCCGGGCCCGGTCGCAGCCGCGACCCCTGCGACCCTGGTATGTACGCCACTGAATGTGACGGCAGATAAGAACCATTCGGCCCATCTAGTCTGCCCAGACAGTCACACATAGGCAGTCACACACACAGAGGCAGACAGCCACACACAAACACACGCAGAGAGCCACACACAAACACACAGGCAGACATCCACACACAGACAGCCACACACAAACACACAGGCAGGCAGACAGCCACACACAGACAGTCACACATTGGCAGTCATACACACATCGGCAGTCATACACACAGAGACAGAGAGCCACACACAGACAGCCACACACAAATACACATGCAGACAGCCAGCCACACACAAACACACACACAGGCAGACAGCCACACACAGACAGACAGCCACACACAAACACACAGGCAGACAGCCACACACAAACACACATGCAGACAGCCGCACACAAACACACAGGCAGACAGCCACACACAGACAGACAGTTACACATAGTTACCTCTGTTCCTTGTGGAGGCAGACAGGCAGTGCAGCTCCTGGATTCTGGTTGTTGGGGGAAGCAGGGACTCCTTCCTGCCTCCCCTGCAGCAGTTACATGGTATTTTTAACTCCGCCCCCACCGCACGGTAAGCCCCTGCCCCGCCACAATTTTTTATATATTTTTTATCCTGGCCGCCCCCTGCTTCATGGCGCCCTGTGCGGCCGCACACCTCGCACACCCCTAAGGCCTATATAAAGTCCGGTTTGTGAATAGATTTCTACATAATGGTTTCTATTGGCTGCGAATATATTTGTATAATGTTATCATATCCCCTCTCAGGCGACGTTTTTCTAAACTAAAGAGGTTTACATTTGTTAACCTTTCTTCATAGCTGATATGTTCAATTCCTTTTATTACTTTTGTAGCCTGCCTCTGCACTTTTTCTAGTGCTATAATATCCTTCTTTAGAACAGGTGCCCAAAATTGCACAGCATATTCAATATGTGGTCTTACCAGTGATTTATAAAGAGGCAAAATGATATTCCGAGAATGAATGCCCTTTTTCATGCATGACAATACCTTACTGGCCTTAGCCACTGCTGATTGACATTGCACATTGTTGCATAGTTTGTTGTTAATGAAGTGATTCTGGTGTCTATAGCCTGTTCCTGCAGACATTTCAATGTACACATTGATTTTTCAGAGAATAGGCGGTGTTTACATTACTGCCTAGTGATTGATTGGCCTAGATGCTGATTGGCATGGCATTATTCAGTGCCTAATTCAAAAATAGGTGCGGTATGCCTTTAAAAGCTGTCAAAATATAATATTTACACAATAAGTGCAAGTGATAAATGTAATTTGCAATTATAAAAGGTGCACGGTGCAACCTTGCAAACATTCAAAGTGCAAAAATGCAAAGGTACATTTAAATATAAACCAAAGTGCAATGTACACTGTGCAAAAGTGTAAAGTGCATCAAGTGAGCAAGTAAAAAACAAAACTTACTCTAACCCTTTAACCCCTTAAGGACCAAACTTCTGGAAAAAAAGGGACATGTCTATCTCATATATTAGTTTCCCCTTTTACGTCGCATTACTGAAATAAATGAACTTTTGCACGATATTCTATTTTTTCAAATAGAATCACCTGTATTTACAAACATTTTTATGAACCACACTTATAGGAGCTATTGTATCTTAACCCCGCTTGTTAGTGGATTTTCCAATTTTCTGTTTTACACTATTATGTTTTGTCTTTTTCTGTTTTTCCTTATGATATGATATAATACATGAATTTGGAAGAAATACTTACCTATCATTCATGTGAAGTTCCAGTACCTTTTCTTTAACCCCTCAATACGGCGTGGCATGCCTTTGGCACTGCTGAGGTGTTATGGAAGACCAGGATGCTTCAATAGCAGCCTTCAGTTCTTCTGCATTGTTCGGTATCATGTCTCTCATCTTTCTCTTGGCAATGCCCTATAGATTCTCTATGGGGTTCAGGTCAGGCGAGTTTGCTGGTCAATCAAGCACAGTAATCCCACGGTCATTGAACCAGGCTTTGGTGCTTTTGGCAGTGTGAGCAGGTGCCAAGTCCGGCTGAAAAATGAAGTCAGCATCCCCATATAGCTCGTCTGCGAAAGGAAGCATGAAGTGCTCCAAAATCTCCTAGAAGACGGCTGCATTGACCCTGGACTTAATGAAGCACAGTGGACCAACACCAGCAGATGACATGGCTCCCCAAATCAACACAGACTGTGGAAACTTCACACTGGACTTCAAGCATCTTGCAGTGTCTGCCTCTCCATTGTTCCTCCAGACTCTGGGTCCTTGGTTTCCAAATGAGATGCAAAAGTTGCTCTCATCAGAAAAGAGGACTTTGGACCACTGAGCAACAGATCAGGTCTGTTTTTTTTAAGCCCAGGTAAGACGCTTCTGACGTTGTTTGTTGTTCAGGAGCGGCTTGACAAGAGGAATACAACATCTGAAGCCCATGTCCAGGATCCGTCTGTGTGTGATGGCTCTTGATGCACTGACTCCAGCCTCAGTCCACTCCTTGTGAAAGTCCTCAACACTTTTGAATGGCCTTTTCCTGACAATCCTCTCCAGGATGTGGACATCCCTGCTGCTTGTGCACCTTTTTCTTCCACACTTTTCCCTTCCACATAACTTTCTATTAATGTGCTTTGATACAGCAATTTGGGAACATCCAACTTCCTTCGCAATTACCTTTTGAGGCTTTCCCTCCTTATGGAGGGTGTCACTGATGGTTTTCTGCACAACTGTCAGGTCAGCATTCTTCCCCATGATTGCAATTCCTACTGAACCAGCCTGAGAGACCATTTAAAGGCTCAGAAACTCTTTGCAGGTGTTATGGCGTACTTAGCTGATTACAGTGTGAGTCTAGAATATTGCACCTCTCCACAATATTCTAATTTACTGAGATTGTGAATTTGGGATTTTCATGAGCTGTAAGCCATAATTATCGCACAAATCACGGCTTGAACTATCTTGCTTTGCATGTAATGCGTCTGTCTCATATGTTTCCCCTTTTACGCATTACTGAAATAAATGAACTTTTGCACGATATTCTAATTTTTCCAGTATCACCTGTTTGTTATTCAAAGTCAAACATTTCATTCTAAAGTTACTGACAAGACATATTCGATAAAAACATATCAATTGCAATATGAGATTTGTAATTTATTTGATTACTTGAACTCTATGTACAGTATAGAGGATAGGATTAGAGAACATTCTTATGATATGGAAACCAGCCACATGTCCACTACGGTTGGTAAACATTTTGACTATTGCAATGAAGGATGTATGGGCATTTTCACTTTCACGTAAGGTAACAGATAAGAAAGGATAAAACAGCCCTTAAGAGATGGTGATCTTCAACAGAAGTTGTCCATGCATGAAATGTTCTAGATATTTACTTTGTCAACTAGGACACCCTGGGATTAAATGTTGAATGCGATCTCTACCCATCTTATTAAATTCAACTGGTTTTAGGCCCCATTGGGTAGTGTAGTATGATTATTTACATGTAATTACCCTAGAAATCCAATTCATGCTATTTCTGTAGCATGCCACTGTAGTACATATCCTGAAAAAAACATCTCTTGACCCATCCTCCCCCTCTATCGTCCCATATCCCTGCTCCCTTTTTCTTCAGCTACTGGAAAGTCTTTACCCATATGTCTCACTTCCTCAATTCCAACTCTCTCCTTGACCCTCTTCAATCTGGCTTCCGCCCTCTCCACTCTACTGAGACGGCTCTTATCAAAGTTACTAACGACCTAATCGCAGCTAAATCCAAAGGCCACTGCTCCATACTAATTCTTCTTGACCTCTCCTTCTTCAAACTCTTCAATCATTTGGTCTCTGTGACTCTGTTCTCTTGTGGTTTTCCTCTAATCTCTCCCAACGCTCATTCAGTGTCTCCTTTTTTTAATACTTCCTCCCCTCGTCCTGTCTCGGTTGGAGTCCCTTAAGGCTCTGTTCTTGGTCCCCTTCTATTTTCCCTTTTTACTGCCTTTCTTGGCAAACTTATTACCTCATTTGGATTCCACTACCACCTGTATGCTGATGACACCCAGATGTCTCTCTCCTCCCCGGACCTCTCCCCTGCTGTCCTGCAACGTGTCACTGCTTGCCTTTCTTCCATCTCTGACTGGATGTCCTCCCGCTTTCTATAACTCAATCTCTCTAAAACTGAGCTCCTTGTCTTCCCTCCTCCTAATACTGATCCTCCTCTTTCGCTCTCCCTTTATGTTAGTGGTATCCACATAAGTCCATCCTTGCAAGCGTGCTGTCTTGGCGTCATATTTGATTCTGGCCTCACCTTTGAGCCTCACATCCGGTATGTTGCCAAATCCTGTAAAATTTCATCTTAAAAACATAGCCCGCATTCGCCCCTTTCTTACGCATGATGCTACCAAGGAGCTTGTCCATGCTCTAGTAATTTCCTGCATGGACTATTGTAACCCTCTCCTAATTGGTCTTCCCAAAAGCCGAATGACCCCGCTACAGTCTGTAATGAATGCTGCCGTCAGACTGATTTTCCTCTCTAGTCAGTCCTCTCACACCTCTGTCAGTCTTTACATTGGCTTCCTGTATCCTATAGGAGTCAATTCAAAGTGCTAACCAATACCTATAAAGCACTGAACAATTCTAGCCCCTCATATCTCTTCACAGATCCATAGGTATGCCCGGCCTCGGTCTCTCCGCTCTGCCCATGACCTTCTCCTGTCCAATGCTTGCACCCGTACAGCTAACTTACGCTTTCAGGACTTCTCGCGGGTGGCTCTCTTCCTCTGGAATAGCCTGCCTTCTGTCATCAGACTCTCCCCTAGTCTTCAATTGTTTAAGAAATGCCTTAAAACCCATCTCTTTAGGAAAGCTTATGGCCTCCCCAGAGTAAGCTCTACCACACATACCTGTCTCTTGCTCTCTCCTTCACTCCCACCTTATTTGATTGCGATTTCCTGTCCTAATGTCTTTTATAACCCACTTCCTATAGACTGTAAGCTCGTTTGAGCAGGGTCCTCTCCAACCTGTCAGTTCTGTAAGTGTTCTAGTAATTGTCCTATTTATAGTTAAATCCCCCCTCTCATAATTTTGTAAAGCGCTACGGAATATGTTGGCGCTATATAAATGACAATAATGTAGGTTTGGAAGGTCAGGTTTTTGTTGTTCTTCATGAGTAGAGAGTTTATGCACTCAAAGTGTGTTATATAACTATGTGAGTTAGGTTACTATATGATTTCAAGGAGAGATGGTGCATGAAGGACTTAAGATTGTCTCGGTCTAGTTTCTTCAGATTATTTTGCTTGGGCAACATGGATTCATCTCTAGTGCATTTGGATTTACTTTGTGAAAGTGTTATTTTTACGTTCTTGTAACAAACTGCTTCTGACCTTTTAATGTGGGTTCAAATTTAGCTTCTTGAGTCTGGACCCTATTAGGTGAATCCTGACTCGCCCATGTGGTAAGAGATTGAACTGGAGTTCTTCATGTATATTGTGAGTCTACCTCTGTAATATTCTATATGGTGTTATAAATTGTATGTAGTGTGGTTAAATCATATCTCCATTGTTTTTAAACTGACATGTTGAGTTGTAGGTTATAATTGACTCTCACAGTTTACAATATGATTTATTCATTTGTTTGTATTTTTATAAATTTATAAGTGTGAGGAAATTTTGCTATTTCTGTAATGCAGTGAATATATATATTTTAATATTAGTTTTTTTCCCTGTGTGTATCAGCAAAACTTAAACAATGAATGACAAAAAAAAATAATCCAAAAGTTGATGGACAGGCTAGCTGGATACTTTATCACCTTGGATAATGGTATGAGAAAAAAAAAAATATATATATATATTTAGCCTTTTGTACTTTCATTTCATATATATTATGAACTTGATGTATTTGCTTTATTCTGTTTTTTTGCTACGCATCAGAGCAAAATTTAGAAGAGGTTCCCTTTACTCTTTAATTGCTGCTAAATGGAGAATCCATTCCAGAGCTTTATGAGAACTGAAATGAAGCTCTGATTTTAAGGTGTTGTGAATACCTTGTTTGCTATGCTATATGAGGGAAGGAAACAGGGGCTCTAAGAGAATCTTGATAGTCATTAGATACAAAAACATGATGAATGATCATGTATGTATGATAGGGAAGTTAACCACTGTTTTACCATGATAACCAATTTCCTATCTCCTGCTATAAACCCAAAAGGTTGTCTCCAGCGGCGGATCCCCAATTCCCTCAGTGACATCCGGTTTTTGAAATTGACTTTCAGGTTGCAGACTGGCTTGGGCAGTCGCCAGAACCTCTATGCCAATCAGTAGCTCCACATTCAATTTACGTGTTTTTCCTGTATATAGAACTAAACACAGGTTGCATTTTCAAGGATCTCAAATATTTTGTTTTGGTTAGAGGACTAATTTTGGTGTTGCCCTCACCTAGATTTTTTGTTGTTTTGAGACCAAAAATACTTGCAGTGTTTCTAATTCTGTTATATTATGTTTGTTTGGGGGCTGCATTTTCTTATCATATAAAGAAGTGTGTCTTTTTTTTTAACCTGTTTATTAAGGAAGAGATGCCTTGGGTGTAGGACAGGCATAGGCAACCTTCAGCACTCCAGATGTTTTGGACTACACCTCCCATGATTCTTTGCCAGCATTATGGGTTTAAAGGCCTTATGGGGGATGTAGTCCCAGCATCTGGAGTGCCAAAGGTTGCCTATGCTTAGTGTAGAACATACTCTTGGAGAAAGTCTACTTATTTGTTCCGAATTCCTTCTCCTAATTATAAAGGTTAGGCGGCTTCACCTTTTCTAATGCCTATAGTAACTAGATGAGGCCAGTAACGCCAAGAAACACATTCTGCAAAAGCACTTTTCTACTCATGGAAAGTTTGTAAGGTAGATACCTGGATGTCATCCAAACAGTTTTTCCAGCATTAAAGCTTGGACATTGAAGCTTCCACAAACTCAGGGTTTGGTCACAATGTGATCGAGGCGGTTTTTAAGTAATTTAATGTAACACATTTTTAATTTCTGCGGTAATTTATGTATTCTATCCTTTCATTCCCTCCCATTCGAGTTAGCTATGCTATATACCGATTGTGATGCTGCCATGTTTACATTCAGGAAAATAAAATTATGGCAAGTATGAATCAATGTAAATTTTTTTGGGGTAAACCAAGGTTCATTATGATGTATCACACAGTCATTTGCTTTTACCCATTTATTAACTTACCCCTCATTTTTGTAAAAATGCCTACAAAAGCAGAGTGTTCAAAACAAAGAATACTGTGACAAGTAACAGTGACATCACTAAAATACAGATCTGCTTTGTAACAAAAACCAAAAGGCTTTAATATAAAAACCAAAATCCTTTCACAGGTTGATTAACACAAATCAAAAATATATGACTGGAAAACAGAGCACTTTAAAAAGACATAAGGTTAACCATAAACCAAAATAATTTTTGCCATGTTTTATGTATGGTTTGATCTGAAGGTATTTTTTCTTACATGCTCCGGTTTCACCCATGCTATAGAGTCAAGTCTAGCAGGGTTATTTACTAAGCAGGGAGAACTCAATTTCAAAGTCAAGGTAAAAATAGCCAAACTGGTCAGCTATACTTTCAATTTGGCTACTTTGGCCTTAAATTTTAAATTCTCATTTTAGTGAATACCCCCCACAGGATTTAAGATGCCAATTCCCAACGAATAATAGAGAGACTGCATTGCTCATGATGTTCCATACATCACAAAGGATAAATTTCCACACGGACAAGTTTATTCACAAAAGTGCATATCATGAGGCATTCATAGAGAATTATGCCAAAATAGCCCCTTTGAATTTCAAACAATTCACACTTTAGTGAATAAACTTGACCGAAATTAACAAAAATGGCTGAAAATAGAGTATGAGGAAGTCAAATAATCCACAGTGAAAAGTTGAGCAAAAGCAAATATGAAACCTATTTGGCAAGATAACTAAACAATTTCACAGAAACGGCTTAATTATTCCTAATCAAAAGGTTTATATTTTTATGTGCATTAACTCCTCAGGGTCAAGTAAAAATTAGACATTTGAGACTGAATGCCGGGAATAACCAACTATCGATCAGGACGTGCCATGCCAGGCCTAGACTGGAGCATCATGGGACGAGAAGGAGGCCGCATCATAGGGGGTCCAGGCATCATAGGCATGTGAGCTCCCATTGGGGGTCTCATTCCAGGACCTGAGGAGGCAATAAGAATAGAAGACAAAGCTTTTAAAAAAACAGAGAAGGTTACCAAAAAGTGTCAATAAATAAATGCTACATTATGTGGTCAGTCTTGTCCCTGGAGATCATATGTCAAAATTGAATGCATCACTTATAAGGTTTTGGCAGTTTTGACAACCCTTACAGTAAGCATTTGTGTAGGTACTTAATCCCTTAAGAATGCAGGTGATTGTACACGTTCTAAACAAAAACAAAACCTTGAATTAGAGCTATAGATTTTATCCAATAAAAAAGACAAAGGGCTTTAATTTGATGTAAAATACACATATATAACTTTTTAATACAAAAATGTACACAAATGCAAAAAACTCAACATTTTTTCAGTCTTGGCAATAATAATGTGTGCGTAACAAGTTCAGCTTATGAGAAGGAATTCAAAATAAATTGGTTTATGCTGATCTACAAAGTACGTTATAAGTCTAAGATTTCACTTTATTTTAGGTAGGTACAAGTCACAAAATACTAGGCATAAATGGAGACAATTACTATTCTTTCCTACAATATCAGGGAGCTCAACCTACCAGAAAAGAGGGTGATGGTTATGAAGGACATTTATAAGTCTGGGGCAGACATATTCCAGCAGGAGACTCACTTCCAGAGACCCTCAGCTCCAAAACGTTACCGTAAAAAATTCCCTACCATCTACTACAACAACTACTTTGCCAGCAAATTAAGGGAAGTGTGGCTATTCTTATTTGGACAAATGTACCCTTTACATATAAAAATAAATACAGACAAATATAGTCGATTTAGGATTTTAACTGGTCTCATGGGTTCAAGGCAAATTACCCTGGTCAATTGGGAGCGACCCAATAGACCCCAAAGTGGCTCTTTTAGGCGTATTTATATATATAAAAAAAAAAAAACACTGAGGGAGAATTGATCATTGGAGGTGACCTCAATCTTTCACTAGACTTGGGGGGAAAAAAGATAGCACAGCCTTAAAGGAACACTATAGTCACCAAAATAACATTAGCTTAATGAAGCAGTTATGGTGTATAGAACATGCCCCATGCAGTCTCACTGCTCAATTCTCTGCCATTTAGGAGTTAAATCCCTTTGTTTATGAACCCTAGTCACATCTCCCTGCGTGTGACTTGCACAGCCTTCCTAAACACTTCGTGTAAAGAGAAAGTTTATCCTTTTGCTTAAGTAAATTACATCTGATTGAAAGTGAAACCAGTTTTTTTCCCCCCCATGCAGTCTGTGTCAATCATAGCCAGGGGAGGTGTGGCAAGGGGCTGCATAAAGAGAAACAATGATTTACCTCCTAAATGGCAGTGAATTTAGCAGTAAAACCTGAGAGACTTGATCTATACACTAAAACTGCTTCACTAAGCTAAGTTGTTTAGGCAACTATAGTGTTCTTTTAAATCTCAAGTACCTGCCTGCAGCAAAAACACAGATGCATAACGTACTCACTCAAAACCAACTGATCGATTGCTGGAGAGTCCTTAACCCATCAGCAAAATACTATACTTTTCTCTAAACTTACTAACACTTACACTAGGATAGACCTGATGTTGCTGGCTCATCACTCTCTCAACTTACTCCAATCAGCAACCATTGGTAACTTCACATGGTCGGATCATGCTCTGATCTCCATTAAATAATTCCTACCAACCCTAGAAGGCAAACCCATTGGAGGTTAAACCCCCATATTATAGAAAACGACACAGTTAAACAATCCATCTCCCAACATATCCAGCAATATTTTCATGACAATGGCACACCTTACACTTACCCTTATGTACAACAGGAGGCGCACACACGTCTCAAGGGGTAAACTTATAAAATGGGGCTCTCACCAGGGAAAAATATAGAGCGTGTAGAAAATTACTTTATCAAATCAGACTAGAGGCAAACACAAATCTTCCCTATTAGACGCTTGAGTATTAAACATTACTCTCCTGGCGCTCTGACCGTAAAATTTACTAAAATTATAGAGCCCCCCCACCCCGCCCAAAAATATACTTTGGACCAAACAAAAATTCTTCTCACAGGGCAATAAATGTGGGAAAATGCTAGCCAGAGCACTAAAAACAACAACCAACCTACATTCCCAAAATTAGGACTAATCAAAACAAGTTGGTGCATGCCACTGAAGATATTGCAGAAGCATTCCGATCCTTCTACAAATCTTTATATAACCAAAATTCAAATACAGTTACTACCCAAGATAAATTAAATGACTTAGCTTGTAAATTTGACACGATACGAACCGTGGCTGTAGCTCGTTCTTTAGATGAGCCATTTATGGACAATGAATAAACCCAATACTGTTCACTCCCAAAGGACAAAAATCCAGGACCAGACTATTACTCCAACGTCTATTACAAATCCATGATCATTTTTTTTTTTTTAAAGCAGTCACCCCACTTTCCTTAACTCACCAACTTCCCACCTCTAGCCTAAAAAAGCCATAAGAACGCTTATACAGAAACCAAGGAAAAAAACAGAATCTTTTGGCAGCTATAGGCCAATCTCTCTCATCAATGTCAATATTAAACTTTTAACCAAAATGCTAGTGGTTAGACTTCGCTGCTGGGGGACCAAATTCACCCTTACTTAGCTGGGTTTATCACAACAAAAGACACCACTAACTTGACTTAACTTGATCCACAAAGCAAAATGTGCTAATACCCCACTTGATCATGCTCTCAATAGATGGCAAAAAGGCATTTGACAAGGTGGATTGGTCCTTCCTTAGGTCAACATTTACTATTCTAGGATTTGGCCATAGATGGACCACATGGATTTAACTATATATTCAAACCCCTCAGTCAGATTAAAAGTAAATGGTAAACTCTCTAAACCTTTAAAGCTCAATGAAGTGGTCTGGGTGCCAGGTCCCTCTAGTGCTAACCCTGCAGCTGAAAACATAGCAGTTTCAGGTATATTGCTATGTTTCACTGAGGGTTAAGCCAGCCTTTAGTGGCTGTCTCACTGACTGCCGCTAGAGGCGCTTCTCACTGTGATAATCACAGTGAGAAGACGCTGGATGTCCATAGGAAAGCATTGAGAAAGGCTTTCCTATGGGCAGTTTGAATGCGCGCGGCAGAGGGAGGTTTTAACCCCTTCAGCCCAGCGGGAGTGGGACCTAAAAGACCCTATATAGTGCCAGGAAAACTATTTTGTTTTCCTGGCACTATAGTGGTCCTATAATACGTAAAGGGACACGGCAAGGATGCCCTCTCTCCCCCTATTACTCTATCATATTCTTAGAACCATTACTACAGGCAATCAGAAAACACCCGCAGGCCTCCAAACTAAAACACACGTATAAGGTGTCCACATTTGCAGATTACCTATTGTTCACTTTCACAGATTCAGGTAAAACCCTATCCCTACTATTGGAAGAACTTGAAAAATTACAGTGTTATGTCTAACTTTAAAATCAATTAATAGAAAAGTGAAATTCTTAAATGGAAATAGTCCTTCCCCACATTGCTACCGCTGAGAAACAAATTCCAGTTTAGGTGGGCAACTCGTAGCAAAAAATGGTCACTCCAGACTCCTAAACAATTTTAGCGTGCTGAAACACTGTGTGTGAAGAATGTGTCTCCTTTTTTAATTTAGCAAAAAGTGCAGATTTCAAAAGAAATTTACACGTTTATAAATTAACCCCTTGGCTTTCAAGCCGACAGCAGGTAACGTTACTTCCTGGTTTCATTAGCTCAATGCAGCTGACCTCAGGAGGCCGCAATTGCCCAGATCACCTGACTTACAAAGACTTCCCATTGAACTGTATTAGGAAGTCTGTGACTGGATGGCCACAGAAAGTCTGGGCAGGGTTAGAAAGAAAGATTGCAAAGGCAACAGACAACAGATCCACAGTTTTTGCAAGCTGATTTTAGATATATATCCAATGGGAAAAAATAAAAATAATTAAATGCAGGCAAGTTCATTTGGGAAATATCTACTAAACTGTGATTATTTTGTATTTGGGCAGTATAGTTTCCCTTGGGCATCAACATCACCCAAAACGTCTCAGAACTATTATTCCATTATTGTCGGATATCTGGAAAAACCTTGGCAGATGGAACAAACACCATTTCATATGGTTGGGGAGAGTGAATATTATCACAATGAACACTCTCTGACAACTTCTTGTCAATAATCTGTTTGGCGTGTCCCTCTATCATTAATCTCTGGCTTAACACACACGGTCAGCCACAGTAATGTAAAGAGCTTTACACAGCACCCACTTTGAGCACTGCATACAGCTCAATGGTCAGTCTGGAGCCACAAAATTACAGAATTATTCTATGTGTACTTAAGGCAAGGACATCCATGACTGAATAAATAAGTCATGCTTCCTAAAGGGTTTAAAAGGGGAGACTAACATTCAAGAAAAATTGGAAAACTGTACAATCTTTATTTTGAATATCAATGATCAGACGGTTCACAATAAACCAAGAGTTTATATAACATGTAAATAGTTGGAATGACCTACTCATAGCTTATGCTAGTTTATACATACATATTTATTAATTAGAGTTAAGGGCCTCAAATATATTTGTGCAGACTGGGCTTATGGTACAACACAGCCCTATACTATCTAACACTTAAATGATCATTCTAAGGGCATGTTCTGGTGCAGGAGTCAAACAGTTTTGGTCCCACAACTAGTGTTCTACTGGGCACCTGCAATCCTTGCTGCCGAATCTCTTCCAGAAGAATCCACTTAGCTCTACAAAACTAAACAGGGCCACACTTATGACAGAGTGTAAACTGAATGCTCTAAGCCAATGAGTTCAATCTTGCATGTGTTCCATTATATAGAGAAACCTTGCTTCTTCTGCAGCCAAGATGGTGCTAGCACTCAGGCTACCAGGCAAGTTGCCAAATAGTACTAAAAACGGACTATATATCGTGGGATGGTGCCATAGCACTCCTAGTGGTTATGGTACTTAAAGTTTTCATTTAAAACACAAAAACAAAAAGAATAAAGCAATTAAAAAGGTGTATTGACTACACTATGAGACATTTTGAGCAAAAATAGCAAAATTGATTTAAAAAAAAAAAAATAAAAAAAAAAAAAAATAAATAAAAACATTCTCTGCTTGGCCAACTGGGTCTAAAATGAGCAGTTTCTTAGTTATTTCACTATTTATCGACTAAGTTAGTTGGTGATTTGTTGCATAGAAAGTTTTTTTTTTTTTTTTAAACTTCGCATACTTATGAGTTTTCTGGCTCTAGTATGTCAAAAGGATTCTTCCTTCACATGATTAAGAAATGAGTGAAAAGGTTTGTCATCAGGGCTTGAAGAGGAAACAAGCATTGTCTAGGTGAAGAGGTTAGATATACTGTTTAATAGTCCTCTTACACCCAGGTATGTCGATATTAAAGTAAAAGAAGGCAGTTTTATAATTATAGTGTTTCAACACATAAGAAGCCAGAAAACAAAAATCAGTGTGTCAATTAAGGTTGTAACAGGGTTTACACAGATGCCATTGTCCTTTTCCTGTGAGGGGTGAAAGAGCTGCTAGATTAAAGTACCACTCTAGGCACCCAGACCACTTCAGCTTAATGACATGGTCTGGGTGCCTGGTCCAGCTAGGGATAACCCCCTTTTTTTTTTTTTTTTAAACAAACATAGCAGTTTCAGAAAAACTGCTATGTTTATAAATAGGTTAAACCAGCCTCTAAAGCCTCTAGTGGCTGTCTCATTGACAGCCGCTAGAGGAGTTTGCATGCTTCTCACTGTGAAAATCACAGTGAGAAGACGCAAGTGTCCATAGGAAAGCATTATGAAGCCCGGCGGGAGGGGGACCCTCAGGGCACTATAGTGCCAGGAAAACTAGTATGTTTTCCTGGCACTATAGTGGTCCTTTAAGTAGTGTATACTTTGTTATATTACGGCATTTGTAGCAAATAGTACAGGGAATGCTGCCATAGTGTTCATTTTTTGTCATGTTAGTGATTGTGAGGACATCAGCTTTGCCACTGATGAATTTATTACTTGTGAAAACATCTACATACAAGAAACAAACAAAATCTTACCATGCCCGACTGGCATCATTCCAGGAGGAGGTGGCCCCATCATTGGCATCATAGGGGGGCCAGCCATGGGTGGTGCTGCCATCATTCCAGGACGAGGTGGTCCACCTATGCATAAAGTCACATGGAAACAGTTTTTTTTTTTTTGTTTTGTTTTTTTTTAAATAAATAAACCAAAATGCATTAATCTCTCAATGTTACTAAATCATTTAACTGGACTGAATTTACATCTTGGCTTTATTAGGATATTTTTTTTGGTTGCTCACTGCATGTCACAAGACACCATTATTTATTTTTGGTTGTTGCCAAGCCTCTAGTCCTCATATTCTGGGAATAATAACTTTCTGATTCTATATCATATGTTTTTCATGTGAGCCATTCCACAATTATACCTAGTGCTGCCAAATCTCAGGTAATTACTACAGATGCCTATAAAACCAAAATTCTTCTGCATTGTAATCCAACTCTATTTCTCCTCTGTTATTCTGTGGCTAAGCATATATAAAACAGTTTTAAATTTTTCTTAGCAGCAATTATACATACCTAGACTAGGTGGTGGCGGAAGCATAGTACCTCCAGCTGGTGGAGCAGCAAAAGGCGTTGGTGGTATCTTTCCTTGTTGAAATGCAGCCGCTGTAATAAGAAATTGCATGAATTTGCTATCCATACATTAAAGGAGGAAGACAAAATATATTTTGCAATATTTTAGAGCGGGTCTAAGTAAAAGCTGTTAACTAACCTGATTTCAAATATCTAAACGTAAATTGGATAGTATTTTTTTGGAAAGCTGAATGCCTAAAAATGCCTCCAAATTATAGGCACAATAACCCCATAAAGTAGAAGTTGTCTAAAAGAAAGAGTTGTAACATAAGGGAGGGGCAGGGCAATGACAACAGACACTCTGCTTCAGTGCTGTTGTTCACTACAAAGATAAAGGTGAAGGCAGGAATTTGGCAATGAAAATTTACATTTAGCTGGTGTTCAGAAAGGATTAAAGCAGAATATCCATTCTCTCAAATCACAAGTTTATTGCGTGAACTCTTAAGCAAAGCCAAAATAAGTATGCTTGGTTCTGAATCCAAATTGGTGAAGCGTGGCAAGTGAAAGGAGCATTTAGAATAGTTATATACCATAACCAAAAACCAAAGTAATAAAACAAAAAAATCAATTTGTTATGTTTCCCTCATTAGCTTTAACACTCGCAATAGATTATATTTCATATACATCTGTGAGTTTAACAAAAGGATCATCAGTTAGTATGTCTCATCCATAAATTAATATGGTGCTTCTCCCACTCACTGGTTTTGTCAATCAGGCTTTGTGCCTGCTCTTCCATCCATTTCTGATAGTAATCTTTCACATTCTCCTTGTGCTTCCTTCCACTGCAGTGAGTCTTGCGAACTGAAGGCTAGAAGACAAAAATGATTTACTTGAGCAAAATTACTTTCAAGATAAAACAGACTGGTCAGATTTTTGTGTTTACATAATACAGTACACAATAATATAATTGTCATGGAAGCGCCCGTGCCACAGCCTACTGGACAGGCATAACAGCTAGCCTCCTGCCCACAGACTTTAAAATGATATATATGATATGGGGTTACACTGTGTTAATGTTGTTATTATGTAAAATATTGAGCTGGATGAAAGCTATTGTGTTAATTGTATTATGTAAAAGCTGTTGTGCAGTTTGTGCTGAAACCAGACTCCCAGGCCACTTGTGTGTGACTTCTCACGCCTTACAGAGTAGCTCTGCTGGCGGTCCCAGCTTCAAAGAGGAATTTACGTTGTAAGCCCTGACATCCCATACAATCAAATTAACCCCTTTGGAAATTGACAATACCACCTCTACCAGGCACAAACATAACTTTAGTTTTACCTATCCAGGCGCTTTTTGGATAAGTTGTGTGCTCAGATCGGGGCTATTCGGGAATATATTTTTTGTGGGGTTCCAATGCGGTTGTCATACATTTTGTGATAAGAAAACTTACATACAATTTTTACATATTTAAGAGAATTGGATTAGCTTAATTTGAGCTCAATTATCTTTCAAACACAATGGCTTGTGGAAAGGAAACTCCTGTGATTTTGTATTAGTAACCCCGTGCTAGGGGCACTGCATAACAAACCAAGTGGCCTAATAAAGTCAGTTTGCTTCTTTTACCTAATACGACTGGTTGTGTCCATTATATTGGGGAAGCGCTACACAACAGGAATAACAGTAATAATTATATTGTTTTACCCAATATGACTTGTCTTGTCCACTATATTGGGCAATTTTTACAATGTTTCAGAGGGCTAGAATCCCTGTATGATGTAGCTGTATCCAGGACCAGCGGAAGGATTAGAGAAGCAGCAACCAAGGGACACTAAGAGACCCTGCAACCCATGACAATAATATACGGGTTTAACACCTGTGATAATGGCAATGCTGGAGAGTAGTAACTCAACAGCTCCTAAAAGCAACCAATTGACAGTGTTCATTGGCTTGAGTTTCAGCGGATGAGATTAAGCAGTCAATGACATCCAAATAGAGACACGATTGGTACCATTTATAATGAAGTGTAACTTCTGCATTTAAAGTAATTAAAGCCATTTGGATTCAGTCAAATCAATAGTTTCACATAACCAGGGGAAAATGCAAGGAGCATGTGGACACCATAGCCTATGTACTGCCTATGATATTTAAAGGACCACTTCAGCTTAAAGATGTGGTCTGGGTGGCAGGTCCCTCTAGGATTAACCCTTTTTTGATAAACATAGCAGTTTCAGAGAAACTGCTATGTTTATAATAGGGTTAATCAATCCTCCAAATCCTCTAGCGGCTGTCAGACACCCGCTAGAGGCGCTTGCATGATTCTCACAGTGAGAACATGCAAGCGTCCATAGGAAAGCATTCAGCTGAAGGGGAGGATCGGAGGCGGAGAGCTCCCCGCCCGGCGCTGGAGAAAGGTAAGATTTTAACCCATTCCTCTCCCCAGAGCCAGGCGGGAGGGGGTCCCTGAGGGTGGGGGCACCCTCAGAGCACTATAATGCCAGGAAAACGAGTATGTTTTCCTGGCACTATAGTGGCCCTTTGAGAGTACCTTTAAAGTGAACTTGTCATGACTTGCAAGTAATCAAAGTACAATTTTCATAAAACATGGTATTCGTCCGTTATTGTAGTGTGCAAACTGTTGCACACTAGGATTACTGTGTAAACAGACAAACCAGCTACTCCAGGGGTGAATTAATTTGAGCTGGTCCATTTCATAGAATTGCCTATTGTGAAGCAGATGGATTTCATAGTGATATATGGTTTCCACCTCCATGTTGGCACACCAGCCCATTTAAGCTCTCAAGACAACAAATAGAAATCTGATACAACACATATCTGGATCTGCTAACAGTGGAAAAAGTCTGCACTAACCAGGTGTGAAAGAGTGAAGAAGACGGAGATAGAAGCTGTGGAAGACATGGTGCATTTTCACCACGCTGTGCATACAACGCTTGACAGATGGAAACATACAGTCAATGCTTCTCTATAATAAACATTGCCTTCTGGTTTGTGCTGAGACACAATTCAATCAGGAAGAGCATCCTGAATGACAGTTAGGAGAGTGCAGCATTGCACCCAATATCTATTGGAACTGACACTTGATATCTCAGAGCAGACATTACTGAAGTGCTAAAGAAGCCTGAAATCTGTTTCTACTAAAATAATCTGTACTATGAAGTTACAATGACACAGCAAACACTATAACCATGGATTATTTTGGCATTGTCCCTCCATTCAATGTTAAACCATTTACGAGCAGTTAAACACAGAATGAGGGTGCATGAAAGAAATCCTCGAAACAAGAAAGAACTCAAACAGGAATCCCCTCTCCCCCCCCAATACAACCCGCAAGTGGAAAGACTGCAATTTTACTTACTGTAAATTCCTTTTTCCTTAATATGGTGTCAGTACAACCTGCCATGGAATCTCAGTACGTCACAATAAAACACCAGAGACTTAATACTGCGAAAATATCAAATTTATTAGTAAAGGCAGGGGGAGGGTTGGGGGGGAGAGTGTTGTACTGCCACCATATTGAGGAAAAAGAAATTTACGGTAAGTAAAATTACAGTTTTTCCTGACATATGGTGGCAGTACAATAGGGATATATCGAGATCACAGAACTATGGGTAGGATTTATACAACCACCGCTTGTAACACCTTGAAGAGGGAGGCAAATGCTTGGACCTTTGCGTTTGACCTTGTCTCCATGAGATCTATTACAGGTTGACCGAATATTTTCATCAGCTGATAAAAGATGACCGGATTCGGAGACCATTCATTCTGCGACCACCTCGATCTGCTTAAGTCGTCTGCAATGATGTTGTCTATCCCTCTTATATGAGTAGCAGATAGGTCTTCTAGATGACTTTGAGCCCAGGACATAATTTGTGTGCAAAGGATGTGCAACTTTCTTATCCTTGTACCTCTTTGTTTGTTCAGGTAGGCAACTGTAGTCTGGTTGTCTGACTGAATTTTCACCGCTTTCCCCAATATGAGAAGTTTGAACTGATGAAGAGCATACAAAACTGTTATTAACTCTTTGTAATTTGAGGACTCCCTTTTTTCTTCTGCGAACCATGTCCTTTGCCTCATATGACACTGCAGGTGAGCTCCCCTACCTGAATTTAAAGCGTCTGTGGTGATTATGACCCAATCTTTTGGTTGAAATGATAGATCTTCTAAAAGGAAACTGGCCTTTTCCCACCAATTCAGTTGTCTTTTTACAGTCTGAAATCTTTATCAAGGTATCCAAGTCTTCTTTCTTGGACCACTTTGTAAACATCTCCGACAGCAAAGGCCTTGCTTCTACCCTGGCCCATTTCACTGTTGGGATAGTGGAAGTGAGGAGTCCCAACACCTGCATAGCTTTTCTTATAGATCCTTTTGGTCCTCTCTGAAGTTCTCTTATGAAATTCCTTATCTTTCTTCTTTTCACCGCAGTCAGGTGGATTTAAAAAACAAACAACAAAAAAAACTAGAAACTGAATGGACTTTGTAGGATGCAGATTTGATTTTTCTAGGTTTATCACCCAACCATGTTCTTCTAGGATTTTGAAGCCACATCTGTTAATGGAGCGTTTGACTTTGCCTTGATGAACCAGTCTAAGCAGGGAATAACTAACTCCTTATTCCATTAAGAGTGCTGTGATAGGCTTTAGAACCTTTGCAAATATCCTTGGTGCTGAGGAAAAAAATGAATGGAAGGGCTTTGAATTGAAAGTGATTAACTTTGTAACCCTTTCCTATGGCAAATAGCAGGTATGTTCATGAGCCTACATCCCTAGGTATGTGTAGGTAGGCATTCTTCAAATCCAAATGTTGCCATAAAGTCTCCTTTTTGAAGGGTATGTGTGACAGAAGCGATGGTTTCCATTCTGAAATGTTGATATGGAATCTTGTTTAATCCTTTCAGATCCAGAATGGAACGAAAGGACATATCTGGTTTTAGGACCAGGAACAACCGAGAGTAGACACCCTGATATTGCTGGGCTCTTGGAACTCTTTCGAGAACACCTTTCTTAAATAGTGTAACCGTAGCCAAAAAGAGAGCTTTTTTTTTTTTAAAGCTTTGAACGGTAGAAGGATATAAGGAAATCTGGTCTTGGTACATTTAAGAATTTTATTTTGTATCCTCTTGCAACCAGATTCAAAATCCACGGATTTGCAGTGGTCTTTCTCCATCTGTGAACAAATTGTTGTATCTGTCTGCCCACTCGTATGGCGTCAGAATCTTTTTGCTGTCAGTTTTTATGTGCATCAAACCTTGGATCTTTTCTCTGTTGACAAAAAAACCTGGGTTTTTCTTGATATCTCCTGTGGCTATTGTTCTGGAAGTTTTTGTATCTGGGCTTCCATGAATGCTTCCTGTCCTGAAGAAGGGGCCTTCTTGGTTTCTGACATTTGGTGGAACGCATCACCTCCCATGCATGCGTCTTGCTCGGGCAGTGATTTGCTGCTGCTAGAGACCTTCTACTTGCTTTGCTGGTGACCGCAACCGGCATAAAGCAAGACGCTCATACCTGCTCTGTAATTCTGCAGGTTGAAGACAGGCCACTCAGCTCTCCACCCGGTAAGCTATCAGGCCGGATCCCCCTGGCAACAACCCATGTGCCTCACCGAAATACTCCAGATACCGTCCGTTCCCAATGGAACAAGAAAGAGAACTGAGGTTCCATGGCAGATTGGTGTCTTATACCTGTTGGGGGTAGGAACTTTTTATGTTAATTTTAATTTCAGATGCTGCCAGCATATGTCAGGAAAAATACATCAATACATTTAGAAATATAGTTTTTTGGGGGCTTTTTTAATTTGAAGTATATATGTGAAGTATATCACAAGCATTTAGATAAATCGATAACAATGGTTTACATGTGTTTCCAAGCTTGTCACATTTGTTTACATTATAGTCATTAATAGCTCATTTTAAAGTAATGAAAATAAAATGAGAAAATACAGTAGCAGAAAACCAAAAGGTAGTAATATTAGACTATCAGGTAAGATATTAGCAATCACTCATTGTGTAGGAGCATCAGGCATGTTAAAAGGTGATTGTATGCAATATAATAAAACATTCAAAATAACAAGCACAATAGTTAGTAGCTTTAGATAATAATGCTTTTGTGTTACATCTTAAGTCTACATTGCTATTCATAACCAATACATTTTACCAAATAAACGACGTATGACTCTGATATGTATCCACCAGTAATACATGACATATGTAGCTACTACATATAGGGCTAACAAAATATAAATCAACAGAAGATTGAGAGTTGCCAGGGAGACCGGGATGACCCCCACTGGTTCAGAGGAGTGGGAGAGCACCAACAACAGCTCCAGATCGAGAGATCGGCGTCCCGCATTCACGGCATAAAAACCCAACAAGCGTAAAAAGGGTCTCACAGCTCCATAAGTTACTGAGACATAGGCGGAATAACAATACATAACACACGAAAAGATAAAGACACGAAATCCAATCTCCTGGTAAGGAGATCCACAGAAGAAATGTATTAAAAAGAAGTCAACATGCATAATGAACAGCAAATACACATGGGAAAAGTAGTAATGAGAGTCGTTGCAATAATTTGAACTAGAGCAGAGATCCTTGGCTGTATGTGGATTGAAAGGTTGCAAATATACCCCAAATACACACAAGGAAACATCACAACACTTTTTCCCAGCTTTAAAAGTTGCAAGAATAAAACAGACATCACCCACCAAAACAAAAGGTTACAAGAGTATTTAGGGTTATTTTGACACTTCATTTGGCCAGAAATAATACCCCCACCACAAGAAAAAGTATATCTTTCAAAGAATTTACTAAAAGTTACATACAGAGCATGCAAGGCCTGATCTGGGTCATTAAAATTTGACCTTAACTGACAGAGGTTAACACAGGCATCAACAACAGATACCCGCATCTACTACCTAGAGAGACCTGGCTTATGATGATGACCAAAAGAACATATGGTAAGTAATATGAAGCCATTTTCCTCATCACATACCAGTATGTGCAACTGGCCAAAAACTAGGGATCGACCGATTATCGTCGATATTCGGCAATATCGGTATCGGCCAATAAAGATACAGATATTGCCGATAATACCTCCCATGACCGTCGGGCTCATTACAAGCCCGGCGGTCCTGGGGGGGCCCAGCATGCTGTGACTTACCTTTCTTGCAGCTCCCCAGTGTGAATCTTGCAACTCCCACGGCCGTCAGAGCGTCGCCACGGGTTACCATGGCAACGCTCCATGCAGAACACAGACTGCAAGATTTACACAGGGAGCTGCAGGAAAGGCAAGTCACAGCTTGCTGCCGGCCCCCCCACTACTCAGCCCGTGGCCAGGTATCAAGCAGGGAGGGGGGACAAAAAAAATAAATAAACCATATATAGATATTAAAAATTTTATTAAAATAAAAAAATGCCCCCTACTGCCCCCCCAATTTTACACAAATCACATCCCTTCAGGAACACACACTACACGCTCTGTATATAATGCACACACTACACACGCTGCATTATATACACACTCTGCATTCATTATATATATACACACATACATGCATACACACACACACATACATATATACATATACACACACACACTACAGTCACTGCATTACTATACACTACACAGTCACTGCATTCATTATATACACACACACTACACAAATACACATGTGGCATGTATATTTTGTGCATTTACCTTTAGAAATAGTTTATTTTTTCAAAATGGTTAACGCACAGAATATCGGCAAGTTATCGGCTATCGGCCTGAAAATTGACAGATTATCGGTATCGGCTCTAAAAAAAAAAATCAATATCGGTCGATCCCTACCAAAAACTACTATGCTCACAAAACAAGGCCCATGTTTACACAATAAAACAGTGTTTTATTATTGCCAACAGCTGAACAAAGGTTCCATAATATATTGATATTCTAATTAGCTGCAGTATTTTATATGGCATGATTAAAATGGCAGAACCACTGCACCAAGACCATTTAATTGAGGTGAAGTGGTCTGCTCGTTAAAATTGTATCCTAGGAACACCTCTCGTGGTTGTCATTTATTCCATGGTGCGGTCAATATGTGCAGGACTGGTGTATGGGTGTCTTCACACACTGGCAGTTTGAACAGACTCCTCTTCAACCTATCGTTCCTGTAAGTTTTCTTGTAATTGTCCTATGCTAAATCCCTGCTCTCATAATATTGTAAAACGCTACGGAATCTGTTGGCGCTATATATATGGCGATAATAATACACAAAGACGCTCCCCATAGCGATGTATTTAGCCAATATATCTCTAGGAAGAGATGTGGATTGGCGCAGTAGTCCCCACAATATTATTCTATGGGGAAGCAATATCATTTTCAATCATGTTCTCAGCTGGGATGATGCTGCACATGGATGGAGACCAACAAGGCAAAGCACAAACAAGTAAAAAAAATACTGTATTTTACCTCTCATACCTAAAAAGATAGAAAAACACTCTGAGGTTAGAAATATAAGTTTGTTTTGCAAACATTAGAGTGTTCATTTAGACCACTTTGTTTATGCAGCACCAGCCGCACTTTCCATGGCTGTGACAGGGTTAATTTTTACCACAATGTGTTTACTTTAGATATTCTTAAGTCTTACTCTGCTAACGTTAGTCACACGCAGGAGGTTGTTTCAGTCTCTAGCAGGCAATAAATGAACATAGCAAGAAATAAGGCATTCTAAAACTGAACTCACTGGACTATGAAGCAATTTAAAACATTTGAACTCTTTTTCTAGTTAGTCTGTAGGGTGGCTGTGTAAGCCAAAGCCATAGA
The DNA here is from genome assembly GCA_933207985.1 of Pelobates cultripes. Taxonomy (NCBI): domain Eukaryota; kingdom Metazoa; phylum Chordata; class Amphibia; order Anura; family Pelobatidae; genus Pelobates; species Pelobates cultripes. Next base: position 147,091,925 of record OW240912.1, read on the forward strand.
AGGTGTGGCTAGGGCTGGATAAACAGACACAAAAGTGATCTAATGTCTAAATAGCGGGTAATTGAGCAGTGAATGGGACATGATCTATACACTATGACCGCTTCATAAAAGCACTACTCCTTTATACAGCAACTGAACGTGATTAATTCCTTTCAAGTTTTCCTCCCCTTCCCAACCCTTATTACAATGTTTTTATAATTTGTTGTAATCTTACACAAAAAAAAAATAAAAACAATTTCAATAAAAACTATTTGAAAAGAAGTCCTTTCATTCATTGCACTAGATGTGGATACAAGATTGGCAGGTACTTACGGAATCATGAGTGAGGTAGGTGTCACAGTAGTCACAATAAAACCTGCAAACAGAGACAATACAATTAAACAGTGATCAGATACTTGGATTTTTAAAGCATCTCTACTTTACTATTCGTGCATCGAGCACTAGTAACGGCACAACTTACACCACATACTGTAATTTAAATACGCTTACAATTGCCAACAACATATAAAAAGAAACACTCATTCATACACAATCTATTCGATCATATTATATAAAAATCTAAATCTCACTTAGGCATGGTTACGATGGCGGCCTCCTCTCTATTGTCGCAGCCGGAAGTGTCGTTTTTTTTAAGAGACCGCCGCAGTTATAATTTTAGTTTATTGTCGCAGCCGGAAGTGACGTTTTTTTAGAGACCGCCGCAGTTGTAACATTATCCGGCAGGAAGTGACGTCAATAAACTGGAAGATTCGTTACTATACGCCATTTTTAGTTTGGCTACATCACTTCTGGCAATGCCGCATATGTGTGGAATCAAACTAAGTGGAAATACACATCTAATTTTGTGCAACCACATTTTACTGACTGTTAGAAAGACAGATTGATTTTGTTTTTTAGAATAAAAAAACCCCAAAAACAAACCCGCTGGTTTCCTCGACGTACGTGTGTTGCTAGGGGTGGAGCAACACGTACCGTGAGTTTTCAGCCGTCTGTCGTGTGACGTCATGACGCAGTGCAGTGCTGAGGAAGCGGGGAGGCCCCGAGCGGCCTGCTGCGGAGCCGGAGACCGGGGCCTGGCGTGACGGGCCCGGCTTCTGTAAACGTGGTGCGTGGGTATAGCAAACCGGGACAAAAAACAAAAATAAAAAAAAATCCCAGGACTAACGAAGACCACCTTCCTCTGGGTCAAAAGTCACACACAGGAGGCGGGGGGAGAACGGGGGGAGTAGCTCAAAGGTCAACAGCAGCCCATCATAGCCAAGTTAATGGCAGGAGAGGGTGAGGCAGTGACAAGCAGGTTGGTGACAGTGTTCAGTCCCAGAGGGTCTCCTCTATTGATTGGTAGAATAAGGTGTGTGAGGCTGGGTTCAAGGTATGACCGATCCATACAGTGGGTTTTATGATGTTTGTGTTCAATGCATTTGCCAGAAGTGTTGATGGTCTCTGTATTGTCCTAGGTCAGTGTTGTCATGGAGGGGATGGACGTTGATCTGGACCCCGAACTCTTACAAAAGTTCAGTTGTTTAGGAACCACAGATAAAGATGTTCTAATCTCAGAGTTCCAGAGGCTCCTGGGCTTCCAGCTCAACCCGGCTGGCTGCGCATTCTTCCTGGACATGACCAACTGGTATGTTTTGTTTTGTTTTTTTTCCCTTTGTTTTTGTAATTTTGCAAGTGAAATGTGTCACTTGCTATTAGAGGAAAACTGTATCATAGTATTTTAAGTTTTCTGTGGTCGATTGGTGTGGGATGTAGAAAATTCCCTTCTTTTTATAGTGATGCCCCAGGGTATACAAACATTCAGTTACATATTTAAACATTTATGAAACAAAAAACATTGCAGTTTCTCTGAAGTAGTCTAGTTATACATACAAAGAGGCAGCTTTTTTCCCCCAGACACTTTTTCTGATGGTTTGTTTTGCTGTTGCAGAGCTATGTATGAGGGTGCTGCTCTACTCACTCGCTACCTTGTTGTAGTTTGGAATAGTTTTTCAAAGCTCCACTGTCACTTGTAGAATCTGTGCGAATACTCCCGTGGTGGCAGGTTAGCTTAAAAGATATGCTTACCTGATACACCCACCAACTCAGCATTTCCATCTTCAGCTCATGGGAGTTTCGTTTGCTAGAAGCCAGTGTCATTGCTATACTCGTTCATAAATGCGAAAGGATACAAATTGGGAACCTATGAGAGATCCCAGAGGATCCTTCATAGGTGTTTTTATTTTATTTTTTTTAAATTGACATATCAACGATAAGATGCCCAGAGTTCCCATCAGCCATTGCAAGTGATGACTGATGGGAAATAGAAAGATGTGGCTGCCAGGGTTAAAAAGGTGAATTTTATTTTCCTTTTCTCCCTTACAGAGCTGGTTTCCTCAGGGAAGCTCCACCTGATTGAGATCTTTGAGACTGAAATTCTAAACCATTTTAATGGTTTATCAGGCGAAAACATTGTGGGGCTTGTGTGCATGTGCGGCAAAACGCTGCACCAGTCAGATGGTCTCTTTGAGACTATCTGATTGAAATAGTGGAGTTTTACCCCACTCTTTCATAGAAGCTTCATACTGACAGCCACTAGAGGCAGGTTAATTCTGCAATGAAAATGTTGCCATTTCTGCAGAACTGCAATGTTTTCTACTGCAAGGTTAAAATTGGGTGAACGTGTCATCCAGACTATTTTATTGAGATGAAGGTGTCTGGGTTACTATTTAGTCGCTTTAGTATTTTGCCAAAATGTGTCTCCTGCCTAAGAAAATGTAGAGTTTGGTTTGTTTCATCTGCATTTTCTGATTGAAAATACTGCCAGGTAGTGTCACTATTTCTCAGAAAAGTGGATATAAACATAGAGAAAGGTGAATGCTACAAATGTAATAAATTATGCTTGTGTTTGGAGACATGGGAAGAAATTATGGACTTTTGGTCACCAGTTGGCTAGTATTGTATTCACTGGTTGCATTTCATTTTCTCTTGTTTTGGGGGCTTAAAACGTAAAACAGTGGAATGAATCTTGATGGGGAATTGAAGAATGACATGGTCTTGGGTCTACATTGTGATTGGCCTTGGTTTCAAACCACGGGGAGAGGTTGAATGATGAGGTATAGATTCAGGTTGTGTGATGTTTGTAGTAGAGAGAATTATGTGATCTTACCTTCTACTTGAATTTGGGGCAGATAAAAGAGAATAATGGAGTAGGTCCAGATTTTTAGAGCAGTGAAAAATAATAGTATGGAATTGGGGATCTGGTTTTAGCTCAAATGAGAAATTATGGTGTGAGTAAGGGTCCTGATTGATGTGGGGTTCAATGGAGAGGAATGAACAAAGAAAAATTAAGCACCAAAACAACCTTAGCGTAATAAAGTGGTTTAGGTGTATAGATCATGCCCTTGCAGTCTCACTGCTCATTTTTTTTGCTATTTAGAAGTTAAATCACGTTGTTTATGCAGCTCTAGTCACACTTCAGAACCTACAGAGTCTCCGAACACATTTCCTGTAAAGATAGATCAAATGTTTAAAGGAACACTAAAGGGTCAGGAACACAAACCTGTATTCCCAACCCTACATGGTAAAAACACTATCTAACCCCCCTTGCTTCCCTCTTACCCTCCCCTCCCCCCCAAATATATTAAAAACCAACCCTTATTCCAGTCTTCTGGTGTTGGCTCTGCCCTTCATCTGCTTTCTTGGCTGACATCATCAGAAGTGATTATCTGAAAAGACATTGTTTACTGAAAAAAGCCTGCAGGGACATAATATACTCACCACAACAATTACATTAAGGTGTAGTTCTGGTGAGTATACTGTCCCTTTAAACTTCCTTTATTGCACAGTCTGTTTAATTTAGAATTTCTTATATCCTGCTTTGTTATAGGGTCACAATAACCTTTTGTTCCAATTAGCTTTTTTAGACTTACTTTGCCCTTTTGTGCATTGCTATTAGTTCTAAAAAAAAAATAAAAAAATATAGTGTTAAAACTCACCTGTAATCCAGCACTGGGCAAACTCCCGGTGTTGATCCCTCTCCTTCAGCTGACGGAATTGGGAGGGGGAACAAGGGATTTTGGGAGGGAATTCTAATTTTGAAAAAACAAAAAACCTGAATACAAGCAACGGAGGGAGGCAGGAGAGAGGGTGGGGAAAGGAAGAGCGCCTGCAAGGGAGGAGATTATTACATCTCTTGCCATTGCACTGTGAGCGCTGACGACACATTGTGACACCCGGACCTTAGCGACATTGTCACCTTCGGGGGTCTTTGTAAATTCTGCAAAGTCCCCAGATGGTGATAGTGCCTCTTTAATATACATTAGTTTCAGTAAGGAAGGTCAATAGGCCGAAGTTGTGAATACATTGAATTTGTTGCAAAAATGTTTGTGAATGTTGAAGAATTTCTAATGTATGATAGTGTGACTGTAACTACGAATGACTTGTTTTTTCTGGTAAACTTAGCCTTCTGAAATTTACAATGGATAAATGTATATAGTTAGAAATAGAAGTTGATGAAGGTCAAGTGTTCAGCTCATGTTTCATGTGTAAGTAAAATGGAAATATAGGATATGGGGGGGGGGATTGGTGGGGTGGGTGTTTTTCTAAAATTCATTTATTTATTCCTCCCCAAAAGCTTTTTGTTTTTTCTTAAAAAGTAAAAAAATGGAGTAAGAAATTTTTTTTTTTACAATAGATAAGTGAATACTATTTTAACATGATCAGTAATAAAAACAAAAAAACAAAAAAAAAAACTAAATAACATGAAGACTTATTTGAAGGCTTACAAGACTTTATCTATCTGCAATTCCTGTACCCTGAAGTCAAGCAAATCCTGGTATACAATTCATATATTAATAGGGTTCTATCACTGAGAATTCAAAATAAAAATAGGCTAACTGGAAACATTTGCAAAGTCAGCTGTGCTTTCACTTTTCAAATTTAAGGTTACATTGGCCTTAAATAGAGAAATATGCATTACTGTCTCTAGGGCTACTGCAGGGAAAATGTTTGTGTATTTTGCTTCTGATCTTCATCTTGTTGGTATAGTAGTTGATTGAGTTGTTTCTGTTATGTGCGAGGCCTTAAAGGGACATTATAGGCATACAGATGACCACATTGAAGAGAGGGCACTGAATTGAAATAGGGAGTAACACATGTTTTTATTTTTATTACGAACACTATTGTGTTCCTTTAATTGAAAGGTAAGAGTTTCAATTCCGCTGAATTCTGAAAAAAAAAAAAAAAAAACTTTTTTTTTTTTTTTTAACTGTATTAGTTAATGTTCATGGGTTTTATCACGGGTACCTCCATTATGGAGTACCTTATCACTATGCACGCACTTTTTTCACTTCATTTACTTTGAGTATTTTTGTTTTTTGTCTTTGGTACTTAGACAGTGATTGAGAACTTGAGGGACATCACCCTAGACGGAGTATAAGCACAGAACATCCACGAAGGTGTTTACAGGAGATTTAGGGTCTAGAGACTAGGGACGCCTTTACCATATACCTCTAGTTATCATAGGTGGATTAATTTGTGTACATCTACATCACCTATCTACTTGTATATATACCCTTCACTTTAGATTTTTCTTGTGCTTATCTCTCACTGTTTAGCACACCTCTTACTATTCCTTTTGTGTACTGATTTTTTTTGCATCTGGGTGACTACACTAGGCTCTGTTGTAGCCAGCTTGTATACACTTCCATGAGGGCTCATAAACACAAAGGCGGAGATTGCTTCTTTTTCTGTTCTTGTTATTGTTTCATTTGTATCCTGTGGAATCAATGTGGCATGCGTAAAGGATCACTATAGTGTCAGGAAAACAAAGCGGTTTTCCTGCCACTATAGTGCGGGTCCACCTCCCTTGGCGCTAAAGGGGTTAAAACCCCTTCAGCAGCTTACCTTAATCCATCGCCGGGCTCCCTCGGCGCTGGTGAACTCTCCTCCCACTCCGACGTCAGCTCCCCCATCTGACGTCACTGGAAAAGTGCAATCAAAGTGTCCATGGATGCTCTGCGCAATGGAGGCGAAATATGCCTCCAGCGTCGCAGATGCGCCTCTAGTGGCTGTCCGGAAGACAGCCACCAGAGGCTGGATTAACTCCAAATGTAAACATAGCAGTTTCTCTGAAACTGCTATGTTTACATCTGAAGGGTTAAAACCTGAGGGACATTGCACCCTGACCACTTCATTGAGCTGAAGTGGTCTGGGTGACTATAGTGTCCCTTTAATTACCAACCATAAGCTATTGAGCATATCACTTGGTATTTAGACAGCTATTGAGAACTTGAGGGATATAACCCTAAACTGAATATAACATAGAATACCCACGAAGGTGTTTACATGAGATTGAAGGTCTAGAAACTAGGTCTACCTTTACCATAGACCTGGCAATATCAGAGAGGTGGATTCATTTGTTTATATCCCTATCTCTTTGTATATACCCTTTATTTTATTATTTCTGTGTGCTTTTTTTCCCTCACTATTTAGCATATCTCTCACTATTCCTTTTATGTTTTGCTTCTGGAGGACCACACTAGGCTCTGCCGTAGCCAGTGCTCTTTACACTTCCATGAGGGCTTATAAACATAAAGGGGGAGATTGCTACTTCTTAAGTTAGTTCTCATATTGCCAATCCGTATCTGTTTGGAACTAGTTGGAAGTTACCTACGTTGCATGCATTGAACATATTTAACTCCTACAAGTAAAACTTCACTTATATTTTATCTGTCCCAGACTTTTCTGGTGTTGTTTGCTTTTGGTAAATCTCTTCACACAGCAATAATTTGTTTTAAAAGTCACACATTTTATATTGTTACAGATTCAAAGGAATGCTTCACTTCTCCAAAGTTTTTATTTTCCATGTTTAATATGCTTGACTATACTGTGATGATGCATAACTTACATTTAGGTGTTATGAAAACTAGACTGGGTGGGGGGCAACCGTGGCTAGAACCTGAAAGAACTCATATCAGATACAAAATGTATACTGCTGAACCCCTTTTGGTATTCACAGTCCATGATCTCTGTCCGCTCACCCTCTGTTCCGTAGTTGTCATGTAACCTGTTTCCTCTGGTAGTTGTATAAACTTAATTTATTTTTTACCACTAGGAATCTTCAGGCTGCTATTGGAGCATATTACGACTTTGAAAGTCCAAGTGTAACTGTTCCTTGCATGTCATTTGTGGAGGATGTTACAATTGGGGAAGGAGAATCTGTGCCACCAGACACACAATTCACAAAGACCTGGAGGATCCAGAACACAGGTAAATATTGTCTGCCTATCCATTTTGTTTTGTGTATCAGGCTTATTCACAAAAGTCTGAATGGCGCCATGTTGTACAGTGCCGATCAGAATGCAAAATCCAGACATTGTTCATGCTATTTAAAAATGTTTGAGTTTTGCAGAGAAGGCTCAGAATAAGCCTGATTATGGTCTAGATTTCAGCTGGATTGAACCCTGCTGGATGGCTGAACTGCAGACCTGGCTTGTTAATATATTTTAAAAACCAAACCATTTGCTTGCTGACAGTGCTAGCAATCAGCAGGTAAAAATTCTATACAAAATGTTTGTGGATTATATAAGAAATCCCCAATGCTATTTTTTTTTCTGGCATATGGTGGCAGTACATGTGAGTTTTGCTCCTTTCCTGTTGACAAGCATCTAACAAGATTAATTAGGTTAACAAACCCCTCCCCCTTGCCCTATATAAAGGGCTATCCGGCAAAACCTACCCCAGTTTCCTTTCTTGTCCTGAAAGGGAAGGACACAGCATCTAGATGGTGAGACACACAGGCTGCTGATCTGGGGGATCTGGTCTGAGAGCTGCCCGGGTGGTAGGCTGAGAGACCATGCTTCCGACCCCCAAAAAGGGTTCCGGCAATACTTCCTGGAGGCGGTGTTTACCCGGCGCACAAAATCTAAGCTGTGCAGGTACCCACTGACAGCATGGATGCTTGTCAGAAGAGGTACTCCGTGTCACCAACCCCGACACGGCTCAGAGGTATTTTAAGGTAAGATTAACTAATCTTTACTTTAAAATTATCTCGGTTAAGTTTATACACGTAAGTTACAAGGAAAAAATGAAGACCAAGAGGAAAGATGAAGAGTTATATCCACTAGATGCTCTATGTATGAGTTACTGTGAGCAGTATATGTACCCACTATATGATCCATGACAAGTGACTGTGAGCAGTATATGTACCCTCTATATGCTATGACGAGTTGCTGTGAGGACTCCGCTTATATACAGTTGCAAGAAAAAGTATGTGAACCCTTTGGAATGATATGGATTTCTGCACAAATTGGTCATAAAATGTGATCTGATCATCATCTAAGTCACAACAATAGACAATCACAGTCTGCTTAAACTAATAACACACAAAGAATGAAATGTTGCCATGTTTTTATTGAACACACCATGTAAACTTTCACAGTGCAGGTGGAAAAAGTATGTGAACCCCTAGACTAATGACATCTCCAAGAGCTAGTTGGAGTGAGATGTCCAATCAATGAGATGAGATTGGAGGTGTTGGTTACAGCTGCCCTGCCCTATAAAATAGGGATCGACCGATATTGATTTTTTAGAGCCGATACCGATAATCTGCGAACTTTCAGGCCGATAGCCGATATCTTGCCGATATTCTGTACATTTACTATTTTGAATAAATAAACTAATTCGAAAGGTAAATGCACAAAATATACATGCCACATGTAGTGGATGAAGTGTTTTTAGACAGGGGAACGGTGTGTGTAGTGGATGCAGAGTGTGTATTTGTGTAGTGTGTGTATAATGAATGTAGTGTGTATATAATGCAGTGTGTGTAGTGTGTATATAATGCAGTGTGTTTATGTATTGTGTGTGTATAATGCAGTGTGTTTTTGTGTGTGTATGTAATGCAGTGTGTGTGTTTGTGTAGTGTGTGTATGTGTATGTGTAGTGTGTGTATGTAATGCAGTGTGTGTGTATGTAATGCAGTGTGTGTGCAGTGTAGTGTGTGCAGTGTGTGTGTCTAATGCAGTATGTGTGCAGTGTGTGTTTGTGTAGTGTGTTTGTGGTGTGTATATGTAATGCAGTGTGTGTGTGTGTCTGTGTAGTGTGTGTATGTAATGCAGTGTGTGTGTGTCTGTGTAGTGTGTGTATGTAATGCAGTGTGTGTGTGTCTGTGTAGTGTGTATGTAATGCAGTATGTGTGCAGTGTGTTTGTGTGTGTGTAGTGATGTAATTTGTGTAATTTTTTATTTTAATATTTAAATGTTTTTTTTGTTTAGTCCCCCCCCAGAGTGTGTATGTGTAGAGTGTGTATGTGTAGAGTGTGTATGTGTAGAGTGTGTATGTGTAGAGTGTGTATGTGTAGAGTGTGTATGTGTAGAGTGTGTATGTGTAGAGTGTGTAGTGATGTAATTTGTGTAATTTTTTATTTTAAAATTTAAATGTTTTTTTTGTTTAGTCCCCCCCAGAGTGTGTATGTGTAGAGTGTGTATGTGTAGAGTGTGTATGTGTAGAGTGTGTGTAGTGATGTAATTTGTGTAATTTTTTATTTTAATATTTTTTTAAATATTTAAATGTTTTTTTTT
>OW240912.1:147101587-147143465 GCA_933207985.1 Pelobates cultripes
AATGTGCCACTATCCACCCCCTCTTGCAACTAAATTATAGTGAGGAGTCAAATTAAGCTGCTAGTGTAGGTTGCAATAATGTCTGACCAACAAAATTAAGAAGAGAGAGAAATAAAAGACAGCAACACACTGTGGAAAACACACTGATTTTGTTGTGAAAACTTGTTTTCCTAGCACTATAGCTGTAGGCTATTGTCAAGGCGCACCCCCGTGGAGCAGAAGAGGTTAATAACCCCTTCAGTCACTTACCTGGGTCCAACACTGATGTCCCTCGGCACCGTCTCAGCTCCACCAACACTCCTCCTCCACTGCCGAGGTTTGCCGGAGGGTGAGATTTATTGTGCATGCATGGCAATGACCGTGCTAGCATTAGGATTTCCCCATAGGGGATGCTAGCATGGCCATTGCCACACATGCACATTAAGTCTCACCCTCCGGCAGACCTCGGCAGTGGAGGAGAAGTGTTGGTGGAGCTGAACAAAAGGCGAACAAAAGTCGCCTTTCCCCCCGGAAGGCCCTCTAGTGGCTGTCTAAGAGAGAAGAGTTAACCCTAGCAAGTAATTATTGCACTTTATAAAAACTACAAATAATTACCACTCTAGGGTTAAGGGTGACTGGAATTTGCACCCAGACCACTTCAATGAGCTGAAATGGTCTGGGTGCCTACAGTGTCCCTTTAAGCTTTATGCTTACCCTTAACTTTTTTCTCTTTTACTATCAGGTGTGGGGGACTGTGATGTTGATGGCTTGTGCCCCTTTGTATGAATATGCATGTAGGATGGAAGAAATTTTTTTTCTGAGGATACGTCTCAATACACAAAATTTATCTTCTTCTGAAAAATATATATTGACAAAATATTAATTATTTGCATGAGTACTCTGGAAATGGTTTTGGGTGTTTTGAAAATCATTAATTAGAGCCTTAGGGTCACTGACAAAGTGAGTAATTCATCCATAAACCTTTTGGATAGTCCCATTTATTGAAGAGAGTAGGCTGAATACCACTCTATTTAGAAAAACAACTGTGACTAATAGCATCTTGCATTGTGGTAGTCACCATACTGGCCCTCTGAAAAGGGGGATCACAATAGGCCAATACTTTAATCTAAGGACAAATTGTTTTTCTGTAGAGAATTTTAAATCTTAAGTCTTTGTGTTGCATATCTAATTTGATAAGATGGGGTACCCAAATAGATGCCTAAAAATGTCATTCAAGAGAACACTGAAAATGAAAAAAGAGCACCTATTAGATAATACCACTTGGAAATTACCCCAGGATCCCCCCCCCCCACCCATTTGATACATATCCATTGACTCAAGATAAACACATGAAAGATGCTTTGACCCCTTTTGTATCAATTACAGCTAGTAGTGGATGAAACTGGAGTTACTTTGTGTTCCCCATTCAACTCCTGAGTATAAAACCTAGAAGTAATTGAGAGATTCAAAGTGAAACATTTTTTTAAATGCAGAGCGATGGGGTAGTCTATTTACTCACATGTTCTTGTGGATGAAATAAATCGGTAGAACCTTTTAAACAGCATATTATGTAACATGTCTACTCAGCTGGACCTACAAAAAAGACTCCAGTCTTTAGACAGGTAAAATTCCATACCAGCAAAGGGCATATAGTTTGCAGAAGTGGATCACATTAAACCGTGATAATAAGGAGGCATTGTTAAGTAAACTTAGTGATTCATTTCAGTCCAAAATGTAGTTTGTCTGAATTTGTGCCCATCTGACAAATTCCTGAATCTGAGCTGAAACAATTCCACCCATGGCATCAAAAAGAGAGATGGCTGATGGGAAAACAAAGATGCTTGATGGTTTGGGGATAGTCAATAAATGTTGATTTTATTTACAATTCAAGTGAGCAGTAAAAACACATAGATGCAGACTGGTCTGAGTGCCCATGATGACTCCTGCGCACTGCCAAAAATACCTTTGATGGGGGCATGAGCATCAGAACTGGACCATGGAGCAATAGAATAAGGTTACCTGTTGAATCACCTTTTCTTTTAGATCAGGTGGATGGCCTGGTGCATTTGTGTCGATGGCAGCAGGATGCATTAGGTGAAGAAGGCAGGTCAGCTGAGGCAGTGTTAGGCTCTAGGCAATGTTCTGCTGGGAAACCTTGAGTCCAGGATGTTACTTTGACATGTAACACCTATCTAGAGATTGTTGCAGACCAAGTACACCCTTTTATGACAATGGTGTTTCCTGATGACAGTGACCTCTTTCAGTAGGATAATGCACCTTGTCACACTTAAAAAACTAATTAGGGAATTGTTTGAGGATCATGACAAAAAGTTCAAAATGTTGTCTTGGCCTTCAAATTTTGCAGATCTCAATCTGATTAAGCATCTGTGGGATGTGCTGGAATAACAAATTTGATCCATTGAGGTCAACTTTCAGGACTTAAAGGATCTCCTCCTAATGTCTTGGTGTCTGATATCACATGACACATTCAAAGGACCTGTGGAGACCATGCCTATAACATGCCTATATATAACTGCCTTGATGGCGTGTGGGGGACCTGCACGATATTAGGCAGGTGGTTTTAATGTTGTGGATGATCAGTGTAGATCATATGTAGTTAAATATAGATTGTTTTTATTGTTCCTCCTTTTTTTCCCTCTATTGGTTACTTTTTTATCACTAAATAGATGATCCATATGACCTTTGGAAGTGTTCCAGGATTGCCCTCCTTTTGAAAGAAGGGCTTCTGTAATAATGTCATGTGAATTGCAGCAGAGGGTATGAGTGTATACAATTTACCCTTGGGGCCTTGTGTGAGGATGTTCCTCTTATTGAAAAGGCATTTCCTAGGGGCATAACACCTATGCGTGTTAAAAGGGTCTGGCTCCTTGCTGTGTGCCAGTGGCCGTGTACAACTTAGGAGGTGTGATATGACCACTGAAGTGATACAACTATCTGTGAGTCTTGTGGATCATTATTGATGGTTACACCTTAGCTGTAATTAACACACAGGCCCTTGATTATTATGTCCAACCTATCTTGGGTTGAGGAGGCCAGATTTTCTGGTGCTATTTGTTATACTTTTTTAGCTCTGGGTGAGTGGTGAATGATGGATGACCATCCACCTTAGAGGGGGGATGAGCAGCACATACAGGAGTGGCTATTCTAATTTGATTAAGGGGTGATAGATGAAAGACGATACTCCTTTACATCTGATAAATTAACCAATAAATGGTGACTTTAGCAGGCTTTACGTATTAACAGAATTGCAGACACAAGTTTCCTGTGCCATGTGGAGCTTCTAAATTCATGGAATTAAAATAGATAGTGGCCACAAAGGGATTATGCATGGCTCTATGATTTCTTACACAAGTCAATGTTCCAACTTGGGCTAGGGAGCAAAGGAATGTGATCAAGGTTTACCTGTAACATGTGGAATTATTTTTCCCAGGCTTTCTGAGGTTCATCATTTTGTGTGTGATATTCCTATTGTGTTATCTTTTCTACTTCTTTTAAAATGTACTAAAAAGGTTAACTTAACATTTACTAATAATTTCTTTCTTTCTGTTTTTTTTTTTTTAAAACACTTTTTATATTGTTTGAAATATATTGTTGGCCGTCATGTGGATCACCATATACAGTATCGTAACTCCTGATGTAACCTTTTATTTTGATTGTTATTGCCCACTTAAATCCTTTGGATGTTAAACTGTGCTCTGCCATCCTATCGTACTGCTTTTTTCCCCTTTCTGTGGGGCTAAAGGTATATTAATTAAAACTGAATTGTGGGAGAGTGAATAAAGGAATTTTGAAATTTCAGGTCAAAATACTCAGTCTAGAAAATACAATTGTCAAATGATCATGTATTCTGGAATAAAATGTTAATTTCTCTTGTCACTTCTCTACAATGCCCCATTTAGTGAATACCTCAGTAGCTTTGTTATTCCTTTACTGAATAGATGCAGCACAGTACAATTTGTTGGTGTCTCTGTAAAAAAACTATATAAACGAAGGCAGCCCGTAGAAAAACAAATGCACGACATAGCACAATCGTAGACGACAAATTATATATTCTGAACATTATATATTCTTAGTAAATCTGTTTTAGCAAAGACTATATTATTTGTTTTTTTTTTGTTTTGACTTTTAATTTTATTTGCAAATAGTATAATTTCCTTTGGCAGAAAACAAAGCAAACAGTCCTTAAGCAAAGAAACCCCATTCTGATAGTGTAAATATTTGCTATTTAAAAAGCTGGGTGAAGGATTAGTTATTTCAACTACAAAAACAAAATTACTAGTAATGATTGGTTTCAAGTAATTAAATGCTTTTATGCAAATTTGTGAACCGTAAATATGACTTGTGAACAAAAGAGTTCTTAACAGTTACTATTAAGCAATACATTAGTGTATCAATTAAACAGAACTCCTTTCTAATGAATATGTTGTAGAAATGTTTCCATGGAAACACGAATTGTGTAAGGCATAGCACCCAAATTGAAAGGGAAATACACAAGACAATGTTTGCAAATATGTCTCAAAAGCTATATACTAATTTACTAATTTACAAATTACTGATTAATATTTATTTTTGCCGCACAAAAAATGTAAAAAAATACAAAGACAATTTCTTGTGTGAATAATTCTAATTTGCTTCTCAAACTACTTGTATTAATTTTGAGCACTCATCAAAATATACGATTACATATGTAAAAAATGATGATTTTGTAAATGTAATTATTTACTAAATTGAGAATTGCTAATTTTATGCCAAAAAGTATAAGCTAGAAATATTTTCTAATTCAGTTATACTCCATTACAGCTTTGTCCTAAAATTTGCTATTATTTACTTACTCTAAGCAACAAATTAACTATATCTCAATGAATTGGTTTTGGTGCATAGACCCTGTCACTGCAGTGTGACTTATGTAAGTTTTGCCCTTTCTGAGAAATAACAATGTTTCTATTTGTTAGAGCACATATCCTGTCCCGTTGTGTTTTACGCCATACCTCCTATAAACTGTAAGCTCATCTGAGCAGGGCCCTCTTCAACCTATAGTTCCTGTAAGTTTTTGTAATTGTCTCATTTATTGTTAAATCTCCCACTTTGATAATATTGTAAAGTGCTATGGAATATGCTGGGGCTATATAAATACCAGTAATAATAATATCTACTGACTGTTACACCCAACATGATGATGCCAAATGCTGATAATTCTTTTCAAAGATAAGCACTGTGATAATGCTTTTACTTGAAATGCATCTGAATTGTGGGTCATATACATTGGTCGATAATGCTTGAGATCTGAAAATATCCAAACTAGGTCCTCTATTTAATAAGCTTTCCAAATAATACAATAATGTTAGCAAAAATTTCCAAGAGATTTACCTACAGAAGTCACTATTAAAGTCTATGGGACTTATTGTAGATAAATCATTTGGACATTTTTCTAAACTGAGGCCAAATCTCATTAAACTACAATAAGCATGTTTAAAATCAATCTGTGTCAATAAGATACATTGTTCTTATTTTAAATTAAATTTTAGTTGCATAAATTTTGAGTAGTTGGTCATCTAATACTTCTCAGAACAACAGCTCACCTGGTTACACCCATAAAATGTAAATGTCCCTCATTTAGGAAGCATGATTCCCTCATGCAACCACTTACATTGTCTGTGTGACCAGACACTGATTTTAGCAGGTATTTAAACTTAAAATAATTTCCAACAGTTATACATTACACTTAACTGCATCAGATGCATGGACAATCACATCAATGGGATTAACATACTGATTGAGAGCAAAAGGGATCTTTAGATTTTAATTCAAATTATGTCTCTTAAAGTCCTTGACCTTAAGGAACGCTCACCTTCATAACAATGATCTTGATGACGAGGCTTGATGGTAAATATAGCATTTACTCTGCCAAGGAAAATGAATGACAATCCCTCAATCTCCCTACCTCTTTAAAATACCTAGTCATTACTTTTTAGAGGTGAAAATATATTACAACCTACGTGTCTATCATTCAAAGTAATCAATAGTATTTAAAAGGTCATGGGGTTGACCTCTTCACTCACAATAACATGTATACAAGTTTGTACTCTCATTTACTTTGCAATTTGAAATTTAGTCCATAAGGACTCACTCACTTCACTTAAAACTCCAGCCATTATTGCCAGCCAATAAAGGAAAGTAAAGGATGTTTCAATGGGTCATACTATGCCTTGCTGTAAGAGGTAGAGGGGAGGAATGAATAATGCATTACATTAGCATTACAGAAATTGATAAATACTGCTTGGTATCTCTCCTTGTTCTGAAAAACGCTAATTGATGTTCTAGTTTTTCGATTGTCTTCATAATGATGCAGATCGATGTAAACCCTGCCAGAGTGACGTGAACCTCCCGATTCACTCCTCTCTCTACTTTCCAACTGAATCTTATTACAATAAAACTTACATTTTCCAAAAATATTGCTTGGTATTGCACGTTATAAATACATTTGTTTAAGAAATATATGGTTTAACTTTTCTTACTGTATGTGGGATTTGTACTCAAATGCCGACATTCCTTTTACATACTGATGCCATTTTTCAGTGATCTGAATAGTGATTGCTAGTATATTCCAATAGAGTCCCTACAAATATGTACAGTGCATCTGCACCTTTTCATTTATTTATTCTAGTCACACCTAGTGTATGTGAGAAACGTTGTGTTCTTGCTTTTATATCAACATTATTGACCTTGTGAGAAATGTAGAAGGATACTATATACAGCATACAGGCATTTCATTCCCAAATATGCCTATAAGGAATGACTTAATATGTGAAAAGCAATCTATACACAAAGTTACTGTCTGTTATATTCTTTTTTATTTCTATGTTTTTTGCAGTGTGAAATCTAGTCCATAAAGCCTCCATTTATACTTTAGGAATGGCCTATAGATGAACAAAGTTCCCTATACTAGTCACTGATATAATGTCTGCATGTTTCCTGAAAATGTAATCACACTCTTTGCTTCCAAACAGTAAGGGAACTTTATAAGATGGGTCATGTCATCCCTACAGTTAAGGGTAAACTAGTGCATAGATGCAACTATTGCTATTTTTAGTAAGATGCAGTACTAATAATGTCTCCAGGGTCCATACAAATTCATTTAAGCAAGGTATTTGACCATTTTTATTTATCTATTTTGTATCACATTCACTGTAAAAAAAATGCTTTTACACTAACATTTCAGACCCTGTGTGAAATATTTCAAAGTCAAGGACACTGTACACTGTTTAAAGTTATTAATTTCCCAAATATTTTTTTTTATAAAGATTGAATGAATAAGTGCAAAATCAAAACTGTGTAAATTTGCATAATTCTATTTTTTAAGTTTGTCTGTAAGCAATCTAAAATCAAATTTGCTGTATTATTATACATGTTTAAGCCAGTTATGTGTCCCTTGCTTCAAATGCATGTTTTGACAATATTTTTTTCAGTCAAAAAGTGTTTGTCAATGAAGGTGTTAATAGTAGGTAGGGGTTGAATAGTGACATCGCCAAATTCCACTGTCTCAAAGATCTTAAAAAATAACCTTGATGACTGTATAGCTCACTCTGTCTAACACTTGGATTTGTAATTGGTTACAGTGTCCACAATATTCCCAAAACATCTCCTTAAAAAACACTTTAATTAGTGTATTATAACGTGTTATAATTTCAAAATTGCAAGTTAGAGAGAGCAAGACACATGGAAGTAAATAGACAGCATGACCCATCTACAGTTTAAAATTTAACCTAATTAGGCTCATTATGAACTGACTGCACTTGAATTCGAAAGGGTGAACTGCTAAGGTATATCACAGAGAAGGTGATGTAAAAATACATAATGGGTAATCTCCTATGTCCCTCCTAACACTCCTTCTAACCCAACATTCCCCTTGAAATAAATAACAGACACCATGCTGGGAGGTAAAGCCATCCCTGGCTACATTTATCGAATACATCACCATGGCATCATGGCAGAAAAAAAAAAATTCAAACAGAACTGCCTTAAAATATAAATAGTAACCAAATTTACCTAGGGTGGCACTGAGGGCTAAACACATCAGCCCACAAGAGAATGGTGCTCAACCTAATCCTGCAGCGGAGCATCCGTTGCATCTGCCCAAGCAGAGGCATAAGGACAGCAAGACTGCAGGCGGGCGCCCCAGCCGAGCCACTGCCCAAGAGGGGGCAAAGCCCAGCCTCCTTTCCACCATCATTCCCGCCCTCTCTCTCTCTGCACCACGCCATAAAGCCGCACTCTCTTGCCACAAGAGATACAATCTCTTGCCGTCAACCAACAGCCTTAATAAAAAAAAAAATATATATATCATTTTTTTTTTTTATTGCAGCCTGGGATAGGGGGCACCAGAACCTCATGAAAGTCAGCCAGAAAAAGGTCCAGACCTGCAGCACTGAGGTGGACCCCATCAGCCATAAAAAGCTCAACCCGGTCGGCAGAAATGCTCGGATGCCTAATGACGAACCCATGCAGCTCAGCAACAGCACAACCTACCAGCCTATTAAGTTAATTCTATATGCTTGCAATATCATAACCTCCTGAACATGTCAACATGTCAGCCTCTCTCATTCATTATGTTATGGAGCTGTGTCTGTCTCCAAATCTCTCCTCTCTGTTCTAACATTAAAACCTTAGGTATTCATTTTAGGACCTCCCTTAACTTGGCAAAGATACAAGGCCATAACTAAAATGTAAGGGTGCACTACGCAGCATATTATGCACTGAAAGTAGGTAAGAGGTTATTGCTATTATGTAGCATAGTCTTGAAGTTTGTTTATGCATTAATTGTTATTGTATTAAGCTAAGACAAAATGGTGTAGGTTAGTACTACGCAGCATATTATGCCCAGAAAGTAGGTAAAAAGTTATTGCTTAAAGAAACATTTATGGAAAACAATATGTTCCATTTCTAACACCTTGTCAGTTTGCAATATCTTAAAGACAAAGTACACAGATTAAAAAATACAACTTTGCATTCTAAAACTTGTAATATTTGCATTTGCCCATAACAGTAGCAATCAAACAAGGTGGAGTGAAGCAGAGCTGGAGGAGAGAATAGAGTGCTGCCCTTTAGGAGAGAGCAAGGGACAGGTATGTGAGGTAGAGGTTACTCTTGGAGGCCATAAGCTTTCCTTAAGAGATGGGTTTTGAGGCACTTTTCAAAAGATTGGGGAGAGCTTGATGGTTGTAGACAGGCTATTCCAAAGGAAAGGTGCCACCCGCTAGAAGTCCTGCAAACGTGAGTTGGCCGTACCGATGCGAGCAGCAGACAGGAAAAGGTCATGGGCAGAGCGGAGAGACCAAGAAGGGGCATACCTGCGGATCAGTGAAGAAATATAGAAGGAGCTAGAATTGGTCAGTGCTTTACAGGTGTGGATTAGTACCTTGAGTTAACTCCTATAGGATACAGGAAGCCAATGTAAGGACTTGCAGAGGGTAGAGGTGTGAGAGGAGCGACAGGAGAGGACAATCGTTTTAGTTGCAGCATTCGTTACAGACTGTAGCGGGGCAATACAACTTGTGGGAAGACCTATTTGGAGAGAGTTACAATAATCCATGCAAGAGATTACTAGAGCATGGACAAGCTCCTTAGTAGCATCTTGTGTAAGAAAGGGGAGGATGCAGGCTATGTTTTTAAAGTGAAATCTACAGGATTTGGTAACAGACTGGATGTGAGGCTCAAATATGATACCAGAATCAAGTATAATGCCAAGACAGCGTGCTTTCAAGGATGGGCTGATGTGGGTACCATTTACTTGAAGGGAGAGCGAAAGAGGGGGATCAGTATTAGGAGGAGGAAAGACAATGAGTTCAGTTTTAGAGAGATTGAGTTTCAAAAAGCAGGAGGACATCGAATCAGAGATGGATGAAACGCAAGCAGTGACATGTTGCAGGATGGCAGGGGAGAGGTCCGGGGAGGAGAGGTATATCTGAGTGTCATCAGCGTACAGGTGGTTTTGGAATCCAAATGAGGTAATAAGTTTGCCAAGAGAGGCAGTATAAAGAGAAAATAGAATGTGATCAAGTACAGAGCCTTGGGGGACTCCAACAGAGACAGGACAAAGGGAGGAGGTATCATTAGAAAAGGAGACACTAAATGAGCATTGGGAGAAATAGGAGAAAAACCAAAAGAGGACAGTTTCACAGACCGAGTAATTGAAGAGTTTGGAGAAGGAAAACATGGGCAACAGTTTCAAAGGCAGCAGCGGATTTAGCTGCCCTTTGGATTTAGCTGTGGTTAGATCATTAGTGACTTTAATAAGAGCAGTCTCAGTAGAGTGGAAGGGGCGGAAGCCAGACTGAAGAAGGTCAAGGAGAGAGTTGGAATTGAGGAAGCAAGTCAGACTGGTAAAGACAAGTCTTTCCAGAAGCTTTGAGGAAAAAGGGAGCAGGGATATGGGACATTAGTAAGAAAGGGAGGATTGGTCAAGAGATTTTTTTTCAGGATAGGTACTACAGTAGCATGTTTAAGGGCAGCAGGGACAAAACCAGAAGAGAGAGAGCAGTTGAAGATGTGTGTTAAGGAAGGCACCAGACAAGACAAGGGAGATCTGATAAGTTGAGACGAGTAGGGCAAAGAAGGGAGTTAAAGATATTAAAAAGATTCCTGGAATTGCGGGAGCATGAGCTAATGAGGGAGGAAAAATATTGTTTGGCAAGGGCTGTGCTGTATGAACGCAACATGAATTGATAGTGGAGGAAGTCAGACTAGGTACGTGACTTCCTCCAGCAGCGTTCAGCAGAATGGGAGCATCTTTGCAGGTAGCGTGTTGAATTAGTGTGCCACAGTTGGGGGTGTGTTCTCCTCAAGGTGCATATTTGGAGCGGGGCTGCAGCATCCAGGGCAGAAGTGAGGGTAGTGTTATATGAGGAGATAGCCAGTGAGGGACAGGAGATAGCATGGATGGATAGAAGTATGGAATCAATATTAGCTGAATATTAGCTGCTAGAGGTCAATAAAATTCAGATTTCTTCTTAGTTGAAGGGGGTTAGGTTGCGGATGATGGTGTAGGGGGCTATTGAGAGCAACTGATAAGAGGTGGTGATCTGACAGAGGAAAATCAGTGTTGCAGAGATTAGAGATTGTACATTCATGAGAGAAAATAAGATCAAGGGTACTGCCAGCTACATGGGTGGGGGCTTATACCATTGTTATAGCCCAAGGGAGGAGGTCATTGAAAGCAATTTTGAGGACAAGAGTAGGTTAATGGAAATGTTGAAGTCCCCAAGAATTAGGGATGGAATATTAGAGGAGAGAAGTAGGGGGGCCATTCAGCAAAGTGGTCAAGGACGAGGAGAGGGGAACTTTTATTACAGGCCTACCGTATCGTCGGTTCCAGCTCACCACAACCAATCTTTTCATATTACTGTATTACCTAATTATAATCTGCTCTCATTATGGCTTTATGCCCTGAACACAAATTTAAGGTTGGGCCTGTAGTTGTGGGAGGGGCTTGGTTCCCCTCTTAAGGGACACCAGACCTCTTCCCATTACCGTTACTGGTCTGGCAATTTGCCCCTCCCACTACTC
Source organism: Pelobates cultripes (assembly GCA_933207985.1). Lineage (NCBI taxonomy): Eukaryota > Metazoa > Chordata > Amphibia > Anura > Pelobatidae > Pelobates > Pelobates cultripes. Next base: position 147,113,150 of record OW240912.1, read on the forward strand.
CCTTTTTTCACATCATTACCTATATATATATATATATATATATGTGTGTTCTGGGCATAAAGCCATAATGAGAGCAGATAAAAGTAGGTATATAGGACACATACATTTATATATATATATGTGTTCTGGGCATAATATTCCATCCCTAATTCTTGGGGACTTCAACATTCCCATTATGTGTTCTGGGCATAAAGCCATAATGAGAGTAGATAAAAGTATGTATATAGGACAAGTACGGGAAAAGGTTGGATGTGGTGTGCCGGAACCAGCGTGGCGGGAGCCCTGTAATTAAAGAGGAACCACCCTAGGTAATGATGTATATATATATATATAGTCCACAATATACTGGAGGCTATTGGGAAATATCCCCACTATAGTCATGCGGGGGATATTTCCCAATAACCTCCAGTATATGGGGGTAACCACACTACCAGACTGCAATTAGTATGTTTTTTTTTTTTTTAATCAAACTGCTTGGGACAACAACATTGATAATGCAGTATATTCACTTGAGAAGTGTTCTCAGTTTATCACTGCCATCCACACTTTAAAAAAAAAAATCATTGTAGACCGTTTTTCATCTTTTTGAAATTACATTTGTACATGCTAGCATTTACGTACTATTAAGCTGAAAGCTCCTACACAAAAACACATTAAGCATAATTTTAATATCACTAAAGAGCTCCAGAATCATAATGAGACATCCTACTATTTATCTGGTAAAAGTCATATCAATGTGCCACTTTACATATACTGGGGTGATACGTGTAATGGGAGTTGCAGTTTCAATCCAATATCATTTCTTAGAATTAGGTAAACCAACATTCAAATCTGGCATTATAAGTACAATTGGAGTACAAGTGTACACTTTTCAATATGAGAGAATTCTCAATAAATATAAGTATTATCTCTATTTAAAATCCTTTTACATGGTCAACCACAGTCATAAAAGAAAGGTTGCTAAACAGAAAAGAATGTTGCTTTAAGTACAATCGATACTTCTTCCAAAATCAACATGATAATATGAAGAATTGTATTCAAAATCAGCATGAGGTTTAATCTACAGTAAGTAGATACAAATTCTTCTGCTACCTCTTGTCTCATTTCCCCATTTTAACCTTTAGATTGTAAGCTCACGGCCCTCTACTTGTCTCGGCCTGTTCTTATTGTGTATTCTTTTTCCCAATTGTACAGCACTGCGGAATATGTTGGCACTTTATGAGTGCCAGTAAAAATAATAATACCCGGCCTGGCAAAAGTAATGAAGACAACTAGTCTAAGCATTTTCAGTGACCCTCCTGCTATCATTGCTCCACACTCCTCTCTATCTCTGTTTCTGAAGTGTTGCTTGCATTTAGTCTATTCTACTGATGGAGATTCACTCACTAATATATGGGTTCTCTATCAATAGCTGGAAAAATCAACCAAGAGATGAACTAGTTTGAATCTAGGGTCTTTTGATGTGATACCTGTATCAGGATTCCTAAAGTGTATGAACCTGGGAGCCTAGAAGCAGTCTGCACAGTACACTAAGCCTACATATACTATTAATTATGTATCTATTTATTTATCTATTAGAATGCCTTATAGATTGCCTGGACTTTCTTAAAACAGATATCCTTCAAATTCGAAGAAATGTTAATACATAAAAGGAATTCTGTCAGGAGTGCCAAGATAATTAACTAGTTTGTATTGTGCAAGGTCATTTAAATACGGTACACCCATCGCTAAAATGTCATTTTAGTTTAGAAGAAAAAATAATAATCTCAAAGAGCCATTCAATATCCAAGGATATCTGAGAACTCCACATTCTAATACAAATAGTTTTTTGCAAAAAAAAAACAAACCACATGCTTATTTTCCAAACTACGATCTATGATTAATGCAGCTGCTTTATCTAAAATCATTCATGGCTAATTATTATCCATAAAAAAATATTAATTAACTTGTTATTGAAATAACATGTATTATTTAGATTGTGAAATCTTTTTTTTTTTTCATATTGCTGTCTTCCATTTATATTCAGAGAAAGATTGTTTTATTTGTTGCAAAGTTTTTGTTTGCCAGCTTCATGATTTAAAATAGAGCTCAAACACCTGTTTGTCTAAATGCTGGATAGAAATACCTTTATCCCTAGCCAACCTTGTGTCATTGTAAAACACCAAGTAAACTGTCAATCTGGATCTCTAAATACAACATCGACAATGCAATTGGACAGTACCAAAAATATAAATATTAGTATATACTTAAAAGGATGAAGTTATCTTTAAAATATTATGGGGACATTGCAAGAATATTATAATAAACGTCAAATATAAACCACAATATTAACCCATTCAGTACTTATAGTCAGTATTGATGTTATTAAAAGCGTGAGGAGAGGGATTTGGGGGTGATTATTTCAGATGACTTAAAGGTCGGCAGACAATTTAATAAAGCAGCAGGAAATGCTAGCAGAATGCTTGGTTGTATAGGGAGAGGTATTAGCAGTAGAAAGAGGGAAGTGCTCATGCCATTGTACAGAACACTGGTGAGACCTCACTTGGAGTATTGTACGCAGTACTGGAGACCGTATCTTCAGAAGGATATTGATACCTTAAAGAGAGTTCAGAGAAGGCCTACTAAACTGGTTCATGGATTGCAGGATAAAACTTACCAGGAAATGTTAAAGGATCTTAACATGTATAGCTTGGAGGAAAGACGAGACAGGGGGGATATGACAGAAACATTTAAATACATAAAGGGAATCAACACAGTAAAGGAGGAGACTATATTTAAAAGAAGAAAAGCTACCACAACAAGAGGGCATAGTCTTAAATTAGAGGGGAAAATGTTTAAAAATAATTTCAGGAAGTATTAACAGAGAGGGTAGTGGATGCATGGAATAGCCTTCCAGCTGAAGGCTTGCACCAAAGCTGGCTATAGTTCAGCTGATATGAACAAAGTCCAAAAATAATATTAATATAAAATAAACTCTTTAGTGGAGTCTGATGGGGCATTAACGGCCTATGTAGAGGGATATTCTCTGTGTGGATCAAATGGAGACAGCTTTTCCAGGATACGTATGTAAAGAGAGAAGATAATGGTGCAAATACGTCTAGTAAAAAGGTTGGATAGCAGGAAGAAGAGATCTATATTGGTCCTACTCACGTGTAGTCGAGCTAAACTAGCTCTAGTGTGGATAGCGTACAGCGGTACAATCCCTGCTTATGGGATATGTAGAGAAGTGTTGGTCTTTTTATCCGTATGTGGAAAGAAAAGACAGATGATAGGGCAGTACGTCTAGTAAAGGTGGTATAGTGACAACAGAGTCTAATATAGTCCTACTCACGTGTAGTAGAGCTTAAACCAACTCTAGTGTGAATGGTGTACAGCTGTATAATCCCCTCTTGTAGGATACGTGTAGAGTGGCAAGTCTTGTATTGATATATAGGTAATAGAAGAGAAAGGAGACAACTAATAGTGATCACTGTATTCAATAGTATATAAGGAGTATATATAATAAAATGGGTACTCGCATATGATTGAGCAGACAAACTTTTCAATGACTTGGGCATGAGTGGTATAATCCCCACCTAGAATATCTTGGAGTAATACTCAGCAGGAATGATCAAATCAGGATACCAAGCAAAAATAAATAAATAAAATAATAGATAAAAAAAATAAAACGGCAATCATGGTATATTTAAAGTAGCCAAAATACCTTTATTAAGAATGCAGAATAAAATATTAAAATATCCACAACGTGTTTCTATGATGGCTTTCTCAAGTGGAGACAAAAAAACATGCTTGGTAGGGTAGGGTTTATATAGGGGGACTGATTTTGAACAGTAAAAGGGTTTGGCGCCCAAATGACGTCATAAAATAAAGTACATTTGAAAAATACATGAATAATTATACAGGGGTATAGATTAGAAGTCAGGGCAGCTTCCCCTAAAGTTTGGAATTCAAACAAGGATTATAAATAGCATAAAAACATTGTTTACGTTGGTCACGTGATCGGCATCCATATTGGGAATCGGGACGATCACGTGACGTGCCGCTGAGGGTATTGGGAACTGTAGTGAGCGGATAGTATTGCCAGACTTAGAGGAGGGAGTGTGCAGTGAAGGATGGAGGGGGCGTGTCAGCTAGGAAATACATACAGCTAATCATGCTGAGAGGGAGGGGGGATGCTTGTGTGGGCATCGGTAATGCCCGAGATTGTTGAACTCTGCTTAGACGATAAAGCTATCCTATACTTAAGATAAGGCCAGGGACTAATTAAAAGAATTTCAAAATTATTGGGTAGACTAGATGGGCCGGATGGTTCTTTTCTGCCGTCACATTCTATGTTTCTATGTTTCTATGTGATCATATATTAGCTGATGTCTAAAGAACCAACGAGAGTTGGGCAACATTCACCATTTTCTGTGCCCCCACGGCATAATTCTTGCAAAACATGACAACATTCATTTTTTAAGGAAGATAGTCATTAAAGTGAGATTTTTTAATTTGGCTTTTTCGAACTTAAGTTTTAAATTTACTTTGAATTCTCACGGTAGTGATAAAAGCACAACACAGTTCCTCACTTTGAGTTCATAGAGTATATAAAATGTAGTTTCATTTTAAATATATCATATATATTTGCAATAATTACCAGCTTTCCCTCCTCTGTGCAAAATAGGATTTACCATAAGTAAAAATAAATTTCCCGTATGTAAAGTAATTTCCCACACCTGAGGCATTTGTAGGTGGCATCAAACCGACCCAAGTGTAAAATGTATTACCTCTCCGACATAAGTTGACCTAAGACAAACAACTCCGTGTGACTTGTCTTTGTCTCTCCTCTCTTCACTGGTGTCTGCCTTTCCTCACCCCTGATTTATTTCTCATTTATCTCAGCAAATTCTGTGTCAATCTTATCACCCTCATTAGTCTTTCTCAGATTTCTGACCCATCACCAACGTCTCCTCCATACACGCCTAACACCAGCTCAATGTTTGCCCCTTACCAGCCTATGCCCTATGCCTTTCAATCCAACAGCCTCTGCCTAATACATGCCCCTCAGCATCATCTCATCCATATCTCCCCATTGCCAGACTCTGCCCAATCACCAGCTTGTGCTCCATGTGTGTCCCTAAACAGTTTTTCCCTCATGTCTGCCCATAGGCGTGTGCAGCCTATTGCATTAGGGTGTGCACCCTAAAGCACATACACAAACGCCGCATGTATATGCATATGTTAAACTAATATATGTTAAACTAATTTGCATATGCACACCAAGAATCATTTGCAGTAGTAACATCACTGCAGATTTGTGAATTCTGTGAGGAAAGCAAGTCTTATGGCTTGACTGGTATGCAGTTTTTTGTTTAACATTGTATTAACTATCCACAGACTTCAGGTGGAAGGGGTTTTTAATCACACTTATCCCCTACTATAACTTTTTGGTTTTTGCTTCCCAAGCACTACCAAGCCTCAATAAGCAAACCAGTAACCAACCTCATGCTGATGAGTTGCATTAACAATGAAACAGCTGTCTGTTAGTGATGTCGCGAACACAAAATTTTCGGTTCGCGAACAGCGAACGCGAACTTCCGCAAATGTTCGCGAACCGGCGAACCGGGCAAACCGCCATAGTCTTCAATGGGCAGGACGAATTTTAAAACACACAGGGACTCTTTCTGGCCACAATAGGGATGGAAAAGTTGTTTCAAGGGGACTAACACCTGGACTGTGGCATGCCTGAGGGGGATCCATGGCAAAACTCCCATGGAAAATTACACAGTTGATGCAGAGTCTGGTTTTAATCCATAAAGGGCAGAAATCACCTAACATTCCTAAATCACAATGAATATTGATTGACACATGACATATTGACACCTTGACATATGGATTGACACCTGTCCTCAGAGCCCCTGATGCACGCGGACACAGAGCAGAATAGGGACTGGTCCCCCTACATAGGGTCACTTGGCAGATATGGATTGACACCTATCCTAAGGATCCCTGATACACACTGACAAAGAGCAGAATAGAGACTGTTCCCCCTACATAGGGTCACTTGGCAGATATGGATTGACACCTGTCCTAAGGATCCCTGATACACACTGACACAGAGCAGAATAGGGACTGTTCCTCCTACATAGGGTCACTTGGCAGATATGGATTTACACCTGTCCTCAGAGCCCCTGATACACACTGACACAGAGCAGAATAGGGACTGTTACCCCTACATAGGGTCACTTGGCAGATATGGCGTGGTCGTGGGAGGAGGAGGATGACTTTCACCTCTTCCCCTGTCAGATTCCCGTTGTGCTGTGACATCACCCTTATACGCTGTGTAAAGCATACTTTTTAATTTATTTTGCAAATGCTGCATCCTTTCCGACTTGTAATTCGGTAACATTTCCGCCACTGTCTGCTTCTACCGGGGGTCTAGCAGCGTGGACACCCAGCACAGGTCGTTCTCCTTCAGCCTTTTTATACGAGTGTCCCTCAACAGGCACGACAGCATGAAAGACCCCATTTGCACAAGGTTGGATGCCGAGCTACTCATTTCCCGTTCCTCCTCCTCACACAGAGCAGAATAGGGACTGTTCCCCCTACACTTGGCAGATATGGATTTACACCTGTCCTCAGAGCCCCTGATACACACTGACACAGAGCAGAATAGAGACTGTTCCACCTACATAGGGTCACTTGGCAGATATGGATTGACACCTGTCCTCAGAGACCATGATACACACTGACAGAGAGTAGAATAGAGACTGTTCCCCCTACATAGGTTCACTTGGCAGATATGGATTGACACCTGTCTTCAGAGCCCCTGATACACACTGACACAGATCAGAATAGGGAATGTTACCCCTGCATAGGGTCACTTGGCAGATATGGATTGACACCTGTCCTAAGGTTCCCTGATACACACTGACACAGAGCAGAATAGGGACTGGTCCCCCTACATCGGGTCACTTTGGCAGATATGGATTGACACCTGTCCTCTCAGAGCCCCTGATACACACTGACACAGAGCAGAATAGGGACTGTTCCCCCTACATAGGGTCACTTGGCAGATATGGATTGACACCTGTCCTTGGCAGATGACTTTCACCTCTTCCCCTGTTAGATTCCCGTTGTGCTGTGACATCACCCTTATACGCTGTGTAAAGTATACTTTTTAATTTATTTTGCAAATGCTGCATCCTTTCCGACTTGTAATTCGGTCACATTTCCACCACTGTCTGCTTATACCGGGGGTCTAGTAGCGTGGACACCCAGCACAGGTCGTTCTCCTTCAGCCTTTTTATACGAGGGTCCCTCAACAGGCACGACAGCATGAAAGACCCCATTTGCACAAGGTTGGATGCCGAGCTACTCATTTCCCGTTCCTCCTCCTCACACAGAGCAGAATAGGGATTGTTCCCCCTACACTTGGCAGATATGGATTGACATCTGTCCTAAGGGTCCCTGATACACACTGACACAGAGCAGAATAGGGACTGTTCTCCTACATAGGGTCCACTTGGCAGATATGGATTGACACCTGTGCTAAGGATCCCTGATACACACTGACACAGAGCAGAATAGAGACTGTTCCCCCTACATAGGGTCACTTGGCAGATATGGATTGACACTGTCCACAAGGACAAGCTGCAGGTTTCCTGGCAGGGCCCATACAAGGTGGTAGAGCAGGTTTGTGATACCACCTTTGTGATCGGTGCGGTCACAGGCACGGGAGGCAAGCGCATGCTCTATGTGAACATGCTCAAGCCATACCACGAGCGCATGGAAGAGGTAACCGCGATCTGTGCACCTGCCACTGAAGATTATGATAATTTGCCACTCCCAGATCTCCTAGACCTAGAGGGCCAGAGCGGAGACCTGGGAGAAGTACAGTTAGAACGGTTAGACCCCCAGGAGCGAACCCAGGTCCAAAGACTAATCCAGGACAAGGGGGCCACGTTTTCCAACCTACCTGGGTACAGTCCGTTAACCACTCACAAAGTTGAAACCCTAGACCAGACCCCTCTTCGCCAAACCGCCTATCGCATACCCGAAGCAGTTAAAGAAAATATTCAGAAAGAAATTGAGGAAATTATGCAATTAGGGGTGATAGAACACTCTGACAGCCCCTGGGCCTCCCCGGTAATACTAGTACCGAAACGGGACGGCACGACCCGTTTCTGTGTAGACTACCGGAGGCTAAACGATTAAACAACCTCAGACGCCTCGTCTATGCCCCGGATAGATGAGCTCCTAGACAAAATGGCCAGAGGCCAGTACCTCACCACAATAGATCTGTGCAAGGGGTACTGGCAAATTCCATTAGCCGAGGACGCCATCCACAAATCGGCATTTGTCACCTCGTTTGGCCTGAATCAGTTTAAGGCCATGCCATTAGGGATGAAGAATGCCCCGGCTAACTTTCAGAGGATGGTAGATCGGCTACTGGATGGGTTTCAGGAGTATGCCTGCGCCTACTTGGATGATATAGCCATTTTTAGCTGTTCCTGGCCGTACTAGACCGGATTAGGGAGGCCGGACTGACCCTAAAGCCCAGTAAGTGCCATATAGGAACGCGTAAAAACCTCCCCAAGATAGTAGTATGGGCCCCAGAGTGTGAACAGGCCTTCCAACAGCTCAAGACGGCGCTCATTAAATCACCTGTACTTTCTGCTCCTGATCCAACTAAACGCTTTCTCGTCCATACAGACGCTTCTCTGTTTGGATTGGGAGCAGTACTGAGCCAAGTCGGAGCAGATGGCGGCGAGCAACCCGGGGCTTATCTAAGCCGGAAACCTTTGCCCAGGGAAGTAGATACACTGCCATTGAAAAGGAGTGCCTGGCGGTGGTGTGGGCCCTCAAAAAGCTGCAACCTTACTTGTATGGACAACCGTTTACCTTACTCACAGATCACAACAAATTTGGGGCACTGCGCGTGCAATCTAATGTGCCACCAGATAGGAGTGGTGTGTTAAGAAGTACTATTCTTATCAGTTTAATCCCTGTTACGTCCCCTATCCGTTGATGTGGAGCAAGACGCAGCAGCAGAAGAGGACTCTGCCGAGGAGGTTATGGACGAGGATGGAGTAGGAGGAGTAGAGGAGGTGGCAGCAGGCCTGCCTGCAAGTCATGGCAGTGTCACCAACTCCTCTGCAGAGCCACGCATTCCATGCTTGGCAGCCATCAGCAGGTTTGCCCAATGCGCAGTGTAGGTGATATACCTGCCCTGACCATGTTTTGCAGACCAGGTATCAGTGGTCAGATGGACCCTTGCCCCAACAATGTGTGCCAGACATGCCATTATTTCCTTTTGCACAATCGAGTACAGGTTGGGGATTGCCTTTTGTGAAAAGAAATTTTGTCCGGATACCAGTGAGTGAGTGGTGGCACTGGGCACAGTATCCACTGTGAGCCTGACACACCCGCTGGCAGACAACTAACTGCTATTCAATCTATAACAGTGAAAAAAGTTTTTTGTTTTTTAATGCAAGCTATTATGACACCAGATATGAGTGGCACTGTAAACTGGCAGAGTACACACTGTAGGGCTGACACACCCGCTTTGAGACAACTAACTGCTATTCAATCTATAACAGTGAAAAAAGTTTTGTTTTTAAATGCAAGCTACTGTGACACCAGATATGAGTGGCACTGTGAACTGGCAAAGGTTGGCAGAGTACACGCTGTAGGGCTGACACACCCGCTTTGAGACAACTAACTGCTATTCAATCTATAACAGTGAAAAAAGTTTTTGGGTTTTTAAATGCACGCTATTGTGACACCAGTGAGTGAGTGGTGGCACTGGGCACAGTATCCACTGTGAGCCGACACAGACGCTGGCAGACAACTAACTGCTATTCAATCTATAACAGTGAAAAAGTTTTTTGTTTTTAAATGCAAGCTATTGTGACACCAGTGAGTGAGTGGTGGCACTGGGCACAGTATCCACTGTGAGCCTGACACACCCGCTTTAAGGACACTGACTGCTATTCAATCTAGAACAGTGAAAAAAGTTTTTTGTTTTTAAATGCAAGCTATTGTGACACCAGTGAGTGAGTGGTGCACTGGGCACAGTATCCCCTGTGAGCCGGACACACCCGCTGGCAGACAACTAACTGCTATTCAATCTATAACAGTGAAAAAAGTTTTTTGTTTTTAAATGCAAGCTATTGTGACACCAGATATGAGTGGTGGCACTGACTGGGCAAATGGGCACAGTATCCACTGTGAGCCCGACACAGAAGCTGGCAGCAGTGGCAGACAACTAACTGCTATTCAATCTATAACAGTGAAAAAAGTTTTTTGTTTTTAAATGCAAGCTATTGTGACACCAGTGAGTGAGTGGTGGCACTGGGCACAGTATCCACTGTGAGCCCGACACACCCGCTTTGAGACAACTAACTGCTATTCAATCTATAACAGTGAAAAAAGTTTTTTGGTTTTAAATGCAAGCTATTATGACACCAGATATGAGTGGCACTGTAAACTGGCAGAGTACACGCTGTAGGGCTGACACACCCGCTTTGAGACAACTAACTGCTATTCAATCTATAACAGTGAAAAAAGTTTTTTGTTTTTAAATGTAAGCTATTGTGACACCAGATATGAGTGGTGGCACTGACTGGGCAAATGGGCACAGTATCCACTGTGAGCCTGACACAGAAGCTGGCAGCAGTGGCAGACAACCAACTGCTATTCAATCTATAACAGTGAAAAAAGTTTTTTGTTTTTAAATGCAAGCTATTGTGACACCAGTGAGTGAGTGGTGGCACTGGGCACAGTATCCACTGTGAGCCTGACACACCCGCTTTAAGGACACTGACTGCTATTCAATCTATAACAGTGAAAAAGTTTTTTTGTTTTTAAATGCAAGCTATTGTGACACCAGATATGAGTGGTGGCACTGACTGGGCAATGGGCACTGTATCCACTGTGAGCCTGACACAGAAGCTGGCAGCAGTGGCAGACAACTAACTGCTATTCAATCTATAACAGTGAAAAAAGTTTTTGTTTTTAAATGCAAGCTATTGTGACACCAGTGAGTGAGTGGTGGCACTGGGCACAGTATCCACTGTGAGCCTGACACAGAAGCTGGCAGCAGTGGCAGACAACTAACTGCAATTACATTACACACAAAAAAAAAGCAGACTGATGTTCTAGCCCTAAAAAGGGCTTTTTGGGGTGCTGTCCTTACAGCAGAGATCAGATGAGTCCTTCAGGACTGTAGTGGACACTGTATACCCTAACCTAGCTATGCATTTCCCTATCTAATCAACAGCAGCTACACTTTCCCTCCTCTCACTAAGCATGCAGCTTGTGAATGAATCTAAAATGGATGCTGTCCAGTAGGTGGGAGGGTCTGCTAGGGAAGGTGTGCTGCTAATTGGCTGGAATGTGTCGGCTGACTGTGAGGTACAGGGTCAAAGTTTACTCAATGATGACGACTAGGGGGCGGATCGAACCGCGCATGGGTTCAACGTTCGGTGCATTACTAGTGACATGTCATGATTCCCTTTTATTCCAGAAGTTTGGTCCTTAAGGGGTTAAACATTTGCCCCTCTAATTTAAAACTATGTCCTTTTGTTGTAGTAGTTTTTTTATTTTTAAATAGAGTCTCCTCCTTTACGGTGTCGATTCCATTTATGTATTTAAATATTTCTATCATATCCTATCGACTGGTCTCTTTGAAGATAATGAGCCAGTGGGCTGGTCAGTGCTCGTTAGTTACAGCTACCTAATGGAAGAAAGTAAAATAAATGAAATAACTCTGTAATTTATTCACACTCATATTGACTGGGCAAAGGGGGAAATATTGAAATGGGGTAAAGAATGTACTAAGAGATGTATGTTACCCATTATCAAGAGAGTGGGCATCATTACTTTACCCACTACTATGTCTCAGGTCTCCAAAGTTCCCATACAATACTGGGAAGTTAGGGAGGTATTCAGTAAGAGTCAGACAGGTATTCTACCTCCTCACAGATCTTATGCTCCATAAATCTGCTACCCGATGCTATGCCACCCAAGGGGACTGTGTATGCCTTATCGCCACAGGAGAGTAGAATAATGGATGAGTACAACAAAGATTCCCTAGGAAAGGGCCACATATGTAAATCATCCTCGCCTGCTGGTGCAGGGTTCTTTTTTGTATCTAAAAAAGATGGAGAATTACGCCCCTGTATTGACGACAGGACATTAAACAAGATCACCATTAATAATGCTTATCCCATTCCCCTCATCTCTGAATTTTTTGACAGACTCCAGGGGGCTAAAGTCTTTACTAAACCTGACCTTAGAATGCATACAATTTGGTAAGGATTAAGAAACATCATGAGTGGAAAACGGCATTTAACGCTAGAAGTGGGCATTATGAGTACCGGGTCATGCCCTACGGGTTATGCAATTCTCCTGACGTGTTCCAGGACTTTATTAATGATGTACTCAGGGACTATATTTATTCATTTGTCCTAGTATACCTGGATGATATCCTTATTCATTCCCCTGACCTTCAGACTCACCACGAACATGTCAAACACGTGTTGCAAACTTTACTTAAAAATAAACTTTACTTAAAAATAAACTTTATTGCAAAATTGAAAAATGCTTCATTGACCAGACGGAGGTACAGTTTTTGGGGTAGAACATCTCTGCCTCTGGTTTTCAGATGGATCCTCATAAACTGGAAACCAATGGACTAAAAGCTGTCCAAGGGTCTATTGGGTTTGCTAATTATTACAGGAGATTTATAAAAGGGTTCTCTTCTGTAATAGCCCCCATCACCAATATGACACGTAAGGGGGCTAGTAATACGATATGGTCTAAGGAGGCTAGAGAAGCTTTTGAACTTCTTAATTTTTTTTTGACATTTTGATACATCCTGACACTAGCAAAGCCTTCATACTGGAGGTTGATGCCTCCAAAACTGGGGTGGGTCTGTTCTTTCTCAGACGGAGAGTTAGGATACCCCTTTGCATCCATGTGGGTACTTCTCTAGACAGTTGTCTCCTGCCGAGCGTAATTATGATATTGGCAACAGGCAGGGCCAGATTAAGAGCCCATTGGACCTGGTGCTGACAATTATGATGGGCCTAATTACAGAATCTTATCGACCAAAAACACTAAAACCGTCATACCTCCCAAGCGTCATGTATCTGATGGAGATGGTGTTGGAGGGAAACTCAAAGGATGCAGCTATAAGAAAACACATACTCTATGCTAATATCTCTCTAATTTATGCTTTCATCTTTCAAGTTAATCCATACTCCCTAACAGCAGTGTCCAGTGAAGCAGGAAGTCACTGGGCGGGGTGGTGGGCAACTGACGCGAATCACGTGACCAGAACTGGGAAAAGGGGCGAACATGCCCAAAAAAGAGGGCATGTCTGTCCAAAGAATTGGAAGGCCAGCCTGGTTTCCCTATATATCACAGTGTCAGTGTCCCCATGTCGCCCAGTGTCCCCATGTCTCAGTGTGTCCCGTGTCACTAGGATACTAGGGGACACTGAGAGACATGCGGACAAAGTGAGACATCGGGACACTGAGAGACATGAGGACACTAGGAGACATGGGGACACAGACACTGGGATATATGGGGACACTGATACATTTGGGGACACTAAGAAACTAGGGACACCGAGAGACATGGGAACACAGACACTGGGAGACATGGGGACACTGAGACACTAGGGACACTGGCTGGGAGGCATGGGGACCCTGAGACATGGACACTGAGAGACATGGGGACACTAGGAGACATGGTTACACAGAGACATGGGGACACAGACACTTTGATACATGGGGACACAGACACTAGGGACACTGAGAGACATGGGAACACAGACACTGGGAGACATGGGGACACGGACACTGGCTGGGAGGCATGGGGACACTGAGACACATGGGGCATTTGTGGACATAGACATGGGAAAACTAGGGACATGGGGACACAGACACTGGCTGGGAGGCATGGGGACACTGAGACACATGGGGCATTTGTGGACATAGACATGGGAACACTAAGGACACTGAGAGACATGGGTACACTGAGACACTAGGGACACTGGGAGACATGGGGACACTGAGACACTAGGGACACTGGCTGGGAGACATGTGAACACTGGGAGCCATGGGGACATTGAGACACTGAGAGACATGGGGACACAGACAGTGGGAGACTAGGGCACACTGGGAGCCATGGGAACACTGGGAGACATGGGGACACTGGGAGACATGGGAACACAGACATTTGGGGACACTGGGAGCCATGGGTACACTGAGAGATATGGGGACACAGACACTGTGAGACTAGGGGACACTGATACTTTTGGGGATACTAAGACACTAGGGACACTGAGAGACATGGGAACACAGACACTGGGAGACATGGGGACACTGAGACACTGGCTGGGAGGCATGGGGACACTGAGACACGTGGGGCATTTGTGGACATAGACATGGGAACACTAGGGACACTGAGAGACATGGGGACACTGAGACACTGGCTGGGAGACATGTGAACACTGGGAGACATGGGGACACTGGGAGCCATGGGGACATTGAGACACTGAGAGACATGGGGACAAAGACAGTGGGAGACTAGGGGACACCGGGAGCCATGAGGACACAGACATTTGGGGACACTGGGAGCCATGGGTACACTGAGACACTAGGGACAGTGGCTGGGAGACATGGGGACACTGTGTCTCCCAATGTCCCTATGTCTCGCAGCCTGCCCATGTGTCTCAGCATCCCCATGTCTCACAGTGTTCTCTAGTGGCTCTGTGTCCCCATGTCTTCCTGCTGCCTCCCCTCCTCCCCCATCACTCACTTCCCTGAGCTGTAGGCTGTCTCTGCAGGCTGGGAGCTGCTGTCTGAACTCTCTGTGCTGTGTGGCTGCTCCCCCGCGGATCAGAGTAGAAAGAGGCAGGGGGGGATATGCTGTAACTTCCTATCCCTGCCTCTCTCCACACACAGTGACCCCTACTGGCTGGTGCTGGTATTGCAGAGTAATCTCTGTTTATACTGAGAAAAATATCTGCATTTGTATTGCTGGTATTACAAAAAATAATCTTTTCCATGGGCCTGGGCCTGGAGCTGCAACTCCATCAGACCCTGTGTTAATCCGGCCCTGTCAACAGGGAATTGTTGGCCAATATACTAGCGCTTAAAGAGTGGTGAAATTTTTGAGAGGGTTCCAAGGACCCACTTTTGATCAGAATTTGGCTTATATAGGGGATGCTAAATGACTGTCGTCTAGACAGGCTAGATGGTCTATGTTCCTATCTCACTTTAACTTTCTGATTACTTACAGACCTGGTCCCAAAAATGTGAAAGTGGACGCCTTATCTAGACAGTTTGACACTGACTCAATACAAGAACAAGAGACATCCCCTATTGTTCCACCTGAGTGTATCATTGCTTCCACTGTTCTTTCCTTAACATCCCCTCTGCTTGGCAGTGGCGGATCCAGGGGGGGGGCAACGGGGCAATTTCCCCCTGCCGAGATCCGATGCTCTCTACTGCAGGGCCGGTGCTATCCAAGCGCCGGCCCTGCTAAGTGCCTTCACAGACCGGAGGGGAGATCAGAGATCTCCCTCACCGGTCTGCAGGCATATTACTGGGCAGCCAGGATGGAGAGAGGAGACCCGGGAGGAGCTCTAGCCTGCAGCTCCGCCGGGTCTCCTCTCGTGAGAACGTAGCGTTGCTGCAGTTACCACGGCAACGCTCTGTTCTCGCGAGAGTGAACTCTAACCTCAGGAGGTGCAGGTTAGAGTTCACTCTCACCACTGGACCACCAGGGATTACAAGCGATATCCCCCCTCCCTGGGCAAAGGTAGGAAGGGAGGGGGGATTATAAATATTTTATTAATTTAAAAAAATAATAATTTGTTTTACACTGCCCCCACTGCCCCACCAAACAAACTGCCCCCACATGCCCCCATACACACTGTCCCCATAGCCCCCATACACACTGCCCCCATAGCCCCCCATACTGCCCCCACAGCCCCCCATACACACTGCCCCCATAGCCCCCCATACACACTGCCCCCACAGCCCCCATACACACTGCCCCCATAACCCCCATACACACTGCTCCCATGGCCCCCACACACACTGCCCCCCACAGCCCCCCATACACACTGACCCCCATAGCCCCATACACACTGCCCCCACTGCCCCAAACAAACTGCTCCCACATGCCCCCATATACATTACTGCTCCTATACACACTGCTCCCTACAGCTCTATACACATTCTCGCTCCTACAGCTCTCTATACATTACTGCCTCTTACACATACACATTTCAATATACAGCTACACAGTGTTTCCCTATACAAATACTGTACCATATACACACAGTGTTTCCTATACAAATACTGCACTCTACATACACACAGTGTTTCCCTATACAAATACGTAATTTACACACACACACACTCTACATAGACAGTGTTCCTATACAAATAATGTAATTCCTACATACACACAGTGCTCCCTATACAAATAACATTCTCGTACCCTACATAAGCACACAGTGCTCCCTCTCTATACAAATAACACTGCACCTCCCACATACAGTGCTCCCTATACAAACACTGCACCCCCCACACACACACACACACACCTCCACATAGACACAGTGCTCCCCATATAAACAATGCACCCTACACTCACACTTCTCCACATACACACAGTGCTCCCCATACAAACACTGCACCCCCCATACACATTACACCCTCACACACTTCTCCCCCCACACACACTACACCCCCATACAAGCACTGCACCCCCACACACGTCTCCCCCCCCACACACTGCACCCACATACACACAGTTCCAACTGCACTCTCATACTCACACTGCCCCCACTACACCTTCATACACACACTGGCCCCATACACACAGTGCTTCCACTGCACCCCACATATACACACTGCACTCCCATGCACACACTACACCCCTCACACAAACACACACTGTCCCTCCTACACACAGTGCTCCCACTGCACTCCTATACACACACTGGCCCACATGCACTGCCTCCCGTACACACACACACACACACTGCACCCATCACACACTGTCTCCCATACCCACCCTGCATCCTTCACACACTCAGTGCCTCCTATACACACACACACACACTGCCTACTCTCTCACACACACACACACACTACTAGAGGCTCTATCCCCTACTACAGCCCCTATCCTGGCAGACCCCAAGTAAATTATCAAACTGTTTTTAAAGCGTTTGACTATTTACTCTGAGAGGGCGCCACGGCACTCCTGGCATCATAACCACTACAGAGAGCTGTAGTGGTTACTGTGCCTGGATTGTTTCTTTAAATAATCTATGAGTGCCCCTCCCGAGATAAGACTCTGGATCCGCCAGTGCTGCTTGGTGCTATCATGGAGACTCAGTCTCAGGCACCATGCAATAAACCACTAGATAAATTATTTGTTCTGTTGGTTGAAAGAGAGAATGTCATTAGGGTGTTGCACAACAACGTAACGGCTGGACATCCCGGCATTGAAAACCCATTTCCATCGGAAGCCGAGCCGGATGGTCGCAGGCTGAGAGAGCTCAGACGGCCAGGCTCGAGAAAAGCTTAGATAACAGCGTAAAAACGGCACCCACGAGTACCGAAGACACCTACCAGTATGTCCCAACACCGCACGAAAAAACCATCGGAGGCCAAAGACAAAGCGTCCTTTTTCACGGCCCGTACACCGCAAAATAAAAACGCGGATGCACTAGCCCAAGATGGCGCCGAGTCAGACGCCGACGGCGAATCCATGGCGGGAATGGCGGTGGATAAGTCGACTCTGCAACACATGCTGGACTCCCTAGCACACAAAATGCAAGTAACAGTACAGTCAGCAGTGGCAGATTTACGCAAGGATATAGCAGACATTGGCAACCGCACCTCACACCTAGAAAATAAAATGGAGGAATTCACTGCGGCCCAAGACACAATGGCTGACAGGGTGGAGGAGCTGGAAAGCAAAATGGAACGCTGTGAGTACAAACTCATGGACATAGAGGACAGCTCACGCCGCAACAACCTGCGGCTGCGAGGCATACCAGAAGTAATCACCCAAATAGAACTCACAGCTTACGTCACTGAATACTTCCACTCCATGCTGCCAGACATCCCGGCCAGAATCCACAGAACAGTGAGACCCGCACACTTACCCACCTCCACCCCACGAGATGTCTTGCTGCGAGTCCATTATTTGTGGAAAGAACAGATCCTCAAAGCCAACCGAACCGGAAGGAGCGGGAACAAGCAATTTAAAGATGTCCTGATATTTGCGGACCTCTCAGCGGAAACCCTGCAGAGACGGAGATCGTACCGCAACATCACGGAGACCCTCCGCCATCACACCATCCAATACCGCTGGGGCTACCCAGTGAAACTCCTGATCCACAAAGGAGGCAAGATACACGTGATAACCTCTAACCAAGAGGGCGTAGAGCTTCTGCAAACCTGGGGACTATCTGAGACCACGTCCGACATAGGACCATCACGAATCAACAAGATCCAAGGGGAATGGAAATCACCCAAGTCGAGGCGGAACGCCCAGCGACTGATGCGATGAACTTTATGGGACACTCACCACAGGTTTGGTCTGCAGGGGCATGTCCGACTGTAAAGACCGAGAGTGGGGTTCGACCCCACGACGGCTAAGGGATGGGGGATGGGGGACTACGCCCATGGGCCCAGATAACGGGGAATACAGGTGGGACAGTTACTTGACATGCACGGTACTAAGCAAAGACGAACGCGAACGGGACACAGGTCACGAGGACCTACGGCAGATCTAGACGGACCCCTCAACCATAAAGACATCACGACGCAAGACAGACTAAATAAGATATACCAAAAAAAACAAAATAAATAAAATAAAAAAAACAGTCACACACAACGTGGGAGACCGGAACAACAGACCCCCCCATAGTCAGATGAATCACAAGCAACACCCCACAGGGTAGACCCCATGACTGCACCGAGACGGACTAAACCCTCTCCATAAGCACCAACTCTCTCCCTGCAGACCCCAACCGACCTATAGTGCAAGCAGTTACCGAGCTCTGGCCACCGTTGAGGGACAGGCTCAGACCTAGACCGGCCAGACACGGCCACCTACCCCCTAACCAAGGAGGTTTGCCATATGACCTCCAAGTTGATAACTCAGAACGCCTCAACAGTGGTGTTCACATGTTGTTTTAAGTTTGTATTGATTATGTTATGGTTTATGATTGTATGTTTTTTACCCGAATGTGTCAGAACTGCGCTCCAACATCACATGGCAAGCCCTTCTCTTAGCTGCGCAACCCGTGCACCCCAAGATATACACAGAGCTCCAGAACAGCATACCCCACTCTTAACACTGTAGTATGAAGATATACACACACAACGTTAGGGGCCTGAACACCCCACACAAGAGGCACACCCTACTCAAAGAACTAAAAAACACCCAAGCAGACATAATTTGCCTGCAAGAAACACACTTCCAATCCACCACTAGCCCAGTCCTGGGAAAGGCAACATACCAGCACCAGTATCATGCCACCGCGCCCACAAAACGTAAAGGCGTCTCCATCCTAATCAGCCGACACCTTGCCTTTGACGAAATAACGGTCACAAAAGACCCACACGAGAGATACATTATACTGATCTGCACCATTAATAGCTCCACATATACAATAGTCAATACGTACATGCCAAATGCAAACCAAGGTGGATACCTCCACAACCTCTTGAGATTCATAACCACAACACAAACGGGCACAACGATCATTTGCGGAGATTTTAATCAGTTCCAAGACCCCGCGCTAGACTCAACAGCGAAGCACACACCCCATAGGAACAAGGTACTCCACAGGCAATGTAAGTCTCTAACCAAGCTCCTACAGACACACGGTTTATACGACGCATGGCGCACACTACACCCAACCGAGAGGGAATACACACACTTCTCCCAGGTACACAACACCTACTCAAGAATAGATGGCTTCCTCTTACAGAGCGCATATCTGAATCGTGCGGTGGCGTGTGAGATAGGTACCTCTGCCTGGTCTGACCACAACCCATGGGAACTTACACTAGCAGACCACTATAACTACAAGAACAGAGGCCCTTGGAGGCTCAATGAACAACTTCTCACTGATCACCAATTCATCCAAACACTACGACAAGACATGCAGACATACTTTCAAACCAATGACACCCCAGACATTACCCCGCTCACCCTTTGGATGGCCCATAAACCGGTCATCAGGGGCATACTTATAAGACGGGCAGCCCACCTCAAAAAACTGCAACAACACTCACATATACAGAATCTCAAAAGATTACAAGACCTACATAGAACAAACCAAATAACCCCCTCCAAGGCCACGCAGGATGAGATCACTGACCTGCAAAAACAAATCCACACTTCCAATTTCCAAAAAGCAAGCTATGCACTGAAAAGGCTCAAAGCGTCCACCTTTGTCATGGGCAACAGAGCCAGCAAAACTCTGGCCCAAAGACTCAGGGATAAGCAAGCCCAAACCAGAATCCCATACTTACTCTCTCCCAAGGGACAGAAACTGCCCCAACCCACTCAAATCTGCAATGAATTTGCAACCTACTACAGCTCCCTATATAACTTAAAAGACAACCCACAAGTGCCCCAGCCAACCCGCAGCACCATCTCGGAGTACCTCGGCAGAATTGACATGCCCAGACTCCAAGCACACCAAGCAGCCGACCTTGCGGCTCCCATTACCACCCTAGAAGTAACACAGATCATCGATACCATGCCAAAAGGCAAAGCCCCAGGCCCTGAGGGCCTCACCAATCTGTATTACACCACCTTTAAGGACGTACTAACCCCCTACATCACACGTGCCCTCAACCTAGCCATGCAACAGGGAACCCTACCGCCCGAATTCTTAGCGGCACATATTATAACCCTACCCAAACCGGGAAAACCACCGACGGTCTGCCCAAATTTTAGACCTATCTCCCTACTAAATGCCGACGCCAAGCTATACGCTAAAATATACGCGGCTAGGCTCAAAACACTCCTGCCCAGCTTGATCTCGACAGACCAAGTGGGATTCGTGGCAGGCAGACAAGGCCCAGACAACTCCCAGAAAGTATTAGATATACTTCACTACCTTAACCGCTCCACACTACAGAGCACGCTCCTCTCCCTAGACGCTGAGAAGGCATTTGACCGACTCAATTGGCATTTCCTACATGAGGTGTTGTCGAGATACGGGTTCCCACCGGACTTCCAAAACATGATAAGAGCCCTATACAGCACCCCATCGGCCACGGTTCTAAATTCAGGGTTCAGTTCTGCCCCCTTCACAATAACCAACGGCACCAGGCAAGGATGCCCCTTATCCCCCTTGCTATACGTGCTAGCGCTGGAACCACTAGCGATAGCCATCAGAAATAACCAAAACATTAAAGGGGTAACCATAGGCGACAGGAAGTACACACTTAACCTTTTTGCGGACGAAATACTCCTCACAATAACCAATCCGACAATTTCACTCCCCAACCTCCACAAAGAAATAATAGAATACAGTACACACTCATATTACCAGCTGAACCTAACCAAAACGCAGGCCATGTGCATAAACATGCCCAAATCGGAGGAGGAACGTTTCAAACACAACTTCAACTATGACTGGAGGAACGACTACTTAACATTCTTAGGCGTTAGGCTAACGAAACATCACTCGAGCTTATTCGCCACCAACTATATCAAGCTCCTCAAAGAAGTGGAGCAAACGCTACACTCATGGCAAAACAAATTCCTCTCATGGCTAGGCCGTATAGCGGCCATCAAAATGACGATTCTACCAAAAATCCTCTATATGTTCCGCTCCCTACAAATCCCCATACAACAGACGTACATCCAAAGACTACAATCCCTCCTGATCAGATTTAGCTGGGGAGGAAAACACCCTAGAGTCCCTCGAGCTTTACTAATGAGACACCCGGATAGGGGAGGTCTGGGATTCCCTGACCTCAAGGCATACTACCATGCAACACACATCGCCAACATGCTCCAAATGCACTCCACCACATACACCCCCCAGTGGATCTCCATTGAAGCCAGCTGTGGAGGACAAACAGACCTTGCAGCAGCTATGTGGATGCCTAAGAAACTGCGCAATGTTCCCCGAGACACCCTACCCACCACAAAACTACTATACAACATATGGGACAACCACAGGACCGCATTCTGCTCAGCCAGACCGTGGTCGATGGCAAAACCACTAAAAACGATTGCACTCCATAACAACACATTCCCTTATAGAACATGGCAAGCCCACAACATCACACACCTACACCAAATCTGCACCGAAAAAGGCCCACTCCCGCTCTTAACACTGCAAACCAAATACAATATCCCAGCCAAACTAACATTCTCACATTGGCAACTGAAAACACTCTTAGACAGCACTACAGGCAACGAACCACCACCCCGATTTGATCCCAACCTCACATCATTCGAAAAAATGTGCCTTCACCTCACCCCCACCCAAAAAACATTATCAGTGTGTTATAGACACATAAACGCACACAAGCCAGATCCAGAGTGGCAATTTAAAAAGGACTGGCACAGAGATATCAATAGAACCCTCATGCCAGACGACTGGAACCACATATACGCTAACCATAAGGGACTCACGTCGTGCGCCTCGCACCTAGAAGCCTCACATAAGCTACTATATAGGTGGTACATGGTACCTACAAGACTTAAGAAAATCTACCCTAACATGAGTGACAAATGCTGGAGATGTCAGACCCAAACAGGGACCATGTTACACATTTGGTGGTCATGTACCCAGGTCCAACCGTACTGGACACAAATAGCAGAGATAATAAGAGGGGCCACAGGATGCATCCTCGAACACAACGCTGAAACATTCTTGCTCAAACTTCTGCCCACCAATATACCCCACAGTATAACTAAACTGATGTTCCTCACACTCACCTCAGCGTCCACCTTACTGGCAAAACACTGGAAAACCCCCCAGATCCCCTCCATGGCGGAGGTGACAGCAATGGTCACTACCACCCTGGACTATGAGGTGATCCTATGGAACCAAACAAAAATAGGCAAAGGGAGTGCTACAGCGAAAAAGATCTGGACCACTTACATAGAGAAGAAAACCCTCCAAGCTGCAGCTAGGGGCACTGCCAACACCGATACAACTACGTAACAATAGAACCTCGATGGTTCATAGCAGCCACACTAGACACATTAGTTATCCCAGTTATTCCCCCCCTGTTTTAACCTGCCTCTCCCCTCCTCCTCACATACCTGGACCCGCTCAGGGGTACACACCTGAGGAACAGCCCCAGATAGCCTGAGAAGGCGAACGATAATAAGGAAACACACACCATAGACAATATGACAGGCCAACCAGCGGCAATCGAAACAGCCCGCAATGGAAAGGTGGCCCAACAACTCATGGCCCTCCTACAACGGAGGTCTTTTCCCCCCCAAACGGGCATACTACATGTGTCTCTTTTGAGGGGATAAGCACATCCTGCACGCCAACATAGGAAGACCCACATATAGGGGCAACAATCAACACTCGTCCTTTCACAGAAGACGTGCAGGGCCATGTACATAACCTGTTCTACCTACTGTAAAACCCATATGTAAACGAATGGAAGCACAATCAGTACTACAGATTGTAAGCAAACAGAAATGTCGGGTATTGTACAAACGCTGTTAAATGGTATGATCAACTGTAATGTCAAACCTAACGGAATTTAAACGCACCCCCCTGAACCCCCCTTTCCTTTCTGTACCCCTCTGAAACCTTTGTCTTCCGACAAAAATAAAAATTGTCAAATTGAAAAACCCATATCCGCGATCCTGGGATCATTTTGGTGGGATTCTCTCAGGAAAGATGTTAAGGAATATGTACAGGCCCGTTCAGTTTGTGCAGTTTCTAAGGTACCTCACAAACTTCCATGTGGATTGTTGCATCCACTTCCCGTACCTAGTGTTCAATGGTCCCATTTGTCCACGGATTTCATCGTAGAACTTCCTAGTTCTAATGACTATACCACCATCCTTATGGTGGTTGACTGCTTTTCCAAAATGGCTCATTTCGTTCCACTCAAAAAGTTGCCATCTTCACAAGACCTAGTTTTTATTTTTATATGAGAAATTGGCCCACTGCATGGCATTCCTCACAATATTGTATCTGACAGGGGTTCTCAGTTTGTGTCTCGGTTTTGGAGGGCTTTCACTAAACAATTAGGCATTGAATTGTCTTTCTTCGTTTTACCATCCCCAAACCAATGGCACGGCTGAGAGGGTTAACCAGTCATTGGAATTGTATTTGCGTCGTTTTGTTAATGGCACAAAGGATAATTGGTCCAAATTATTACCCTTGGCTAAGTTTGCTAGGAACAATGCTACCCATGACTCTTCCGGACACAGCCCATTCTTTGTTAATAACGGTCATCATCCTACTGTTCTGCCGGCTTTTTTCTCTGACACTGCTATCCCTGCTTTGGATGATCACCTTGCTTCTATTCGTGATACTTGGAGCAAAGTTCACTCCGCTCTAGAAACTGCGGCTGATCATTTCAAATTTTATGCTGATTAGCGGCGGGGTGCCAATCCTGTTTACCAAGTGGGTGAGAAAGTGTGGTTATCATCGTGCAACGCAAACTGAAAGTTCCTAGCATGAAGTTTGCTCCCAGATTCCTTGGTCCACTTCGTATCCTTCGAAGAATTAATCCTGTTTCATATTCTCTGGCTCTCCCTGCCTCCTTGCGTATTCCGAATACCTTTCATGTTTCTTTGCTCAAACCACTCATTTGCAATAGATATACTTTCCCAAGTGTTCTCCCTCCCCTGTTGATTGTTTCTGGACAGGAAGAGTATGAAGTCTCTTCCATTATCGATTCCAGGTTTTCTCGCGGTTCCTTGCAGTATTTGGTTGATTGTAAGGGGCATGGGGAGGTTCCGGCTTCCGATATTCATGCTGGTTGCAAGATTCGTTATTTCCACACCAAGTTTTCCCTCAAACCTGGTCCTGCCTGCCCGGTGGGCGGTCGTCAGGTGGGGGGTAATGTCACATGTTTGTCCTCACCTTGTGGTGTCCATGAGGATAACTACCTTCCTGGCATTGGTGGAGATGCTGGTCGCGGCCCTGTACCAGTGTATGCTGCGGCATGCTGAAAGATGCCGGCCGCTGCGGGTCCCTACCAATTTGTAGCCCCACGTCTGCCCACGGTATTGATGACGTCAATGTGCGTGTGACGTCACACAAAGGACGTGCACACACATTCTGGGGTCATAGGCCGGGTACAGCCAATCGGATTTAAAGGAGACTTATTTAAACTCCTTTCTTGCCTTCCCTCATTGCCTTGTCGTGGTTTCCCTTGGTGGTTGTCCGAGAGTGTGTTCCTGAGCATTCATTTCTGGATATTGACTTTGGCTTCGTTTTGACTTCCCTGTATTCTGGTATCCTTGACCTAATCGTTGTGTCTCTTTCTTTGTCCTCGACCTCGGCAAGTATTCTGACTATTCTCTGGTACGTTAAGTCCAGCCATTCTAAGGCCCGGTAAGACGTTACCTTTAGTCCTAGGTGTGATACAGTTCTGCGTGCTGGATCAACTAGTAATCCTGACAGGGACATAGAGCACTATAGTACAAGGAAGGGTGTGGTCAGACAATAGCAAGGGCTGATGGGAGATTGAGGAGGGACAGGGCAGCTAGTTTAAATTGGTCTGGCAGTGTCCCTGGGACAACGCCCTGGTGGGGAAACAATAGGACAGGAAAAAGAGGGAGGGGGAGAGGCACAGACAAGCAATACATTCAACAAAACACAAAACCAATCTTGGTACATACATATAGTGTCTGTCTTCCATTCCCAGTGATGGTAACTACCGTCACAACCACTATACTCATACCGAACCTGTCTCCATAACACTGTCTCGGTGCCTGAGCATGTCTCAATAACACCACTACACTTGGTGCCTGAGCCTGTCTCCACAACACCACTACCCTCAATGCCTGAGCCTGTCTCGACAATGTTGTATAATCCTTCTCTCACCACCAATACTTCCAGTTTGGTATCCTTTTGAGAGAAATTCACTCTGCGTTGTGTTTTAATAGTGAATGTAATATCCCTGTGTCACCTCTTCCAAGAACTAACATTTATCTTTATCCCCTTGTCCAGATAAATATATGACTAGCACTACTAAGGTATTCTACCCGATAATACAAATAAACAGCAAACACCATAGTTCTTACCAGAGAGAAATCTTTACTTAGAATCTGCCCAATTAAATATTACAGAAGAAGAATGTTACAGAGTTATAGTATTACAGAGTTACAATACATTCATAACACTCACACATTCCAACTATCTAATAATATCTACTGTATGGTGTATGTGCTGTGAGATGTATGCAGCATATGTGTCTTACCAAACCTAATCTAATGTGATGTCAGTATCTTCTATTTTTAAAGGAATTGGTTCCAATGTTGTAAATAGCCAATTCCTCAGCTTAATTGATATGGAAATGTGATTTCCTTTCCCAAGGCCCAAAGTGTTGTCTATCCTGTTATTTTATTTATGTGTGAACTCTCCCAGCCATCCCCTTGCCTCTAACCTAAGGTGTGTTTTCCTAGATAGAGACTCCTTTGAAGACTAGTTGATATGTAAATATGATAAACTTAGCGGTGCCGTTCAGCTGCTGTATCTTTCCACCTATCTAAACAGAAACTCCCTTTGAAGATAATTCCTGACCTCCCATACACACAGACTTAATCAAGCATATAGTAAATATATATATATATATATATAATCATAATATTTCCCCCAACACTCACCCACTTGAATAAGATCTAATAAGGAGATTATTCACATACAACCCCGCCACCCACTCTGATTTCTTTATATTTAAAAAAAAAAATGAACCTACACATATATTTTATATCCCTAAAATGGATTTGAGCTCTAATTTTTCCTGCTTTGTATGGATTTTTTTAGTTCTTTCCTCCAACAGCAATATAAAATGAATAGAGAGCAGATTAAAACAAATTGTAGACAAACAAATGCTGATAACTTTCCAGAACTGGTCTTCTTTTATTACAAAGCGAGTTTGTGGTAGGAATTGCTTTAAAACATTAGTGGGATTAACCACTTCCAACTCACCAAACATAGTCATCTTATAAACAGGTACAGGCTGTTCTGTTCGAACTGGAATGTCAATTATTAATGGAATTACCTTTTTTCCTAATTTGCACTTATTGCACCAACTTTGCAGACCTTTAATTTTGGAAAGGACTACATTCTGACAATCTATGCCATATTCCCTAACCAGATCAAAGACTAGGGTAGAATTGATTATTCTTTTTTTTTTTTTTTTTGGATAATCAAGTTTATTCATTAATAGGTGTAACGCATTTCGGGCTCGCAGGCCCCAGTCATCATAAAAACAAGAAGTTACAATGGATAAGCAGTTGACATCTACATTGAGATTTCAATGAGGGAGAGGATCAATTACAATTCAAATGTTCGCTCGTGTCAAGTGCCCATAGTTAGGTGTGTTGTTGTGTCAATTAAGTTATTGAAATGTGTGAAGGTATTATACTCGTATAGTGGGGCTAGGCCCTTGAGAGATAGGACAATGTGAGTGTAGTGGAATCCGTATAATGTCTGAGGTGATATGTGTGCCTGTGTGTAGGTGAGTATATCGCATTTCGGGCTCGCAGGCCCCATTTGTCATACAAGCATGAAGATACAGTGAATAAGCAGTTGATATCTACATCGAGCTTTCAATGAGGGAGAGAATAAATCACAGTTCCCATGTTCGCTCATATCAGTGCCCATGCTGTTGACTCTATGAAGTCGTTGTATTATGTGAATGTAGTAGACTCGTACAGTCAGGCTAGGCCCATAGGAGACGGGACAACGTGAGTGAAATGGGGTCCGTATAGTGCCTGAGGTGCTATATGTGCCTGTAGTGTATTTATACGAGTGGCATCGGCAGGGATGGGGAGGTGGGGCAACATGTATATATGTGCGGCCACAGTATATTAGAATTGATTATTCTGAGCCATTCCCCTCGTTTTATTTCTTGGAGGCCTAAATTTAGATGTTCGTCTAGTAAATTTCCAACTATACCACATACCATAGCTTTAGATACATTATTGTTATTAACTGATTCTCTGAGAGCATTCACAGATATATTAATCCACTGCAAATCTGCAGCAACTGTGTGAATGTTCTGTATCGTGACATCAGTTTCAGCTAGAGTGTTAAAGTCCACTCGTCCCTTTTTAAGCAGATTTTGCTGCAACCCATTAACATAATTTTGTTCTCGTGAGTTAAGACTCTCTATGTCTGCCCTATTCCAGATTGATGTTCCCAAACTGAATCCTGAGATTATATCAGTACCCAGATCCCTTTTTTCTCTCTCTCTAAACTTGAGCCACTGTGTTGCATCCCAGAATAGATTAATATGTGCTTGAAATACATTTTTAAACCATTCTTTCATCATCTCTGGGCAACTCTCTGGTATATTAAATAATGAAAAAGTTAACAATAATGGTAATATTACATAAGATACATCAGTATACACAACAGTTTGTGTTGGTTGTAAGAAAAGGCCAGGTAGTTGGACAGTCCTGAGAATTTATAATTCTTATGTTAATTGCTGGGTCAACTGTATTACGTAATCCAGTCTAATGGGGGCCACATGTTACAACACCATCTTGGGAAAATTTAAAATTTCTTTCCAGCAGCATCTTTATCCTCACTTCCTTTGTGGTATTGGCCCAAAATATACTTGTACTCTTATGTAAGTCACTTCCTCCTGGATATTTCCAAACTGCAAATTCAGAGGGTAGGTTAGTTTTAGGCATTGAAATATTACATTGTACCACTATCCACCCTATATAGGCCCAACCACTGTAAGAATATCTTTACATGTAACTTCAGGTGATTGTTCCTTTACTTTTAAAGTTACTATGATATTCTCTGAATCTTCTGAACTCCTTTTCTCCCTATGATAACCCTCTACTGGAGTACTCTGATGTACCATTTTATTATTATTCTTCATCATGACATTCCCTTTTCCTAAGCTATACCGTATATACATAAAAAAACGATACACATAACCACCACATCACAACTGCTGTTTTCTTGCACTTCATATTCCTTATGTGGGCTGCTCTTCCAGGGATCCACTCCATCTCATATTATCTGTAAATGAGAACTAAGAGACTATGTAAACATTTACATTAACTTCGCATAAAGTTCTCATCTCCCACATCTAACAAATACACAGAGGGACTAATTTTGTCAAGCACAATATATGGACCTTTCCATTTTGGTTTTGGAAATGGGTGGTAAGGGAAAAAATATTGCAACATTACTCCGTTTCCAATCTGATGCTCTGTTATATCCCTTTTTAAAAAGAAAAAAAACGACAAAGATTCAAAGATGTTTGTCAGCATGCAATCTATAGAAAACTGACAACGGTCTGTTGCCATACAAAGATAAAAATCAGCTTAAAGCGGCACTGTCATGCCGAAACCCGTTTTTTTTTAACCCCCCTCCCGCCTCCACTACATCCAATTGACCCACTAGTCACCCCCAAATGCCCCTAAGCCCCCCACATTACCTATTTTTAATCCTTATTTTCTGCCCCGATCTTGATTCAGGGCGCCGCCATCTTTGTGTGGGTAGGTGAAGTCCCTGTGGGACACGTCATCAGCCCACACTAGGCAGACACTGAGATTCCCGCACATGCCCAGTGAAACACCTGGACATGCGAACGGGAATTTCATCTATTCATTCATTCATCAGACAGACGAATGAGTGAATAGAAAGATCAGCCGAACAAACAAACACAATGTATCAGTGTATCTGAGTATCAGTGTATGTTTGTTCGTGCAGTTTATTACAAGGAGGGAGCTACCGGCGTGCAGCTCCCTCCTTGTAATATGTAACTATAGAAGTGGCAGGGAGCAGTGCTCCCCACCACTTCATAAGCCCCCCAGTACCCCCTCTCACTCTATGGGGGTCAATATGACCCCCATAATAGCACAAGAGAGATTTAAATCTCCCAAATGCCCCTACTCACTATACCGCGAGTAGGGGCATGTCTACTAAACAGTGAGCAGCCTGTGGCTGCTCACTGTTGAAAAAAAAAGACGTAAATTACAATAAGGGGGGGCGGACCTATTGTCCTCCCCCCCTCCCCCACCCTGAGCGGCGGGTGGGGCCATAAAGATAATGGGGGGGGGGGGGAGGACCTACTGTCCTCCC